>VXAD01003109.1:140586-274389 GCA_013399195.1 Dicrurus megarhynchus
TCAGCAGCGGTGATGGAGCAGCAGCAGCAGCGGTGATGGATCAGCAGCAGCAGGTGCCCCGCACCGGGAGCGGCTCCGCGGGGCGCGGCCGCGGCGCTGTTGTTCCGCGGGCTGCGGGGCGCAGCGCCCGGCGGGGAGGATGGCGAGGAGGATGCCGAGGATGCTGGAGCAGCCCGGGCGGGGGGCACGGCCGGCACATGCGCGGCCGCCTCCCCCGGCCCCGGGCGCACCGGGCTCCTCCCGGCTCAGCGCAGGCAGCCTGGAGCTCCGGGGGTCCCGCGGGCAGCGCCCAGCCCGGCTGGAGACGTATCATAGACGCTATCGCGTAATCACGGGGTGTTAAGGCGCTGGAATGGACCTTAAAGCTCAACCAGTCCCACCCCCTGCCATGTGCGGGGACAACTCCCACCAAGCCACATCCAACCTTGCAACACGTCCAGGGATGGGGCAGCCACAACCTCCCTGCTCACCCTGTCACCGCCCTCACAGCAAAACGTTTCTTCCCAAAATCTGAATTTTCCTTTCTTTCCATTTGTACCCCTCGCTCCTTGTCCTGTCTCTACAGATCAACACCACAGATCAGCATCACTGTCCTGCCTCCAAAAAAAGCCAAGGGGGGGTGGGGGGGGGCAGAAATGGGGGGAGTTATCCCTGCAGGGTCGTGGAAAGGCCTCTGCTGCTAATAAGTTTAATACTAACATTTGCACAGCTCTGAAGGTCACAGTTGGAAATACTGGGAAATCCTCTCGCCTCATGTTCCTGTCTGATTCCAGGGAATTTAATGCCAGCAGCAGGCTGGGCTTTCTCTCCTTGGACGGGGGCCACCGTGCCCTGGAGGGCTTCTGCAGCTTTGAAGGTCACCGTGGACAGAGAGGGGGGAATGAAGCGTTTGTTCCATGTGCTCCTTTTAAAGCACCTGCAGCCCCATACACAGCACAACCTATGGAGTTAAACCTGGCCAGCCCCACCAGAGAGTGACTCTGGAGCGACTGCCAGTGCCAGAGCTCGGCGTGCAGGTGGCCAGACCCACCTAGAGATGTTTGCAGCCAGCAGAAAGCATCAGCTTCAGCTGTACCCGGCCTCTCAGCTGGGCACACGCCGCTGGTGGTGGCCACTGCCACAGCTCCGTGGCCTCCTGGGGGTGGACACAGGGGTTTGGTGCTGAAGGCACACACGCGAGATCAGGTCCCCGCACTGCTCGAGTGAGGCAGGCACAGAACAAAGCCAACACTTTTCCTAGACATCATCTAATTGTGTTTGTGTCAGCAGGCTGCATTCATCATCTGCCAATGGCCACACGCAGCAGCTGCCTGCACGTCACCCTTCACAGGCTCCGGTGACTGCTCCAAGTAATTCCCGGCTAAGGACACCCTCCTGAGCCCTTGTTCTGCCTCGCTGTGCTGACTGCACGGGCTGCTCTGCCCTGTTCCAGCCCACGTCTGACTGGGATTCCTGAAACCTTTGCAGCCTGAAGTGTTCCAGCAGGGACTGACCAGAGCAACACGCTGGCTGTCAGGTTGTCCTCGCTGTCCCCTCTGCTCCCTGGCTTCTTTGGGTTCCTGTGCACTCTTCCAGCAACCCACCAAAAAAAACCCCAAACCCATTTAATGTACCTCCAGGAGCCAGCTGTGACCAGGGAGACCAACAGCTTGCAAGCTGCTGATGCCAGCACCACAATTCCAATCCCCCCCCCTTAGAAGTCCATCATGGATACAGAGATCTTAAATTCTGACTTTTCTCCCTGGGAAGACAGAACAGCAGATGTGATACCCAGAGCTGCATGAAGGACACTGAGCCATTTCTTTGGTCCCGTTGCCCCTTGTTATCATCACAACACCACAAAGGGAAGGGCAGGTTAAGCCACAAGGATTTGCTCCTAACCCTTCTGGATCCATCCCATGCACGGCAGACGAGTGCTGGGGGTGGGTTTTTTATGGGCACAGAAGCTTCTGGATAACGTCCCCAGCTCTCTCCTTTGACAACCACCTGTTCCACAAAGCACCATGGAAATCACAGCTATTCCCAGGCAGCCAGGTGCTCTGCCAGAACGCAGAGCAGGGATCAGCAGGGCTGCACTGTTTGTGCTGCTGCTGCTCTAATTACATCTACTGCGGAGACTCCTGCCAGGGATGAGACACAGGGGCCAAGAGGATTAAGAGGAAGCAGCAGCTCTACCACACTGAGTCAGTCAGAGTCACTGAGTGACCCCCCAGCCCTGTCTGCTCCTGCCTGCTGCTCCCCAGGTAGAAACAGAAGCCTTTTCTCCCCTAACCCCAGGCACTCCAGAACCCGCCTGCCAAACAATTCAAATTACAATGGCAAACAAACATCCTGAAAAAGTAATGAGTTTTCCCTCAGAATCACTCACGTACCAGCCTCAATTACTTCATTCCAGACCAGTGTTGTAGCTGCTATTTAAAGAAGGGAAATGGGGCCCTGAGTTGAAGAAAACTTCAGGTGAAACCAGCCTTGGATTTGGGTGGATTTTGAGATGAAAAGCTACAGGACAGGGAGGTCACACCCTCTTCTCCCACTCTGGAGAGGTTTATTCTTCACCTGTGACTCTTCACCTCGAGCCTGCTTCATGTACCACAGACAAGATCCAAGGTGATTTGGAACAAACACCTGTAGTCCATCCAGTTTCCTAACCTGCCACAACCCGTGCTGGGTTTTGTTTTCAAAGCAAACTTCTCTGGGCTCACTCAGAGGGACTGAATGAAAGGATAAGATCATTTCATTCTTGCTACAGTCTGGGCTTAGCTGGGAACCACTCCAGTGTCACCCCGTGCCTGTTCAGGACAAGCAACAAACACCTCCCTGCCCTCTTCAGGAAAACTTGCAAGTGAATGGGATGTCACACTGCAAGCCTGTTTTAATTTTGAGCCCTGCACAAGCGATGGAGAGCAGAGATTCTTCCAACCCCATCCCACGCCAGGATGATGCACAAGCTGCTCCTCCCTGCCCTGCCCCAGCTCTGGTGCCTCTAGTGAGCTGGCCAGAGGGCAGGGGTGGCCTTCAGGGCTCCACAAAGGGCACTGGCACTCCAGGGGAAATGGGGAAGGGGATGCAATGCTGAGAGAGAGAAACCTTGAGTGTTGAGGGAGAAATCTCTGCAAGAAGCAGCCCAAGTTATCATGCGGGGGTTGCTATGGCAACCCACCCAGTTAATGCTTCACAGGAGGAAAAAAAAGAAAAAAAAAAAGGCTGAAGAGGCTGGCACTTGTGCACAGGCACAACAAGACGAGGAGATAAAAATAATTTCAGCACCCTGCCCCCACTAATCCCTCACTGTCATGGTCCCTGGGGCTGGGATAGGCAGTGGGAACGGAGCCCTGTGTGTCTGGGCTCCCTGGCACGGCCACGTCGGCAGCTCCCTCTGCCATCCCTCTCATCAGCTCGGCCCCTCCTGGCTGCCGGGGGCCAGAGTGCAGCCACCGCCGGCATCAGCTGCTCCCAGAGCGCCGGCCCAGCCCTCCAGGGCTCCCACACCCAGCCCTGCAACCCCCCAGCCTCAAAACCGAGAGACCCCCTTTGTACTTCTCACTGCTGCTCCCCCCGAGCAGTCTCCAGCCAGGATGAGCCGAGCAGGGGTTTGCAGAGGAGCCCTACAGGATAACGAATGCCAATTCTGAGATGTTGGATTTAATAGATGTAGGCACCCTTCCCACGCACTCCAACATCCGTGCAACACAAATCCATGGCAAGGGAGCGCTGCTCTGGTTGCCTTCACGGGGTGCCTGGGGGGTTGGAAAGGCTCATTCAGTTTTCTCTTTTCACACTCGAGGTTTAAAACGCGTTCCCCGTGTACCTGCCAGCACCTGGGTCCTCTGAACGTTCTAAGCTAGAGGCAGCTCCAGCTTTGCTCTCCACACACCTTTGCACCTGCATTTCCAGCTGATGCACAGATCTCATGCTGAGGACTTTCCAGGTGCACCCAGCCCCTTCCCACCCAATATTCCAGAGGGTGGGTCCTCATAAATGCCTTAAGATGCAGGTGCCCAGAGTGCCTCTGCTGCCCAGCGTGCTCTCCCCACACAAACACCCGCCTGCAGTTGTGCTGCACCTTGTTTTGTGCCAGATCTGCCTCCCCGTGGAGTGTAACAGGGCGTGAATATCCCCACGACTCCTGAAAACTCTGCTCCATCCTGAGCAGCCTCTGTGTTTTCTGTCACACGCACACTGCAGGACATTCTCTCTCCATTCGATACAGATCGTGCTTGTTCTTGATTTACTGCTCTCCCTTCCCGCTTCCCCCGAGGGCCCACAAGTCACGGTCCCTTTGCCATCCCTCTCTCCCGGAGAAAACCCAGGCGTGTGCAACCTCCTCTATTTATCCTTGCCTCTGAGGATTGCTTTTCCATCAGGACAAAGAACGAGAAGGGCTGGATTTCAGCGAGCCCTCCCCTCTGTGAGCAAGGAGTGGCTGCCCCTGCGAGCAGCCTGCCCTGCCTTGTGAGCATTCCCTGAGCATTCCCTGCCTTCCAGAGCCAGGGAAATGCTTCCTCAGATGAGGAGCAGCCTCACGTCAGGCAGAGCCTGCGCATGCACGGGGGCCTGGCAGGGTCAGGGATTCCTTGGAACAGCAGCCACGCTCCGAAGGCTGAGCTCCAAATTCCCCCCTCCATGTGCAAAACAAGCACGGAGCACATTCCTGCACATTGCTAGCACGTTGTGGTCAGCAATTAAATAAACACTTTTTTTCTCTCCCCCCAGACCTTTAATACAGGCCGTATTTAGAGGAGTGTTATTGTAAACATCCTGGAAATTCTAAGCCCTGGTGTGGCTCCAGGTGCTTTTGGGCATTGTTTTCTAGGACTGGATGCCAAGAAAATCAAGCAGTGCCTGTGCACGCAGGGAAGCCTTTGTGTGCTGGGACTGAAGGGCTGCTTTACCCATCGCAGCCTAATGAGGTGGCACTTGCACAGATTTGCTTTTAGGCCTCTCCTCAGCTCCTTCACCTCAGCGCTGGATGCAAACCCATTAGCGGGTCAGGTTGCCACACGTTTTCATTCACATCTGCTCATTTAATTTCGGGATTCTCGCTGCTTGTAAAGCACACAAGCGCATCCATTATTTTAGCTCCGTGTGACGATTGCGTTTTTGTGGAGAAAAGCTTGTTCAGCAAATGTCGCTGTCTCACCTTGGCTGCTGCTTTTCCTCAGACATGATTAAAGCTGAATCTCCTCCCAGCTGTCAGTGAACATGGACATCAATCATTCCCACATCCCATGAAGACTTGGTAGTGGAGATTTTGGGTTGGATGCCCCTTATTGCTTTGCACAATTGAGTCTCCCATTGTGAAACAGAAACTTTTTGGGTTTGGGCTGTTTTGCACCCTCCATCTGTGGGTTTCCAGCTTTGTCTTCCTCATAGCACATTGTCAGCATCTTTCATCTAAAACAACAAACACATTTGTAATAAATTAGACACCACAGAACAGAATGAGGGAGAAGGAGGGAGAAGGAAGTTTTCCAGCTTAAATACAGCAGAATTGAAAGGTCTTTTGTTTCCTATCAGTGAGGAACATCTCCATGGTCGTATTTAAAGGTGCTGTGTAAAACAGCAGAAGCTACCCAGAGCTTTGAATCTGTAAATTGTCATTTTCTTTCCCCAAAACACCAGTTTTCCAAAGAGAATTCTTTGCTGGCACTTCAGTGTCTAAGCAGGTACCTCCTCCTGGCTGGGTATTCATTCTGCTGTAGTTTGCTTATTTTAGTGGTTGTTATATTAACTTTAAACGAAGAAACAATTAGAAAAAAAAACGAAAAAAAGCAATTTAGAGCCATTGTAGGTTTCCACCCCGAGCCCAAATATTCGGAGGGAAGGAGAGATTTTATGGAGAGATGCCAGGGTGGGGCTGTGGGGGACGGGAAGGAGCACAGCTGTGTGTGTGTGTGAGTGTGTGTCATCCATGTCCTGCTGCAGGCGGAGGGAGGCATTCCTGGAGCTGTGCGATCCCGGAGAGCCCCGGCAGCATTCCCGCATTCCCGGCAGATAGCGCTGTGCCTCCGGGGCCGGCCGGAGACATCAGAGCCGTGTGTCCCTGGCCTCCTCCTCTTCCCGGCCGCACCCGGTGTCACTGCTGGCCATTATCCACCGCAGAGAGCCCCACCGCCCACAAGATGCTGCACAAACCCCTGCTAAATCCCAGGATTTAGCGACTGAGATCTTCAGCTGGAAATCACTTCTCTAGGAAAACTCTCTTTATTTACCTACAAACGGCTGAGGTGTCTGCATCACACCTTTTCCCCAGCTGCTGTGAAACGCTACAGAAATACATCAATTCTCTTCCAAAAAAAGCCCAAATTGGGGTGCAAATCTACACTGAAGTGTCACATGGCAACTAATCAGCTGCAGTAATTAATACGTGGTGAGCGAACGCCAGTTGTCCCCTTTCAGGCCAAAGATTTGAGCTTCTTGATGTAGCAAAGTCAAGAAATGTCTGCAACAGAACAGCTCTGACACATTCTAAAAGCATCTGGCCATAAAGGACTTAAGTGATGCATCATCTCCGAACAACCTTCAGGATTGCATTTCCACAGCACAATAAAAGCAAGAGGGATGCAGAAATTCCTCTCCAGCCTGAGCCCTGGCATCCAATCCCAACCCTGCTCCACTCCACGTGCTTGCCTCGCCGTCCTCTCCTTGCTCCTCCCGCAGGAATGGTTTTCTCAGGAAGGCGCAGGGAATAACTCAATTCCACGAGCAGAGCATCCCCAAGGTAGAGGCAGCAGCCAAGGAATTGACTGGAGGTCACCGAGGCTGCTGTTCCAAGGGCAGCTGGAACGAGGTCAGCAGCTCAGGTCGCTGTTTTGGAGAGGACTAAAACTTGGTGCCAGCTGCCAGTGACGTGTGGGGGATGGATCAAGGGATCCAGGAGCATTCCCGGCCCTAATGGTGCCGTGATTGCCTGCCCTCCCCCAAAATTAACACCACCAAAATCACCTTTTTTGGGTGGTACTTTGGAAAAACAGAAGGAAAAACTTTTCCTCCTGGTGCTGGGGATGCTCCAGGACAAAGGGACACTGTGATGGTCAGTCCCGGTCACCCTCACTCACTGAGAAATGCAGACTGCCAGCGCCATGCTCCCAGCAGGATGTTACTATGAGCACAATTTCCTACTAATGGGGGAAAAAAAGGGGGTTTTGTTTTTGCTCTCCTGAGAGAATGAAATTTCATCTGCTACTTTCATAACATTTTCATTACGTTGTTCAAATGCATCCATTTGTTATTCTATATATTCATATGTTATTCTTTCTGTTATTCAAATGCATACATTTGAATTATCAAAATGGAAACCATTTGGGCTCTAATCTTTTTTTCTTCCCTGCTTGTGTAGATCCAGCACCAAAGGATCCATATCCAGGTGCAACCAGGCAGTGATAACAGCTGAGCTGTGACAGGGAGCCGCACCGCGGATGTCAGAGAGAGCACACAATGAAATACATTCACCCTGATAAAACCTTTTCTATAAAAGTGGATATCTTGGGAGCATCCACAGGGCCACAAATGCCCAGGAAAAATGAGGTGAAAGGTCACTGGTGTGACCCACTAAGCCCAGCCATTCCCATTCCAATGGCACCACACAGCCACCAGCCCCAGCAGGACAGGAGTTACTGAATTCTGACCATTCCTGCACTCAGGATGCTCACAGCACATCCACAGCACCTAACTCAGACTTTCCTCATGCAGTGCAAACGATCCTTGATTACAAACATTTCTGGAAGTATGGTTTTCATTGGAAAACCCCAGATCTTTTATATTATCAAGGCTTCTCTGCACAGGGTCAGCAGAGCAATACTGGGAGGCTGAGAGAGGCAGAGCTCAGAACCCTCAGGGATGGTGAGCAAACCATGGCAGGGGGTGTCCACTTTTTGTCAGAATTGTGTTTGAACAAAGCCTTTGGGGGGGAGAGAAAGAAATGACCTTTTTCTATAAAATATATAAACTTTATGCCAGAAATTTCATTACAAAAAGAGCCAAGCAATGAACTATAAAGGAGAGCCCTGACAGACGTGCTCAGTCAGCAGCACTAAATGGAATCTGTTTGTCTGGCAAGGATCAGGTTCTCATCTCCTGCCCGGAACCCTTGTCCATGTGTTCCACCACGGAGGGCAACTCCTCGCCCCTGGACAGAAGTCCTTCCTCCTCCTCCCTCCCACCCTGATGCAAATCAGACAAGGAATGGCACTTCCCAATAAAGGTGGTGTTCCACAGAAAGCCTTTTTCTCACGTACCACAGGCACCACCACCGTTTCCTGGTATCTCAGGGCGACAACAGACAAATAAATACCAACAGTGTCTGTTTCTGCGAGAACTGGAGCAATAAAGCACATTAGTGCACGCTCTGAAGGCACAGGCGTGATGCCATTCCTGAGGCAGCAGCGATAAAACTTCACACATCCTTGAGAAAAGCTGGAAGCTCATTTCAATTTAGAGAGAAATGCGCTCCCTCTAAAATGCCGGGGAGCTCCTCAGCTGGAATAAAGAGTATTAAGTGTTAAGAGTATTAAGGACGATTTTCTTTTCCCAGCTCCTGTGGGGTCTATAAATATTGAATTTGAAATATGGAGACAACACAGACGAGGAGGGTCGGTGCTGCACCTCCTTCTGGGCTCTGCGGGCACTGGCTGCACATCCACCAACAAAATAATAAAGTCCTTTATCTCCTGAACCCACGGGGTGTCAAACCCTCCCTCCCAGGAGGAAGAGTGGAAACAGGGCTAAATCAAGGTGAGGCGATTTGCTCAAGGCCACACATTAAACCTGGGCTAGAGGTGAGGGCCCTGCACTTCCCGTTTCCTGCTCTAATGACCAGTTTATGGCACCTCCGCCCCCTCAGTGACCCCCATTCCTTCATTGCTGCCCCATGACCGCGCCAGGGCTGGTTTAGCAACGTCAGTTTTTCCCCTTCCCTTATTTATCTTGCTCAGCAGAACCTCCTCACCTCATTTCCCTTTCTAGGCAGAGCTTTACAGGCTCTTCCCCACCTCATAACGCGCTCCTGGAGCAGACAGGAGCCAACACACAGCAGGGAGCACTTCAGTGCTTTAAAGTACCGAAAACTTCTGTCTTTTTAACTTCAGAGCGTCCTTCACTGACTGGGTTCCAGCACTAAAATCAGCTTTCCTCTTGGCAATATGTTTCATTGTGGTTTTTGCCCTCTTCCCATGCATTTTTCCTTCTTGAGGCATCAAATCACAAAATCACCTGCATTTGGTGATTTGCAAGTTATTAAACGTACAAATAGCCACAATTCTGTAGAAGCTGACTCCATGTCCTGCTAATTCAGTGTTTTCCAGCTACAAATGCTCACCAGGCAGCTTGAAAGACATGCCACGACTCACACTCAGCACGGAATGGAGCAAGGCTGACCCCAAGTCTGGGAATCCACGGCGTGATTCCAAACACGGGCTGAGGTTTTTCAGGAAGATCGACTGGAGCCAGGAGCATTTCCAGCAGCGTATAGATCCTCCTGTGGGTTATTTTAGTCTCAAAGCCAAAATGCTGCCTCAGGAGGTTCATACAGGACAGACAAAGCTGTGAGGAGGAGCTGCCTCCTTGCCTTGTCCTGGTTTTGCTCCAAGTATTGGCATTGCCACCAAAGGGATCTGCTCACGCTGGCAGTGGCAGCATCTCCTGATCCCATGGAAGCTCTATCCCAGAAAATGACAGAGCTCAGCTCACTTGGAAGGGTCCAACCCAAACCCCAGCCCTGTCGGGCCCAGCAGATCTCAGGTTGAGCCATGGAAAGTACCTGCCATTAATCAGAGCAGGAAAGCTCCCCAGCTGCAGGATAACATTGCTAGTTCATAATTCCTTATCTCCAGCTGTTTTAAAGCTAATTGAAAACAACTTTCTTAAAACAATAATAATTTATGCCCCCCACCAATGTCATTATTAAGAATTTGAAAAACATTATTCAGTTTCGATTCCACCAACTCGTATTTCATGGGGTGGCTCTAAATTCCTGAAAAATCTCCCTGAACACCAAAATGCAAATTCCTTTCAGCTCCAAATGTAATAAAATGACAGTGCCACCAGACTGCATGTGCCAAACTGCATCCAAGAGCCGAGCAGCTGCTGAGAGGAAACTTCAGAAGGGAAAAAAGCAGGAGAGAGAGACATGACTAAAGCAGGCGGTGGGAGAAGCCAAAATTCCTGCTCACGAGAAGCGCCTGGAGGCGTGGAACAGCAGACCCCAACACTCACCTCGGCAGCAAGAAAGGGTTCTTGGCAAAGGAGCTGTTTTGTTGCCTCTAATGAGGTCAAGCCAGCCTCAGCTTCCACTGGAATTTCCTCCTGCAAGCCCAGCAAAACTCCCCAGCCTTTGCCCGGAGCGCTCCGGAGCCGCTCGCGTGTGCTGGAGGTTCTTGTTTGTGGTGCAGCTGTCAGAAGTGGGGAGGAAGCAGCATTCCCACAATCCCATCTCCATCACCAGCTGCCTGTGCCTTATCACCCTCCTGCCTCACGTGGCTGGGAATACTTTCCATGAGGAGGCAACCGGCGAACAGCTCTGAAATAGGGCACAGAGATGAGCAGCAGGGCAGAGGTGGCAGAAACCCCACTGCCTGTCAGGAGTCCAAACTCAGAACCTACTGTGCTCTGGTCCCATGGGGATGTTTAACCCTTCCCACACCTCCAGTTCTGCAGGGAAATTGATAACTTGCTTTTTCTTCCAGCAAATTCTCCAGGGGTATCCTTATTCTGCCAAATCCAAGCCACCCCCACCATCCCTGTTGAGCTGTTCATTTTTCCCACTCCCATTCTCCTGTTTCTCCCTCACTGCTTGCAGGCAGGGTTTTTTCCAAGTCCTGAATTTGCAATCCACCCCTTTATCCTTGGGGTTTAACAACCTGCACAGCCCAAGGTTTTGTTCAGCAGGAGACAAATTAGTCTAATGGGAATGATCTCTGTAGGTGTGACAGGATTTATGGCACCGAGGCAGTGACCAGACCATGGAGCACGTCTCCACAGGGTCACAGGATATCCCTGCAGGCAGCAGAGCCTTCCCAAGGGAGCAAACACCTCAGAACTGGGATGAATTTCTGGGAAGGAGGGAGGGAAAACACAGAGAAGCAAAGAATCAGGCACAGAGTTCAAAAATTAGGAGGCAGCACCGTGGTCTGGGACAAGCTCCAAGGCAGCCCTGACATGCTCCAGGTTACTGCTGGAATCAGTGCCCAAATCAACGCCCAAATCTCACCTCTCCCCAGGAAATAGGCTCAGAAAAACCCATGGCACGTGTTTTAACCAGCAAGAGAGCCCTGAATCAGTTCTGTTCACTGCCCTGAGCCCCAGTGCAGGTGCTGGCAGCCCTGGCAAGCCCTGGGGAAGGGATGATGCCATTCCCAGACATGCATGGACTGGGAGGCCAAGTTTTGCTGTTTATTGACTTATAAAGCAAGAACTGAAAGTAGGTCAGCAGGCAGGACACCCCAAAGGTGGAGAGAACCCTCCTCCAGTCCCTCCTTCCAGGAGGGCTCTGCCTGAGGGTTCTGATTGATGGTTCTGCATGAGCAGAGCTGATTTTTAATGAAAAACCAGAAACAGTTTGAGCCCAAGGCTGCAGTTTTCTCCCCCAGGCAACTCAACGCTCAGGAAAAAAAAGGAAAATGTTCACACCCCACTTCCTGGGGGCCCTAGGCAGAGGCATGTAACCAACCCTGCATCAAAACTGAATCAAAAACCAGCCCCATGTGCAGCAAAGCAGAGATTATAACATCAGATCCAGCCCGGCACACACAGCTTTAAGCTATTCTTCCTGAGTGTCCTACATAACAAACCCAAACAAATTAAGGAATGAGTAATGAAAAGGTAGGAGGTGGCAAGGCTTGTTTTGGTTCAGGAAAGGATTCCCATCCCTTGCTTGGAATCTAAATTAGATTCAATTTAGATTAGAGTGAGGCAAGGCCAAATTCCCCTGATGAATGAGCTGCTGCAGTAAATCACTCAGATTTTGCAGCCATTCTTCAACAAATGTGGTTTTCCTTCTTCTCCTTTTGTTTCTGTTCTTGTCAGCCCCATGCCATGGCCCTGTTCCTCTGGGTTAGGATATCCCTTTTTATCTCCCTCAGAGAGGGAAGAACTAATTTGTTGTCTGGTAGGGAGAGAAGGTGTTCTTGGCCTGATAAGTGGATTATCTCCCTAAACAAGCTCTGTAATGCAACAAACCCCACACGCTCACAAAACCAAAGGAATCCTTCACAACCAGGGATGTGACATCCAAAAGTGAAAGCTCCCTCTCCTGCACAGCACACCCAGTGCCACAGCCAGGATTTGGCTGGAGCAAAAATCCGGGGAAAATACACAAAATTAAATCCAAATTCAGGCTTGCCATGGCTGCAAATGGATCTCTGAGCTCATAGCAGCATCTGTAGGGTCACAGCACCTGCGTGTGATTTCTCTTCCAGCTGAAGAGTGTTGAACAGTGTAGAAACTGGAAAAGAGAAACGGTATCAGGAGTGCAGCACGAGAACATCCCAAAAAAAGATGGGAATAGGGGAAATGGAGTCATCTACCCCCAGGAACTGGGCACTGCTCAGCCTTTAGCCATTTGCTGCAGTCCAGGCTTGGGATTTTTGCTCTGCTGCCACTCTGCACCCCACAGATTATCACTGGAGATGTCAGTGATATCAGCCACGATTTCCAGTCCCTCTCAGGAGGAACCAACAACGTGTAGCAACTTAAAATAGATACCGGACTGAAACTCTTCAGCCTCTGACTCACCCCAGAGGAAGCCAAGCAGGTGTAAACCAGGTGCTGATCCAGAACCTTGGACCTGAGAGACCTTCAGGTGCCACCTGCCGCCGCAGAACGGGGACTCATCCATTTAATAGTTGCCAGGCACTGATTCACAGCTTGTTCTCCCTGGCTGGTAGGGTTTGTGTGAACCCAAAGCTGTTGCTGACACGTCCTGCAGGAGGCTGGAGAGCTGGGAAGCTCCTGGCTCCTAATTTGAATCCACAATCAAGTGCCTGAGGTAGCTGAGATGATTTGGCGTAAGCCAGGGACTTCTCCAGGGATAATCTCTCTCTCTCTGATGGATCAAAATGAAGCTGCTTTATTTTCCTGGCCCAGCTTCCTTTGGAACCATCCTAATTTCTGCCTCTTCCTTAGAGAAGCCAATTTCACAAAGGGCAGCTGCAGAAACACGGAGCTTTCATTTTTAGTGCTTACCTTGTGCTTAAACACGCTCCCTTAGGCAGAACCAGCCCATTCATCACCCTGATGAGAAGAAATACCCAGAATTACTTCTCAGAGTACAAGACAATTCCCACAGGACTGGTAATTTATTAAACCCAATTTTCTTTATGATGCAATTTTCCTTTTCTGAACTTTGCAGAACTGTCTCACTGCTGTGTTCCAGCCTTTGTTTCCTGCCAGCATTGCATTTAATTCCTCCCTTCTGCTGTTTGGGTCCACGTGCATTCACTCGGTGGTAAAATTATGCTCATTTTGTAGTATCACTTCAGCAGCTGAATAAAATCCTTCAGGATGGTACTGCAGGACAGCAATATCCGAATGCAATGCTGATTTTGTGCAATAACCTGATAAAAGCAGACATTGTTCCAAGGAGCTGTTCTCTTGAATGGATGCCCAGAAGCTTCTGAAATTATTAATCTTAAAATACATTATGTTAAAGAGTAATCTGCTTCTAAATGATGCAGCAGCAGCCTGAACTCCTACATGTTGGGAAGCCAGTGCCAAGGAGTGTAAATTTTCAGGGTTCTGGAACAGCTAAAATGAAAATATTGTTCTGTGCACATGAAATATCGAAGTATCCGACTTCCCTTGCAAGGAGGAAAACGCTACCTCATGTATTTTAATTTGCTGTGATTACAGTTTTCATAGGAGAGAGGAATAATAATAATAATAATAATAATAATAATAATAATGATAATAATACACATTTTGGATCTTTTTTAGTCATCCCACCGCACTCTCTGTGCTGCACTGCAATTTGAGGCAATCACAAGGAGATAAAGATGGAGTTTGCTATTGCTGAGGAGCGCCAGGTTCACGTCCAGCAAATCCCTGGGTCAGTCGCTGAGCTGTGCACAGCCCCAGATTCAAATGGATGTCGGCACCAAGGGTGAAAACTCCAGCGCTGCAGCCTCATGACACGAGAGCTCACACAGAATTAACCATGGCTGTTTCCATGGCTCTTAGGGCACTTTGTGGAATCGGGATCCCCAAAACTCTGCACATTCCTCCCCTCAGAGTTTCCTAAGCTCAGCTGCTTTCCCAGCCCATCCACACTTTGGAAGGGGGATGAGCCTGTCCAGACAGACGCCACTGCAGATATTTGATCCAATCCCGTATTTTACGCTCATCCCAAGCGCCTGCCTGCCTCATTAGCAGCGAGGGCAAGCTCCAGAGGCAGGCTGGGAGCCAGCCTATTTATCATTTGCATTTAAGCAATGCTTTCATATTTGCAAAGTGCTGTGCAAACACCAATTACTGCCGGGAGCTGATTAACCCCGGCACGGCGCTGGCGGGACCGTGCTGCTCGCAGCTCCGGAACCAGCTGCAGCTCCATCCCTGCCAGCACCCAGCTGGCACGGCCCTGCCTCCCCTCGTGCCACCCCCAGCGTCCTCACACTGCCCTGGGAAGTGGCTGCAGTCAGGGCCTCTCCATACTCATGGAAATTGGCATCCCAAAAGCACCAAGGGTGGACACTCTGCAGCACCCCGGTGCTTGTGCTGCACGGGAGCTCTGCAGGACAGGCTCAAAGCAGCCAGGGAAACGTAACAAAGCTCGTCTGACAGGATAACTCAGTTACCCCCTGCTTTCTCTGTATTTTCCCAGGGTTATCAAGAACATAAACATCTTTTGCACCTCATAGTCCTTCGCCTTATTAAGCTCAGAGCATCTCCTGTAGCTCAGCTCTCTTTTGACTCTTCCACATCCAAAGCCATGGAGCACCTGGCATTTGTCCCAGGAGAGGAACGACCTCCTGCACACTGGGAACCACTGGGTCAGACCCACCACCAAAAGGGCTCTGTTTGTTTTCCCTCTTGTCAAAAGCCTTAAGCTGAAGGAGAGCAGGTTTAGATTGGATATTCAGGAAGAAATTCCTCCCTGTCAGGGTGGGGAGGCCCTGGCACAGGGTGCCCAGAGAAGCTGTGGAGACAATTCCCATCCCTGGAAGTGTCCAAGGCCAGGCTGGACAAGGCTTGGAGCAGCCTGGAATAGTGGGAGGGGGTGGGATGAGATTATTTTCAAGGTCCCTTCCATCCCAAACATGTGATTCTATTTTGGCTCTTAACTCCCAACAGAGTCACTTACTCATCACAAAACTTCTCACACTGAGATGGATTTGGTGACACATGGGGAGCCTTTCATTCATCCTTAGCTTTTCCACAAATCATCTCACCCCAGATGCATTCAAAATATTTGACTCTTGGAGCAAAACTTGATGGGATTTGCCAGATCCTCTTTCAGTAAAAGTCAGTATTAACTGCAAGTATTTCTGCAGCAATCGGTGTGACCAGCACAAACTCAATTCCCAGAAAAATGCTTTCCCAGGAAGCCCAGGGAGCACGCATGCTCCCATCTGGGGCTGGCTCAGACACGTCTGTGCACGAAATCAAAGCTGGTTTTAATATTGAAATGTGTCATCTGGACTCATCCCTATGCATTTGTTCCTCAGGACAGGAGTCATCTGCGGGCCCTGGAAGCAGCTCTTTCATCTGGAGTGTTCTCCCTTTATCCCGGCAGAGGACAGGATGCCTCCGTGGGGTAATTATCATCTCAGCTCTGCCTGCCACGGGGAGAAGCTGCTGTCTGGAGGTGCTGCTTTCTTCCTCTTGGCTACAAAGACAAGCTGAGTGATGAGTGCAGAGTCAAATGAGATGAGCTGCATCCGTCCCAGGCTATTTTGCACTCGGGTTTTGCAGCTACTCAGCAAATTAAGCAGGCAAGGGGCACACACAGCTCGGGCAAGGAGAAGAGTCGGGGTTCATCCTTTCACTGGGACCCTCCTGGCCGGGGTCACACTTGGGGAGGACACAATTCTCAAGCAGATTTCCTGGCTGATCCTGCACAGGTCACTGCCTCTCCATCTGCAGAGCGGAGATGATGCTCCCAACCTCCTCTGCCAATTCCTCTTTGATCTACTGATGACAAGAACCCCAATCCTAACACAGATGGTACTCCTCACTCACTAAGGGCATTTAAAAATGCTTTTTTTTAACCATGATAATAAAAACTTGCGACCTTCCCTGGGCTGAGCTCAGTAAAAACAGATAGCACAGACATGACTTACAAAACAAAGAGCTGCAGGCAGAAAATCTAAACCCAGCTAACCTTTCCTATTTAACATTTCAGGGCTGCTCAACACAAAATGCTTCACTGAAACAAGGACAGGAAACACTGAAGCACATCTCGCAGCTAAAGATTTTGCATTCTTTGTGGGTAGAAGAGCTTTACAAAACATTATCCACCTGTCCTGAGCCACTTCCAAAGCCAGGCAGGCTGAAAATCAGGGGCTAGCCAATCCCCAAGCCTGTAACTTTCTGTATTTCTTACTTAACTGACTTTATTCCAGCGTGCATGGAGCAGGTGGTTGGACTGGTTCTCAGCAGCACTCAAACAATATCCCGTGTAAATCACAGTCAAGGGCATTTTCCCAGGAGGAAAGGAGGGGAAAGGTGAGGCTGGATTCTCCTGCAGCATGAGGAGCCCCAGGATTGAAAGCGGGAGGTGAAAATGGCCCACGGATGGGGACAAGTTCAGGTTGGCACTGCTGGGCAGAGCTGGGAGGCTCTTCCTCTCCTCACAGCCACAGCAAACGCGGCTGTGGCACCTCTGCCACCTTCCAGGGGGCTGGGAGGGAACTGGCACTCCAAGGGAAGGGCATTCCAAGGGAATGGCAGCGTTGTGGGGACCTACAGCACCGACAGCTTCCTCTGTCCCTCAGTGCCGGGGGAGCTGCTCCGTGGTGATTTCTGCCCCGTGGCAGGAGCTGGAGTGCCCAGCCAAAATGTTTGGCCTTCTGGAGACAGGGGGGCATTTGCACTGTGAATTTCTTATGCTGAGCCTCATGGCACCAGCACTTTCTCCACATCCTCGTTTTACCTTGAATTCCTCCAGTCCCACCCCAGGCCGTGGCACCTGAGCGAGGCACTGGGTTAAAGGATGCTGTGGCACCTTTAGATGCCCTGGCAGCCGGCGTGGAGATGTGCCCAGCCCCTCCACGTGGCTTTGACAAACACAAAACAAGTTTTTCTTGACTCAAAGTATTTTCTGCAGCAGGCCAACTGCAAGTGCAGGTAGGATTTCACACCGAGCTGGGCAACAAACACATGTGATCCTCAAATTCCACAGGGAAAATGCTGCTTGCAACCTCAGATCGCAGCCCAGTTGTGCAACACCTTGAACCACTTCAAGGCCATTTTCTCTGACCCCAGGAGCCTTCTCTGGACTTTACTCAAGAGCACAAACGTGACCATGACAGTGCTAATGTAATTTCTGGAGGATGGAATTTCTGGAGGAAATACAAATGAAAAATAAAATCCATACAGGTTGCCTGAAATACCTTCTCAGAAAGTATGAGGAGCTGAGTGGAGAATGTTTTCCTTCCTTTCCCAGCAGAATTCCACTGTGGTGATATTGCATGGAAATGGAAAAATTAAAAAAAGAAATAGGAAAATGAAAGAAAAGGGGGAAACAGCCTCCTCTTTAAATGCTTCCACAGATGCCTTCCACTCTGCCTGCTCCAGGAGCAGCTCCACAGAGCCCATCCACTTTTCTGGGAATGCAAAAACACAAAAATAGCTTTAAACCAGTCATTTCTAAACGTGGCTCACCTCCTTCTCCCCCTGAGCCATCCGAGCCAGCAGTTCTCAGCACCCTTTGCAACTCCTGACATTTTAACTCTGCTTCCTCCTGCAAACCTGGCAGTGCCAGGGCTGGGGATGGCAGAGGCGAGGCTGTGCCACCACTGGCAGCTCCTGTGAGCCACCCCTGGGCCAGTCCCAGCCTCTGCAAGCTGTGACTAAAGGCCCTGCCTGGCTCTGCCAGCAGCTGTTGCAAGCTGTGAGCCAGGATTTTGGCATTCCCAGCTGAAACCCCGGGCACTTGTGCCCTCAGCAAGTGACAAGTTCAGCGGGGTGACACGGCAGGACACCACGGGGTGGAAGGGGATCGGGCTGGGGTGACCCACATCCAACCTACTGAGTCAGGTGTAATCCCTTTCCAGGTCATCCAGCTGGTAAACATCTGGCTGTGGCACCCCAGCCACCTTCCAGGGGGAATTATCCTGCCAGGCAACCTCTTGTCCTGCTGCAGCCGTTGTCAATTGTTTGTGCAGCCACATTGCTGCACTGACCTGCTTTTCATCACACAAACACCCCCAAAAAGCCACAGAACCGAGATTTTCTAGGCACATCTTTGCCAAATGACGCTCACTTTGGTTCCACATGAAATTAGGAAGCAATTCTTGCCCACTCCAAGTGGTTTTTGGCAGATAATGGATGTGACTCTTCCAGAGGTTGGATATGGAAACTCTGCTGTCTCCAGACAGCACCACGGGCCTGCAGCAGCCTGGGACAGTGGAAGGTGTCCCTGCCCATGGCAGGGGTGGGATGGGATGAGCTTTGAGGTCCCTTTACCCCAAACCATTCCAGGATTCCGTGATGCTGTGATGGCTCAGAACACATCACACATACCAGGGCTTTTACAAGCCTGGCCACTTCCTCACCTGGATTTGCAGAGGTGCTTTGGGGTCAACACACCCCTGCAAAAACCCATTTTCTCTTCCTGTGTGTCCAGATCCAGCTACACAGAAGCCCAAGCTCACATCCCTCTTTGAACCAGCCCGTTTTCCTGACTGCATCCCAAAGAATTCCTCCCTCTGCCACTCTCCAGGCTGTGATGCCCGTCAGGAATGAGGCTGGGTGTGTTCTAGAGCAGCAGATTCTGACTGCAAACCACAGGCTGGCTCTGTGAGTTCCTTATCCAGCACATCAGATAACATTTTGAAAGGAAAAATGTATTTTTTTTTTCACCTGAGAATGATCAAAGCATCAAGACAGCAGCTGTTTGAAAGACCGGAATTTACAAATCCCTATAAATCATGAAATGTTGGGAATACCACTGCGTTTAAAGAAAGAAGTTCTGCTGTGTTTTTGCACCAACTTCCAGCCCTGACTGCTCCTGAGAGCCCCAGGAAGTTACAAAGAGGAAAATCAATTTTTCTTACTGTTTTTTTTAAACCAATATGAATCCAGTAATGGTTCATATTTAGGAGCATGAGGAAGCAGGAAGATAAAATATTAAGAAGAGCCAGATAGTCCTGGATGCTGTGACTCACTTGTGACTTGCTTTTCTTCCCCACAGACAGAAAATGTCAACAGAAAATTGATTCTCAGTTATATTCCCTCCAACAGGAAACGTGCAAATTCTGATTTTTGAACTTTCTTTGGGCAGGCAGTGGCGAGCTCAGCACACCCTGATCTGTAAATTAAAGACAGCCATGGCTTTTTCATGACCCACATGAAAATGTTTGGAATGAGCAGCTTTCCACATCAAAAAGTGACCAATATTGTTGTAGAAACCCAAAAAAACCCCTCAGCAAACGAGGACTAGAGGTGAAAAACCAGTCCCTTTCCCCAGGATTCACCAGCTCTTCTTCAGGTGATGGGAAGAAATAAAGGATATGTTGAAATATAGATATGAGATGGTGAATCCATCTCTTTGTGGGTATTCAGAACCCACCTCAGCAGTGTCTCAGCTTCAAAAGGCTGAGGGAAAGGCCAGATCCTTCTGCAAAATCAGAACCTTGCCCCGGAATGACCTAAAGCTGTGGTGGCTGTGCCAAGGCTGTAGGGACACCAAACCATCGTGGCATTTATAATGAGACCATCATATAGTCCAGCATTTCAAATGCCATGCTAAAAGCTGGGAATTAACCCCTTTGCTCCTCAGCATTTCCTGCTCCTCTCTGATTAACAAGAACATGAAAATTATGGGGGGAAAAAAGCACAGAAATTCAGGTTTTCCCGAGCTCCACGAGCACCATGGAAAGCAGAAGGTGCGATTGCCCCTCTCGGGAGGCGGATGCTCAGACAAGGAGCGGTTTACAGCCAATGCCTAAATTACCACTGTCCAAATACCACTTAAGCTTTGTCTTAATTTGGCTCCTGGGAGGTTTTTACAGGTGCTTGGCTCATCACTTGTGGCCTCTGAAAAACGGTTTAACGTCTTTGGGTTAAATTGAGGAGAAAACCAGGTAAGATTTAGCACTTGGCACTCAGAGGAAAGGGGATTTTCTGCTCTCCACTGAGTGGAAAAACGAGGAATCCTCACAACTTCCCTCCTGGGTAAAGGACGGACCCAGAATAAATTCTCAGCCCCTTCCCCTTGTCTGCCTCTGGAGAGCTCTGGGCCTATTTTACCCTCGGCCTTGAGGGAGGGAACAAACAAACAAACCAACCCCAAACAAAACCAAACAAATCCTTTCTCTGTAGAATCACAGAACCCCAGAAAGTTTTGAGTTGGAAGAGACCTTAAAGCCCATCCGGTGCCACCCCTGCCGTGGCAGGGACACCTTCCACTGTCCCAGGCTGCTCCAAGGCCAGTCCATCCTGGCCTTGGACACTGCCAGGGATCCAGGGGCAGCCACAGCTGCTCTGGGCACCCTCAGGGCCTCCCCACCCTCACAGGGAAGAATTTCTTCCTAAATATCCCATCTAAACCCTCTCCCTTTCAGCTGGAATCCATTCCCCCTTGTCCTGTCGCTCCAGGGTCTTGTAGAGATTCCCCTGTAGCTCCTTCAGGCACTGGAAGGTCACAGCGAGGTCAGCCCTGGTCTCTTCTCCAGAAAAGCTGAATAATCCCAATTTTCCCAGCCTTTCCTCCCGGCAGAGCTGCTCCATCCCTCTGATCACCCCGGAGCCTCCTCCGGCCTCGCCCCCACAGCTCCACGTCCCTCCCGTGCTGGGGCAGCGCCCAGGGGAGGTGCCAGGGATGTGCCGGGACACCGAGGCACACACGGGCTCATTTCTGGGGAATTTAGGGAATTTTCAGGAATTCGCGAGGGAACCCTGAGCGCGCAGGGCCGTGCGCCCTCTCCCGGCCTGCCCGGGGAGTGCAGCCAGCGCGCACCACCCCTGCGAACAGCAAATTTAAGCAAATTTAAACAAATTGTAGCAAATTTAAGCAAACTTTAGCAAAATTTGGCATGGATTTACCGCCCTCTCCGCGGCTTCAGGTCCTTCCACCGCTCCTGCTCGTCGGTCTTCAGCCAAGACAAGTAAATAACACAGCAAAGCTCATCAGGCAGAGGCATTGCATTCTCCTCACCCCAAAATCCTTTGCAAACATTCACACTTTTACTTCGAAATCTGCAGGAATTTGACAATCTGGGCACCGGGATCAGCCCCTAAGGGCTAAGAAACGTGGCCTCCCTGTGCTGAATAACACCCAAACATTCTCCCGGCTGTCTTTTTTTCACATAGGAACCTACAAGGATCCCAACAGGTGCAGAAATGTGAGACACAATAATCCAGAAGAGCCAGGTTATTTTTCTAGACTGATATTTGGAATCAGCACCACCCTAGCTCGTTATCCCCTCTCAGCAGGGCCCAGCTGTGGCTGTTGTGACACACCAGGAGCACACGTGACAGTGCCAGCCCTCAGGTGTGTTCCTCCCAGGACCTGCCACGTCTTGCTAAGCCAGGGCACGGGGCAGGATTTGGTTGTGCAGTTTGCTCAGCAGCCCTTGCCTAGCCCGGCTTCACATCTGGGTTCTGTTCCTGGGACCTTTTCAGCACAGCCAAGTGACAAAACACAAATTTTGTCAGTGGCGAGTGACCCCAGCTAACAGGGAGGATTCCGGCTGTCCAACCACCTTCTGCTGGCTCATGAAAAACAAGAGATTTGCCTTTTTACAGTGCTCCTCATCCTTGCTTCGTAACTCACAGAAAGAAGCCCTTCAGCTGACAGCCTTAATGGAATTTTGGCCACGGAATTTGAACACCAAATTTGCCCTTTGAACTTGGCAGCTCCGTGCAGGCGGTTTGCCAGCAGCAAAGCCAGCTCGATCCTCTGTAAATCCTGAGCCACGGAACTGTCCACAGAGACTTTCCCAGCTCAGTCCCCTGGCCACAGAGCACATCCTTCAGCAGACAGATGTGCCAGGTAAATAAATATCCCGCGTGGAGCAGGGTTACCGGGTGCTTTGTTGCCAAATACTTCTCTCATTTGCATTTCTAACACTCGTCCCCAGGCAAAAGCCAGCGCGGTTTGTAGAAGGCAAATGCAAAAACTGCCCAAATGACCCAGATAAACGTCCTGAATCACAAACCATTGCTAAAAAGCACACGGTGGTTGCTTTGATGGAGCTGGGAATTGTAGGATGCACAATTTTGTTTTCCATCCAGCACTGGATTAGAGCTCACAGTGCCCAGTTAAAAGCTGTCAATGAACAGGGGGAGATGTGCTGGGTTTCACATTTTGCAGCCCACTGCTTTTACCCACAGACCTGATGGCGTGCAAGCACATTCCTGGAAGGCATTTCCCCATCTCCAAGTCCATTTCCCTTCTCATATCCCCCAAATTCCAGCCTGAACGTCAAATCAGCTCCTCTCCACCACCCTGTTCTGAATGTTTCCCCGAACAGAGGGGAGGATCTCGGTGCTATCACACAGATTCCCTGGATACAGCCAATACATCCCTGCTCCTCCTCAGGCTGGGAAACCTCCAGCACTTACAGACGTAGGGAAAGGTTGATATTCCAGGACAAAACCCCGCTCTGAGTGCATCAAGGAGCAGGAACTGAACACGAGACCTTTCCAGACCCACTCCTGCGCCTTGCGCAACGTCCCAGGATTAAAGAATGCCATGGAAAAAGACCAACACACAGAAACTGCCAAGTGGGAACAGCTTAAGGAGGTCTGATACTCAAATTCCTGGGAACTTGAATAGAATATAAATTATTCCTGCTCCTGTTGAGGTAATAAATGATGTCCCTTGGATTTTCCCCTCCGCTAACAGCTCCTATCTATGATTCGATGAAGTCAGCATTGGTTATCTCCATCAACACGTCATATCTCTGACCGCAATTTGAGTCACTTGCTGGTGGCACCACGTGGTATCTCAAATTAATTTAAAGTTTATGGATTATATAGCATTAAAGACTATACATAATATTAAAGACTAAAGATTATAGAGTGTTAAAGACCTAATGCTGTGATCAGCAAGGTCAGGCGGATGAAAGACAAGTCTTTCCCCAAATAATGTTTCCCCACAGTTCACCCAGCTTTTCAGTTCAGTCTCAGAGGTGAAGAAGTCAGCTTCACTCCTAAGTGATGAGACCAGCCAGGTACCAAAAGTGTTACAAATCTCATTATCACTCCTGCCTGGAAGCTGGTAATTGGTGCCAGACAAACCAAGAGCTGTTTGGGTGAGTGCCCTGCTGAAGAAGCACCAGGAAGTGCCCTTCTCCCAGCTCAGCACCAAGGTGAAAAACACACCAAATGCATGGCAAGGATTAAGAGTGCAGTCCAAGCTACGAAGCTCCAAAGAGCAGCACTCCACTAAATCCCTGCTAGCACCTAAATGGGGCAGGGATTTGGCTTTGAGGGACCTCAGGCACAGAGAATATCACCTGGGCAGGTGAGACAAAATGTGCAGAGCCCTCCTTTAGCCCAGGACAGCGGGGATCCTGAGGGGAGCCCGGAGCTGGAAAGTCTCTGAAGGAAACTCCTTGCTTCCAGCAAGATGAATAATACACCTGTTCCCTACTTGTGAGCAAACACTACAAAGGAATAATTAGAACCTATCTGACCTGAAACCCACATGCCCATTACTGTGGTATTTTTCCACCTACTCCAGGTGAAACAGAAGATGGGCTGGACCTGAAGGGGAGGGGTGGAGTGGCAGCACAAGATGCTGATTTATAAAGCAGCTGCAAGCAGAGCTCTTTCTCCACAGGCTTGGGACAGGGAGCTCGTCCTGCCTGGAGGATGCCGAGGTGGGAGCAGCATTCCAGCTAACGCCTGCTGGCCACAGGAGAGGGACCCACCACCTCGGGGAGCTTCTGCACTCCAGGACTGCTCTGAGCCACCTCAGTCCCCAGCTGGGCTTGGGCTTTTCATCCAGAGGCTTTGGCTTTTCATCCAGAGATTTTGGCTTGGCTGCTTCCCTCCATCAGGAAAGGAATAAACTCACCAAGATGGTCAAGGTGGGTGCAATGCCCGAGGAACTGCCCCTTGTGTTTCTCCTCAGGTTTTAATTTGTAGATCTATACTGCGAGTACAGGCTGAGTGAAAAATTGAATTAATACCAGACACTGCTGGGCATGAACAGTTTGGATTGGGAAGAATTCTTGGACTGGATGAGCCAAAAATCTGAGCCAAAATCTGAGATTTTAAGAAACTCTGAAGGTTAAAGGTTAACAGGGGCCATGCTTACAAGTGAGCAATAGATTTTTCTAACTTCATCAATTTTCTTTATTTTCTCTTCCATCTGCTAAGTTCTCCCAGCAGAGAGCTGTTGTCTTTCTCTCCTGGTTTCTCTGCTCTACAGGGATTTGAAAAGCTGAACAGGTTTTTGGGTGGGAAACTTAAAGAGAAGAGGAGGAGGAGGAGGAAGGTGAAGAAAAAAATCCCAATAGATAAAAGAGATTGTGAATCTTCAGCATGGCAGAAAAAAAAAATAAAAAGAACAGGCATGTCCTGACTCTGGGATGTGCATCACAAAGAGAAATCAAGGGTTTAGGAATAGGATTTCAGTCTTTTATGTCCTCAAAGTGCTCAGCAGCTCTTTGCTTTCCCCTTCATCAAGAGACAAGACTTAAATACTCCTTTAGTTTTAGGGCAGCTAAAGATAAGATGCCAGTTTTGAGTTCAGAACAGTGTTAAATATTAAGATATCCCGATTATTATTGTTTTTTCTTGTTGTTTCCATTATTTGAGCTCTCTTTATGTCACAGAGAGCTCTTCCTTCAGTGCTGTGAGCTCTCACAGGAGACCAAGCCCCGGCAGAGCCCCCTTTGTGCTCGGGGCACTGTCAGCTCTGCTGTCCCACCAGGGAACATCCCGGGGGCTCTCCCGAACCTCTGGGGTTTAATCCATAAGGAAACCTCTGGAATGGGGTCAGCCAATGGCTCTCCCAAGGCCTGGCTGTGGTTTCCAGGATAATTGGGAGCTGGAACGTTATGATTACGCAGCTGCTGCATCAGCGGCACGCGGAGCTTGCCCTGCGCTCTGCAGAGTTAGCTGAGGGTTTGGAAACAGCACAGCTCCTGGGTTATCACTGAAAGCAAAACATTCCCCGAGGTCCAGCAGCCTCCCTGGGTCAACAGCTTCCTGTGCCTGATATTCCACTGGCAAAAATAAGCGAATTGTTGGTGGAATCCCTGCCAGTTCTGAGCTCTGTGTGAGCAGAAACAGAGCAGCTCCTCCTTGGCTTTCAGTCTGGTGTTTGCCTCCGTTCCTCACTTTGATTCAGTGCAAATGTAAATTTGTAAATGTTAATTTTAATTTAAAAAAGTAAATCTTGACTGTATGGATCTGAAAAGCTGCAAGGAACAAGCAAGTTCTCAATGGATAACTTTTCTCTCCCCTTTCCTTTCACAAATACTTTGCTTTTCCACTGATCTCTTCTTGGAGCTGATAAATCAATTAATCATTTTCACTACTGAGATCCTGGGCAGTATTTTCCTACAGTTGTTTAGATCACAAACTGCTGGAAGTGTTGCACATCCCTAAAGGAATCCCTGTAATTTGCACCTGATGAAGTCCTGACCACAATCACAGTAACACAAACTGGATGGATCTGTGGATAAGACAGGAAAAACCACCTTAAGCAGCCAGGAGAAAGGGACAGTAGCAACTCGTAGCTTGCTAAAGCTACTAAAAAATGTAGATCTGCCAAAGTTCTGACTTTTTTGTGGTCTTTTACAGAAAAAGTCCGATGTTTACTCGGTTGAGATCTATGGGACAAAAGATCTGCACAAAACAGAGATCGAAGATGAAGAGGAGAAGTACAAAGGCTTAAAAGGCAACAAGAAAAAAAAGAAGGCAGAAGATCTTAAGAAAGAACTGGACCTGGTGAGTGTTTCTGAGCTTCCATTACTCATTCCATGAAATCCAGGGAATGTCCTGCCCTGAAAAGCCTGGCCCAGGGGTTTGCTTCCTCACACTCCTGGAGTGTGTCAGAAAAATGCTGTGCGAGATTAATACCTAAAATGAGAGGATGGTTCTGATGTAATTAAGCCACCAATGGTACAGAACATTATCTGCCCAAAAAGGAGTCATTCCCCAGATGGAATCACTGCCTTCAGCATTTCCTGACTACTTGCACAGCCAGCCAGGAATCCGAGGCGAAGGCAGAACCATGGCATTGTGCTCCAGAGATTCCAGAGCTGAGAGCAATTCTCAGCTTTAAACCCGGGAGTTTTTACCCAAACCAACTGCTCTGGCCTTAAAGAAATGCATGTTTTCCTCCTGGCTCTCCACTGACCTGCTGACTGCTCTTGGAAATGTTGCTTCCTCTCCGCACATTCCAGTTTCCCAATCTGAAACATGAGGGTAATTATGCTGACCTCTTTTCGGGATTGCTCTGAGAGCAGCTCAGAGGAGAGGCTATTTACAGGCTGAATGGCATTTCAAAGCCATAGAACCCCAAAATAAGATATTGATTCCACGATTCTCTGATCAACTCACCCATCACGATTCCAGGACCTGCCCAGCAGCAGGTAAATATTTCTCAGCCCGTGTTGTCTTTGCCACCAGGGGATGTAACTCCACTCCCGTGTTTCTAAAGAGAAACCAAAGCACAGACAGGAGAATTGACTCACCCCAGTACCCATGAATCACTCTGAGAAAACAACTGGGAGATCTCTCAAATTCTTGGCTTCTAAATCCCGGTTCAGCACAAGATATAATTAGGCCAGCGATACCACAGAGGTGTCACTGCAGGCCAAGGAGAAGAGCTGTGAGATTTCCCTCTCCCACACCCTTTTTCACTGTGGTTAGAACCTGTTGCCTCTTTCCACCAGGCTGTGGAGGATAATTCACATTCCCTACCCTGGCAATCAAGGGCAGAGGTTGTTGTCACACACGCTCTGAGCCCTGCAGCATGCAGAAAGAAATGATTTATCCAAAAGAAGCACAGGCCCTCGTGGCAAGCAGCAGAAACACGAACATACCATCCTGTTGGTGTGACAGATTTGCTGGAGGAGGGAGCTATTTACAAAAGTACTCTGCAAATCAAAGGGGAAAAAAAAAAAAATCATCTTCCAGTGGAAGATATTTTGCTTATCAATGTGCAGGTTCGTCTAATTAATGAGAGTGGGGTGTCATACAAGCAGCTGCATCCATAGTCCCAGATCCAGGTAGTTTGGAAATAAAAAATTCAACAGTCTGATGTTCTGCTCACTGTAATTTCCCCTCTCTCTGGGAATGCAGGATGACCACAGGCTCAGCACCTCGGAACTGGAGAAGAAGTATGGTACCAGTATCGACAAAGTAAGTCCGTGGGGCATCGTTAAGCCTCAATCAGTTGCCTCTGGCCTCCCCAGAGCTCCCCAGGAGCAGGAATTTCGTTGTTAGAGGTGTGGGGGTGCCTGCTTTGGTGCTCCCAGTACAGCCTAAACCAGCAAGCCAGCGTGCACTGCCTTGGATTTAAAGTGGAGTTTCTCCGGAGTCTGAAGAAGGCTGAGCTGCTGCTTTGAAATCAAAAATGGGACCTCAGGGTTTTGCACCAGGACCTCATTTTTTCTCAAGCTTTTATCTGATGTTTTGATTTCACCACAATTCACTTTTCACTGTAACAATTTATAGCCAAAGCCTGCATGGGATGAGCTGATTCTGAAGGAAAATGTAGATTTGAGAAACTACACCTGAGCCCTTTTGACACCTGACATTTGAGTCCTGAAGCACTGAACGTGGCCAGAGCACAGACAAGAATCTCAAGAACCCCCTGAGCTGTAAACATCTTGTGGAAATGCAGAAACAGCAGCAAAATAATGTCAGTTTCCCCCTGGCTTTCCAAACATTTAATCCAGGTGTATTTGATTGATAACCAACAGAATGGAAACTCCTGGTGGACGTGGCCCCAAATTCAGCACTCCAGTAAAGAAAGAGCTGTTTCTCCACAGCAGATAATTCATAGCAGCCTCTCTGAAACCAGGAGGTTTGGAAATCAGAGTTGCAGCTCCCTTGTGACACAAACAGCCTTTAAAGAAACAGCAGCCACGGAATTTTGTCCCGAGCTGGGGTAAAAACCTCCGTTTCTGTGATTTCATTCTAAACGTGCCACCTCCTCTTGCAGGGTCTCTCGAGTGCAAGAGCAGCAGAGATTTTGGCTCGGGATGGCCCCAACGCGCTCACTCCTCCCAAAGCCACCCCTGAAATCGTCAAGTTCCTCAAGCAGATGATCGGGGGGTTCTCCATCCTCCTGTGGATCG
Organism: Dicrurus megarhynchus; assembly: GCA_013399195.1. Lineage (NCBI taxonomy): Eukaryota > Metazoa > Chordata > Aves > Passeriformes > Dicruridae > Dicrurus > Dicrurus megarhynchus. Next base: position 169,008 of record VXAD01003109.1, read on the forward strand.
GAGCTGCCTTCTCCTGGATCTCCTTCGGCATCCAGCTGGCGCAGGGAGTGGACTCAGCCTTTGACAACGTGAGTAGATGAGTAACCACAGCGCCGGGGTTCGACCCCGTCGCCATCCGGCTGCTTTCAATGCTGCACAGTTACTCAGTAACTACAAGGAGGCCTCTTGTTCCCACAGGACTCTCCTCCTGCTGCCGAACATTGCTGATAAAAGCCCAAATACCTCTCACACCACTCGTCTAAAGAGTGCCTGTGCCAAGCTTTTATAACCACCGGGCATAATCGCAATTCTTGAGAGCAGCAAAAAAGTCTAAAGAGCCCCAGAGTCTTTGACTAATTCCCTTTTGAGTTATACTCTGCTGTTTATTTTTTATTTGTTTGGTACGCTCTAATTTGTTCAGGTTTGTGTCAGTTTGGAGAAGGATTTTAGATGGGAAAATCACTATTAAAAACCTTTTTTATATGCACAAAAAAGAGCTTTAATTGATCATTTTCAGGGCAACACCCAAAAGTTCTTGTCTTAACCTTACCTGGCCAACACCTCATTTGAAAAGCCTGTTGAACCAACACAGAACTGTGATTTATTCTAGCAGAGGAATTGTTGAAAACTTGTCCTGAATTAACCAGATAATGTCTTTTATTGATCAGCTCTACCTCGGAGTAGTCCTGGCTCTGGTGGTCATCCTCACTGGTATCTTTGCTTATTATCAAGAAGCCAAAAGCACAAACATCATGGCCAGCTTCAGCAAGATGATCCCACAGGTGAGAACCACCAGTGCCTTTCAACTGAGGCAAAAATCCATCCTAGTAATGCATGAGGGGAGCCCAGCACGCCCAGCTTGAATTTATCTCTCGGCAAATGACCCAGATAAACGTCCTGAATCACAAACCATTGCTAAAAAGCACACGGTGGTTGCTTTGATGGAGCTGGGAATTGTAGGATGCACAATTTTGTTTTCCATCCAGCACTGGATTAGAGCTCTCAGTGCCCAGTTAAAAGCTGTCAATGAACAGGGGGAGATGTGCTGGGTTTCACATTTTGCAGCCCACTGCTTTTACCCACAGACCTGATGGCGTGCAAGCACATTCCTGGAAGGCATTTCCCCATCTCCAAGTCCATTTCCCTTCTCATATCCCCCAAATTCCAACCCGAGCAGTCCAGCTGGATGTCGAATATGCTCACTGTGCCTCACCAACATCCTGCTCTGGATCTTCCCCAGAACAGAGAGGAGGATCTCAGTTTAGAGGGTGGCACAAGGCTAATTTTTGTCCCATTTCTGTCTTTCAGCAAGCTCTTGTCCTCAGGGATGCCGAGAAGAAGGAGCTGCCAGCAGACCAGCTGGTGGTTGGGGACATCGTGGAGATCAAGGGTGGGGACAGGATCCCTGCAGACATTCGCCTCATCTTCACTCAGGGTTGCAAGGTAAACAGGGCTAGGAAGAGCACAGGGAACGAGGGAGAACAGGGTTTGGAGGGGTTTATCACATAGAAAGAGCATCTGTACAGCCATTATGGGTTATTAGAGCTTTGCTTGGACATGATTAATGAAATCGGACAGCAGAAGCCTTAATGTGATGCTGAGCTCACCTAGGATTGAGACCTCTGTCCCTGAACATCCAAAGCCATTAGATCCAGGCCAGGTTCTGGCACTGCCCTTTGCCAGGACAGGGCAGAGGCACCAATACAGGATTGAGAGTTTCCACTGAGGGCAGATCCTCAAAATTGTGGGGTTTTCTCAGGCTGCTGCTGAAAATCCCACCAGCAGACACACAGGCTGAGCTGAATTCCCACAGAAACAGGTTCTGTCAGGGACAGCAGCAGCTCAGAGAAAAGGCACTGAGAGATTTTGATGTCACTGATTGTTAAACAAGCTGCCACCTCGCCTCCTGGGCTGGGCACTGCTGTGTAGTGCTGACTTTAACATGAGCATGTCTCCCTTTCATTAAAGGTGGACAATTCTTCACTCACAGGGGAGTCAGAACCACAGTCCCGCTCCTGTGACTTCACCCATGAGAACCCCCTGGAGACCAGGAACATTGCCTTCTACTCCACCACCTGTGTGGAAGGTGAGCTGATCCTGAAATCGGGCATGGAAATCCCACTGCGTCCCCTTTATCCATTTCTCCACTGGCTCCAGCCACATTTATCATCCTGTGTGCACGCCTTTACACCCTTTTATCATTTTTCCTAGTTAGTCTTCAAGCTCTATTCAGCATCTTCAGGGGAACTGGACATTTCTAATTTCTGTCATTTATCAGCATTCAGAGAGCAGGGCCCCCAGAAAGGCACCTGAACAAGAGCTGCCTACCCTGCTAACTTATTTTAGCAATTATGCTTCAAGGAACTTCAGGTTTACTTCACAGTTTACAGGAACTTTGAGGTTTAACTGCTCACAAGAATTTTGTCCTGAGCAGATTAAAATGAAGCGTGACCTTGGGGTGGTCACACTCAGCATTTGTTCCAACACCCAGCACGGTTACGGCTGCACCAATCCATGAATTGATTTGAATTTGAGCTGACCGCGGTCTCCTTGCGGCTTTTCCATCAATACCTGTTGGAATGTCAGGCTGCAGCTGCCTCTGAGTGTTTGCGTGCCCTGGAGGTGACAGTTTTTGTCCCTGCAGGCACTGCCACCGGCGTTGTCATCAACACCGGCGACCGCACCATCATCGGCCGCATCGCCTCGCTCGCCTCGGGCGTGGGCAACGAGAAAACGCCCATCGCCATCGAGATCGAGCACTTTGTGTTCCTGGTGGCAGGAGTGGCCGTCTCCATTGGGGTCCTCTTCTTCATCATCTCCGTCTCCATGCGCTACAAGATCCTGGACTCCATCATCTTCCTCATCGGCATCATCGTGGCGAACGTGCCGGAGGGGCTGCTGGCCACGGTGACGGTGAGTCTGTGCTGGGGTTCTCTGCTCGCCACTCCAGCTCAGGGCTGGGTTGGGTTAGAAGAGGGTTGGGGGTTCTCATTCCAAGGATAAACCCTTCATTTGGGAATTCTGGTGTCACTGAGTCATTAATCTTAAATCCAGCTTGGATTTAAGTTCAAGTGCCGCTCTGCCTCGATTGCGGCCGAGTGCAATGACGGGACTCGTTTCCCCACAGCCCGTTCCCACTGGGAGGCAGGGACATTGTACCCTGAAAGTCACATGAAAACCTCGCTCGCTACCACACATCCAACACTAAAATCCCTGGCTGGGAAGCAGCGCACCTGCTGAGCACTGCTGGCTCTGCAGCACCCCGGAGCAAACAACCGGCGGGATAATGAAGGGAATCCTTGCAGGATTCATGGAGCTGGTGACCAGCAGCTCCCGGCCCATTGCAGGTCCTTCCATCTCAAACAGCCTCTAGACTGATAAGATACCCTTACTTCTATCAGGTTCCTGTCAGCAGCAAATCTACTTGTGCTACTTACAACCAAACCTCAGATTTTAATTAGAAAAAGGGGGAAAAATGCACCGCAGTCAACCAAAAGCAAAAAATGTAAAATATTTTCTTCCAAAAAGACCCCAAACCAACCACAAAAGGTCTACCAGGAGTATGTAACCTCATTACACCTCTGTGTAACAATGCCTTGCTGACAGCTGGCCCCCTTCCCTCCTGCCAGGTGAGCCTGTCCCTCACAGCCAAGCGCATGGCCAAGAAGAACTGCTTGGTGAAGAACCTGGAGGCCGTGGAAACCCTGGGCTCCACCTCCATCATCTGCTCCGACAAGACAGGGACCCTCACCCAGAACAGGATGACTGTTGCCCACCTCTGGTTTGACAACCAGATCTACTCAGCTGACACCAGCGAAGATCAAACAAGTAAATGGGGAAATGGGGGTGTGGGAAGGGGCAGACGCTTGGATGAATCCTGGGATGTTCACTGGGAACATCTTTTGATGGCTAAATCAGACATATCTTCCTTCTACGCATGGAAATCCCTCCCTAGCCATGTAGAGAGGTGAAAGAAAAAAAAGAATTAATATTTGAACTCTGCTCACAGGAAGTAAATCCAGAGGAGGTTCTACTCCAGAGTGGTTTGCCAAGAGTACATTTAGTAGGGAATTAAGCAGAGAAACATCATCCAAACCCCTTTGCCAGCACTGATGGAGGGAAAATTTATATCAAAATTTTTTTCCGTAAAAGAACCTGTCAAAAGAATAATTTATTTTCTGCAAATAAGTGAGTTCTGTTTTTTCACTCTTAAGCTTCTACTTGTGTCATGCAATGTGCTAAAGGATGCAACGTGTGTTTTGCTTCCCTCAGCCCAGCCCTTTGATCAAAGCTCCCCCACATGGACAGCGTTATCGAAAATTGTCACTCTCTGCAACCGGGCGGAATTCCGGCCAGGACAGGAAAATCTCCCCATCATGAAGGTACTGCTGACTTCACATCAGCTCATTTCCCTTCCTCTGAAAGAGCTCAGCTTGGCTTTAGCAATCTCCATTTTACCCTGCCAGCCCTCCAAGTTCCTACTGACCATGGTTTTACTGCTGTACACTCACGCAAAATTTAACACAGGATAAAAACCCCACATGGCCAGAGCATGGAAACACAGATTATCCTGAACTGGAAGGGATCCACAATCCCAGCTCCTGGCCCTGCACAGCACAGCCCCAAGGATCCCTGTGCCTGAGAGCATTGTCCAAACCCAAACGTGCCTGCCAGGAGAAAGGCAGCATGAGTAGCAGGAATAGTAATTATTGCACTGTTAATTTATTATAGCAAGGGTAAACATGCCTTAATTAATGTCTTTCCACATGACTGCTTGAAGGTAGTAAATTCCACTGACTGGGCTACCAGAACAAATCTGCTGTTTACTCATCAATGCCATCCTCAAATTAACTTGGGTTTGTGCCTCAGCTCACCTGTAGTGACCTGAGTGTGACCCCAAATCTGCTTTACAGCAGTAAAAACTCTTTGCCTCTCTTTGCTGTGGCTCAGTTCCAACTCCAAGAGCAATGCAGAAATCCCAAAATTCTATTTTAATATTTTTCCAGGACAACTTGAATATAAAAATGTAGATTTCCCATTGCTTAAGTGTGCAGCATGTCATGGAATTGTGGAAATTCAGAAGTAAAATGTTTTCTTCCTTTGTGCCCACAGCGGGTTGTGGTTGGAGACGCCTCTGAAACTGCTCTGCTGAAATTCTCCGAGGTCATTTTGGGGGATGTGATGAGCATTAGAGCACAGAACAGGAAAGTGGCTGAAATCCCTTTCAACTCCACCAACAAATTCCAGGTGTGTTTCATTTTTTTTGGAAATAGTGCCAGATTGTTTCTCTCACTGGGCCTAATGCAGCTGTGGGTGACCTGGAAGCCCTAGTGGGGTAGTTCAACAACAGGGGAAATTGAAGTCATGATAAATACAGTTCATCCCATTTGATGGAATATAGGATGTCTTCATGGAAAAGAACATTAATCCCACACAAAACTAGAAGCAAATGAGGACAATTTAAGCTCTCCCAACCCATTTGCTGTTTGTGGCACAGCTTTCCATCCACGAGACTGATGACCCCCACGACAAGCGCTTCCTGCTGGTGATGAAAGGTGCCCCGGAGAGGATCTTGGAGAGGTGCAGCACCATCATGATCAACGGCAAGGAGGAGCCTCTGGACAGCGAGAAGGCAGAAGCTTTCCAGACAGCCTACATGGAGCTGGGGGGCATGGGGGAGAGAGTGCTGGGTGAGTGCAGCTGCCTGAGAAAATGGGGTAAAACCCAGCTGTAAAATCTGTGAAACGGGGTTTAAAGTCTTGGCACATCCAGCATGCCTGGAAAAATGGTTAAACGCTGGAGTTCCACGGACAAGAGCAAACCCTGACGTTTTATCAAGCTCTCCTCTTTCTCCCACATTTTCCTGTCCATCACATCAACCTCAATCTCCTCCCAGGTTTCTGCCACTTGTACCTGCCTGAAAACGAGTTCCCAAACACCTTCCAGTTTGACACAGATTCCATGAACTTCCCGACCTCCAACCTGTGCTTTGTTGGGCTCCTGTCCATGATTGACCCACCTCGTTCCACCGTGCCTGACGCCGTCTCCAAGTGCCGCAGTGCCGGCATCAAGGTAGGGATTTTACAGTGAAAACCACGGTGGTTCCCCTACAGAAAGACTTATTATAATTATTTTAGGTATTTAAAATTTAACATCTTCCACCACATCGTCTCTTAAATTTAAAATTTAAGATAATTAAAATTTAAAATTTAATTGTCTTAAATTTATAATTTAAGATCTCCCACCGCTAATTATCTTTCTAGCAACAATCTAAATGTTAGTTAACACCGTTCTGTAATTGCAATTTAAGGAAAAAACTTGATGGTCCCCAGAGGCAAAGCAGTGGGAATCAGACTATAGAAACTGCACAAAATTTTAGACCTGGAAATCCAAATTTGCAAAAGCTGAGATACTCTCTCATCAGATCCATTTCTAGAATACAGAGCCCACACCAGCTGGAATTTCTTGTAAACAGAGTAAGGTGACAGAAAAAAGTCCTAGAGAAGGCATCAGGACACAGGGTTATGAACATTTATCCAAAGGAATCACTAATCCCAAAACTACTCAGGTTGAACCTGAAGCTGTAATTCCCCTAATTTCACTCCCTGGGGACTCACAAGTAAACTTCTAGCTCTAAGCAGAGGTGAAATCTACCTAAATCAAGGAAAATCATATTTGGAATTACAGATCTCAGACGAGACAAATCCCAAGCCCCAACCCTGATGAAATTTTCCGTAGCCTGTAGACAAATCTGGCAAATTTTCTTCAAGAAAAGCAAGAAAAGGCTGTGCCTTATCTGTCAGGACACCTCAGTCACAAGGATCCATTTTAAGATGCAATATTCTAACAAACCCTCCCCGCTGCACATACCCAATATAGATCCTTATATAAAGGCTCCTTTATTCTGCATTATTCTAATCTGGCTGCCTGTGACGAGTTCTTCCCTCAGAGCCCTGATAAAGCAGCCTCAGCAAGGAGAGGCAGAGCCCAGATGTCGATACAGAGCCGGGCAGTTACTGCCCCTAATCTCCCTCTGCTGTGTACACAGCGCCGCTCTGATCCCAAACTGCTTCCTGCTGCTCAGCAACGGGCATTCCCCCTTATCTCCGTGGCTTTTCCGTTTGTCACTCACTCGTCCCTTGCTCAGGTCATCATGGTCACTGGCGACCATCCCATCACGGCCAAGGCCATCGCCAAGAGCGTGGGCATCATTTCAGCCACCAGCGAGACCGTGGAGGACATCGCCAAGCGCCTCAACGTCCCTGTGGAGCGGGTCAACAGGAGGTGAGAGCCCCGGAGCCTGGGCAGCACCTGAGGCTTCATTTCCCTGCTCCCTCCACGGTGTTTTTATTTCCACATCCTGGCTGCTTTCTGCTTTTTTATGACACGCTCCCACTCTGGAGTCATCTCTACCTAAATGTGTCCACTCAGTGGTTTTCATCTTCGCTGCCCGTGAAGAAAATCTGGCAAATTGTGATTTGCAGATCACGTGGAAGGCGCTGTCACTGTCCATTGGACAGAACACACACACACACAAAAAGCAAAGTTCAGCATCACACGACCCAGTTTGGACCATCAGCCCAAATTCCTCCTTCACCCCTTAAATGTGGAAAAAATAACATCACAAGGGAAGGATAAAAGCTCTTTGCAGAGGAGATGTCTTCCACTGTTCCTCCCAGTGAGAGGCCTCTTTAAAATGCATTTTCTGACGCTTCAATGAGCCCCCCTCTGTATCCAGGTGGCCGATCCACTCTGGATTTCTGCAGCGCCTTTCATTCAACTCCTGCTGATTAACAGCAAACGCCTCTGCAATTAACTCAGTTTGCTGCCTTCCCCCTGTTCAGCTGCACCCCCATCCCATGAGTGCACTGTTTTTACCCTTTTAATCTGAAAATTCACCCTGCTTTGCCCGTGGCTCTTCCAGGGAAGCCACGGCAGCCGTGGTGAACGGGATGGAGCTGAAGGACATGAGCTCGGAGCAGCTGGACGAGATCCTGTGTGACCACTCCGAGATTGTCTTCGCTCGGACATCGCCCCAGCAGAAGCTGATTATTGTGGAGGGCTGTCAGAGGCAGGTGAGGCAGAGCTGGCAAAGGTCCCACACAGACACCAGCCCAGGCTGAGAGGCTGGAAGCCAGTTCCCAGTGCTCCCTAAGCTCTGTTTGTACTCTTTTCCCCGTGCCAGGACGTTATCTAACAGATTGCCACAAACACTGCCTGGACTCAATCCAAGCCGCTCAAATTCCTGCTACAGACTCAGCTCCTGGTGACAAAATGAGCTTTCCCTGAGTTCTGAGCTGTAGCCAGGGCCTGGCTTGTCCCTGTCATTCTGAGAAGCACGTAAAGCCTCCCGTGCCCTGTTTGGGAAGGAGAATTCCCTCGGGAATTCTTTAAACCCAGATAAAGGCAAGGCGCTGCCACATCCTCTCCTCTTATCTCTTGTGGCTGCTCAGAGCCGTGTCCTCCTGCCCTCAGGAATGTTTGGGAGTGGAATAGTTCAGTGGCAGTGCTGGGTTAACAGGTGAACTCACTGTTCTCTTCCAGCCTAAACCCTTTATGATTCCGAGGTATGAACCCCACAAAATGCATGATTTATGGACCTCCAGGCCTTACCCATGTCACTTCCCAGGGCTGTAAATCAGGCAGCAGGATTTAAAGAGAGTTTGCCCCATCCATGGGCAGTATTATGTAAAACAGCCTGGAGTGCAGCCAGCACAGGAGGGGAAAAATAAATGACATTTACAGAGCTCTGTAAAAGATGAAAACTGCCATCAAAAGACTCTCCACTCAAAAATGACATCTTCCAAGTGGATTTTGTGAATTAAAGCCACACTAGTGCTGTGCCTGGACTTGTAGAGAAGAAGATGTGGCACAAGATATTATTTTATTTTTGTAGCTGTGCCAGCACTAAGCTTCCCAATCAGCATCACCAGCTGGTTGGGTTTAAGCCTGGAGTGCTCTCCAGAGAGTAAAAAGAAAGAGATAAAATCTTTCAATTTCATGTGGTTTTTATTTTTTGAATGGTCTCTGCCAGGCACACGGTGGGTAAACGTGTTCTGCACTGCTCAGACTCCCACACTCCTGGCAGATTTGGCTCTGTAGAGGATGAAAAGGAACACCCTCCCCCAGCCAGTCTCCAGCTATGTTTAGTACTTAGAGCTTATAAGCCCTTCTGAACATGGCATTATTTATAGGTAGTGACACTGTGCTCAATCCCCCCAGGCACAGGAAATTCAGCATTTTATTAATCAGTTTGCCAGGCTCTGTTCCCCACTCTGAACACCCTGCCTTGCATCGAGCCACGAACTTCTGCACCAGCTAGAGCAGAGCCTGGAGCTGCAGAAGATGTTCAGGAAGATAACAAAGGAGCTGAATTGGATAATCAGAGTTTTCCACCCTTTGGATTAGTAGAGAAATTCTAGCACAGACTGAGGATGGCCAGAAGCTGTTGGGATGAGGATGGGCTCTAACTCAACAGTTACATAATTCACAATTCTGATGAAACCTGGCTGATTCTGTAGCACTTCATAAAAAAAATTTTAAAAATACAGGATATTTTGTGTTAATCAAACCTCCCCCAGATGTCAGAGGTGAACCTGGCTCTGCTCAGACAGGGATCATCCTCCTTACATCCAACCATCAGATTAATTGCATTTGAAGTGCATCGATTTGGGATGCCCACTCTTCAGGATGTGGTGAATCATATCCCTGAACGTACCAGGGTTCTACTCTAAAGGGGACCACACAAAACTCTGAGGTTGCTCTCCCAACCCTACCCACCACCCCCTGATCCCTGGCTGTGTTTGAGGTGGGTACAAAGAGGATTCAGAACTTCCTATCAGCATCTTTCTGCTAGAAATGTAAAGGCTGATGATGGCAGGATTCACCTTCTCCTCCCAAACACACATCTGGACGCTTTTCTGTGTTCCAGGGAGCAGTGGTTGCCGTGACTGGAGATGGAGTCAATGACTCCCCTGCCCTAAAAAAAGCAGATATTGGGATTGCCATGGGGATTGCTGGCTCTGACGCAGCCAAAAATGCAGCTGATATGGTCCTGCTGGATGATAACTTTGCTTCCATCGTCACAGGAGTGGAGGAAGGTAAAGATAATGTTGTTTCCCATTTTCTGAGCTGGAAGCTGCTGGCAGGGCCTACTGATCCTTCCCTCCTCTCTTCTCTCTCTGGATTTGTGGATTTGATATTTGGGAAAGCTGGGAATTAATTCCATTTCTACACGTGACAATCAGAGAATAAGGAAACCATCTCCCTCTCTTACACACAGTAATGATTTGCTGTCTCTGTCTGATCAAGCTTCAGATAAAAGCACTTCCTGACTTGTTCCAGTGCTGTTTGAAGCCTCACAAAGATACAAATTGTTTTCTCCACCTCTTCCCTCTATTATTGTCTCACACTTCACCTCCACTGTGCTCCACCTATGACAGGAACATTCATCCCACTCTTCTCTCACTGTAAAGAGCTTGCGGTTTCCATTACAACCACAGCCTTTTGTGGGATGGGACTTTTGCCCTCAAACTTCCTCACTGAAAGAAATGTGTTATTACACTTGAGTTTTCAGAAGGATCTAAGGGACGGCAGTTTAAAAAGTAATCAAAAGCAAATTCAAAATACACGAGGAAACACATGAGGAAAGTAGAAATAAACAGTAAATGTTTTCACTTCATTTAGTTAAATTCAAACTTTTTTTCTGGAAAACACTGCTAAAATTCCCTTTGACAGAAATATTTCCTCTTCCTCAGGCCGCCTGATCTTTGACAACCTGAAGAAAACCATTGCCTACACCTTGACCAAGAACATTGCTGAGCTCTGCCCCTTCCTCATCTACATCATCGCCAGCATTCCAATGCCCATCGGCACCATCACCATCCTGTTCATCGACCTGGGCACGGACATTGTGAGTTGGGAGCTCTCAAGTCATCTCCTGCTGGAATATCCTGTCAGGGTAGAGGGGCCAGGGGCAAAGGCACATCCAGAGCGGGGGATTTTTGCTGAGCAAGGCAGTGAAAAAGGGGATTAAAAGCAGCCAGGTGTAGAGAAAGAAAAGTAGAAAATAACAACCTGCAGAGAGGGAGCAGAAAGCAAAAAAGACATCTGATCCAAGCTAAAATCAGCAGTGAGCAATTATCAGCGTGTTTTAATCAAGAGATCAGAGGGATTTCTGCAGTTACACCTGACATTCCATCCAGCCCAGCCCAAGGGGTCTGAAGGACCCTTCAATATTTACCAGATCTATGAAAGTTTCAGATTTCCCCCAAATCCTTTACACGTTAAGAGGAATCCACACAGCCCCTTCTCTCCTCTGAGTCCTGCCAGCATCCAACAGAACCGCTTGGGAACTGCAAATTGCTGCTAAACCTCTGAGAATGGGGCAAAGGCTGCCCCCCCAGCCCCTGATGGTTTGTTTCTGTCGCAGATCCCCTCGGTGGCATTGGCCTACGAGAAAGCTGAGAGTGACATCATGAACAGGAGACCTCGGAACAAGAGGAGAGACCGGCTGGTGAACGAGCAGCTGGCTGTGTACTCCTACCTGCAGATCGGTAGGTCGGGCCTCCCAAACACTCTCTTGTGACAGAGTTGAGCTGATTTTTTTTACAGAAAGAGTTGTAAAGTATTGGAATGGTCTACCCGGGGAGGTGGTGGAATCACCATCCCTGGACGTGTTTAAACACGGGCGCTCAGTGTCATGGTTTAGTTCAGTTGAGGTGTTGGGGCATGGGTTGAACTCGAAGACCTTGAAGGTCTCTTCCAACCTGGTGATTCTGTGATTCTGTGATTCTGTGATTCTGTGATTCACTTTTAAAAACAAAATTTGGGAGCTCAAACTCAACCCCTTCCTCTGCCACCTCGCCAACCCCCTCCTGCTGCTCGTTATTCAGAATGTAAGGAGGTTTTATCTGCAGAGGGCAAGAAATTTACAGCGCCAAGAACTCTCCAACTGCCTTTAGCACGTTTCATACACCCAGCACACCCCCCCAGAGCTCCTTAATTTTGTTTTTTCCTCATTCCTGCCCCTTTGTTTCTGCAGGAATCATGCAGTCGGTGGGGGCCTTCGTCACCTATTTCACCGTCTATGCTGAGCAAGGGTTCCTCCCTTCCACGCTGCTGGGAGTGAGAGTGGACTGGGAGAGCAATGCCATCAATGACTTCGAGGATTCCTACGGACAGCAATGGGTAAAGCAGCCCTGAAAATTCCCTGCCTTGTCTCTCGCCCACCTGCTGCTTAAAAATTCCCCACTCTCCCCCCAAAATAAAGGCACGGGGAATGCAAATGAGGTTTAAATGCAACTAGGATTAGTTTTTGTCCAATGTTCCCTCAGGAGAGACTCTTTAAGGCTTCCTGCCACACAGATCTTTCATTCAGCCTCTGCTTTTTTCATTCATTCTTCGACAATTTGCCACCTTCTCACTCCCAGCCTCTGCAGATGCACCTTCCTCTCTGGCCTTCATGTTTGAACCCACCAAAATCAGTCATCACCGTCCTCTCCCAGCCCTGCCAATGAACAGCACCTCTGCCAAGTCCTTTGCAGCCTCCCCCTCTCACTCCTCACTCGCCCTCCCTCACCCTGCAGAATCACAAGGCTCAGGAGGCATTAATAAATCCATACAAACGCCCCTCGCACCCAGCTCGTGCTGCAGCCTCGTGACTCAGTCACGGCAGCTCACGGACTCTAAAACTGGCCCGAATCCCACCATTCTGTGCCTAAATCTGGAATGGCTCTGCATTCACACCTTGGGAACTGAAATAAAGCCTCCCAGCGAGGTTTGCAGTCGCCTGTGGGGGATGTGAGGCTCTGATTTGAAAACGTTTTGGTGTCTCCTTGGCTCTGCAGACCAAATACCAGCGCACGTACCTGCAGTGGACGGGCTACACGGCCTTCTTTGTCAGCATCACCATTCAGCAGGTGGCTGATCTGATCATCAGGAAAACGCGGAGAAATTCCATTTTCCGGCAGGGCCTCTTCAGGTGGGTTTTGCAGACACAAAACTCCAGAATGGTTTGGGTTGGAAGAGACCTCAAAGCTCATCCCATCCCACCCCCTGCCATGGGCAGGGACACCTCCCACTGTCCCAGGCTGCTCCAAGTCCTGTCCAGCCTGGCCTTGGACACTGCCAGGGATCCAGGGGCAGTCACAGCTTCTCTGGGCACCCCGTGCCAGGGCCTCCCCTGGGAAGAATTTCCCTCAGAGGGAAGGATTTTTTCCTATCTAATCTAAACCTACAGTTCAAGTTCGCCTCCTGCTCCGTTCAGAAGCAGGTGAGCTCAGTGATTTGGCCCTCTCACTTTCAGTCTTTGCACAAAGATTAAGTCTGGCCTTAAGCAATCACAAATCTCAGGCAAATATTTTATTACACCTCCCCTCAGCCCCTTTTCTACTTCAGGAGAGGGATTTTCTTTAAAGACATTGTGCCGGTTATTCTGAAAATGCATCAGTTTAAAACCAACTCTCCATTCATTTAAATGTTTACTATTAAAAAATGGGAGTTTCTCTTCCAGATTACTTTCTGAACTCCTTATCAAGAGATAGCATGTCTGGACTTCTCTGAGATAACTTGAGGCTCTGAGAAGGGAGATACCAGCTGGCCAAACTCCCCAAGACAGTGCTGGCCGCCCTCTGCAAACCACCCTGCACCCTCCAGTCCCAGGGGAGTTCCAAATATCAGCTGGGACAGAGGCCACCAGGAAAGCTGGCACTCACTCCCAGGGTTTCTGATAGCAAAGCAATTTGTTTTCCATCCTTTATCTGCAGGTACAGGGCCGACACCTATGTGTGCTTCCTCCTTGCATTAACACCTGAGTCACCCCGAGCACGTTCCCAGTGCAACACAAGCCTTGAGTAACTCGTGTTGGGTGTCTCCTGCAGCTGGATTTGGGCAGGGAATGCTGCCAGGAAAGGCAGGAGCACCTGGAAAACAAGACAGGGCTGCCCAGCCCAGTCCCTATGTGCAGAGCTCAGCTGGAGCGGGGAATTGCAGGGAATGCAGAGGGTTCCTGTGGGCACAGAGGGCTTTAACCCTTCCTCTCTGCTTCTCCTGCAGGAACAAAGTCATCTGGGTGGGGATATTTTCCCAGATAGGAATTGCTTTGATTCTCACCTACGGCCTTGGACACGTTACAGCCCTCAACTTCACCCCACTCAGGTGAGTTCTGGTGCCACTGAGCTTCCCCTGCCCTCCTCGTGGACACACAACGGGAGCAGGGAGCCCGTGCAGCACCGCTCCAGGATAAACATTTAAAAATATTCATTATATTCATCACTATTTCTTGGCCAAAAAGGACATTAATGCCATCATTTCCACATTATCCTACTAGATTTCCTACTGAGGATCCAAAAACCCACTTGTGCAAAACCAACATTTAAATATTTCTTCCAGCATCTCCAACGTTTTGGGGAGAACAGACAGCATTCAACTTTTATTTTAAACAGTTCAGAGTCAGGTGATTTATTGCTGTGATGCTACCAGGTAACATTTCCTTCTGAATAGGACCTGAAATAAATTAATCCAGCAACTAATTAAGATTGGGAGGCTTTACCTGCACATCATCAATTCGAGTGATTAATTAAGAAAAGGAAAAGAGGCCCAAGGGGGCAGATTTGTTTTAGTGACATTGGATAGCACAGACAGAGAGCCCAGAAGTGCAGCTCAGTTGTTTTCAGATGTTTCTGAATGAGACTCTGTGTTCCCACTCCCAGGTTCCAGTACTGGTTTGTGGCTGTACCTTTTGCCATCCTGATCTGGGTGTACGATGAAATCCGAAAGCTGCTCATCAGGAGATACCCAGCAAGTGAGTGCATTCTTCTAATTAAATTTTAATTTCATACTTTTCATTTCACATGTCTTTTCCTACCCTTTCCCTCCCATCCCCACCTCAGCTGCCACTCGCAGGTGACTGCTGAAAAATGAACCATTTCCCCCAGTGATCACTTCTCCTCTTTTGAGGAAAAATAACCAATTTTTCTCTTTTTTTCATTCCCTCCCTTCTCTTGCAGGTTGGTGGGACAAGAACATGTATTACTGACCAGTCCTGAGCACAGGAGAGCTCCTTCCCCACCTGACCCAGCCTCTGCTGCTTTCAAGTCCTGTCTGTGCAATATCAAGCATGGATCCATCCCGTGCTGGGGTGGAGAGATTTCATGAATTGAATGAAGAAATAAGGACTTTAGAGGCTGAGAAATTACCTCCCACTGTACTGTAAAGCCTAGAAATTGAAATACCGCCTATTGTTGTAACAACGCCGATTTTCCCTCCTTCAAAGATGGAGTTGGAGAGCACTCTGAGAGGAAAACAAACCAAAGAGAGGAGATCCCCACAATCCAA
The DNA here is from genome assembly GCA_013399195.1 of Dicrurus megarhynchus. Taxonomy (NCBI): domain Eukaryota; kingdom Metazoa; phylum Chordata; class Aves; order Passeriformes; family Dicruridae; genus Dicrurus; species Dicrurus megarhynchus. Next base: position 184,323 of record VXAD01003109.1, read on the forward strand.
GGCATTAATTTGCACTGAAGGCGTTGTTTGCTGATTTTTGTGCTGGTAGAACTGAATTCCAAGTGAGTGCAGACCTAGATCTGTTTTACCTTGCCAAGGGTAATTGTGCTGTATAGGAATAATTTGATAATAAAAGGGTTGTTTTTTTTTCCAGAAAACTGTTTCTGTCTTATTTTTTTATAAAGAAAAATGAGTGGAACAGGGTCACAGAGGAAAGAAGTGCAGCCCTGCTTTTTTTACCCCCATTAACAGACCAAGCACCTGATCCATTCTGATAAAAGTGTCATGAAAATCAAGGCACAGCCAGCGCATTCAAACACTTCGAGATCCCAAATTCAGTGCTCCCTTCCCAAAGGTGACAATCTCCAAGGCAAAATTGATATTGGAGTCATTAGTTTTAGGATTAGTTAGGAATTTAGGATTAGTTAGGTTTTTAGGATTAGTTAGGTTTTTAGGATTAGGTACAGGTAAAGTTCTTTTCGAAACTAGGCCTTTAACATGGTCACTTAAGCAAGAACCAGTAGGTCCCATGGCTTGTTTAGACAAAACTCTTCCCAGTTTTAAAGCATAAAAATAAATATTTTATGTTGATATTTCACTTTTAAATACAAGTTTAGACAAGTTTTACAAAAGAAACAGGGGCAGAAGGAGAACTGCTGTTGCAGCAGACATCAAGAGGGATTATGAAGGAAAGAGAAACCAAGGGAAGAACCGAGGGACGGAAGAGAGGAATGTTTTCCAATCTAAAGCTGTTCCCAAAAGTCCACACCCTTCCCTGCTGGGAGACAATTTGCATTCCGTGACCTTCTTTCCCTAAAACCCCTCACCCCGGCGCCTGGCTGGGCATTAATCACTGCGAGCAGCAATTATCCCGGCTATCAGTGTTTTCCCAGAGAGACACGAAGAAGAGGAATCAGCACGGAAGGAGGAAGAGCGGCAGAAAACGAGCCCGTGAGCCGGGCGGGTCCCAGGGCAGATAAAGGCGCTGCTTATCGCCGGGGCTGCGCTCCCGGAGCGCTCCGGCAGCAGCGCTGGGGTGCCCGAGTGACTCAGTTCACACCTTGGCGCTCGCCAGCAGCCTGCACTCATTTCCTTTATCTCCTGTTTAACTGATAGCAAAGATACGAGGGCAGCTGCAGCACAACCCGCTCTCCCCAGCAGCTGTAGCTGGGCCAAAATTCCTGTTCCAACAGAGGCAGGAAGAGGAAAGGAGAAGAGGAAATTCAGGGTGAGGGAGCATTTGCTGCGCTGAGCCAGGAGAGAGTACAGCTGCTGTTGGTTTACTTCAAAAATAAACCAGATTTTCTTTAAATAACTCATGGGAAAAATGCCTGGAGAGGTTTTATGGGATACCCCTGGAGAGGTTTCATGGAATACCCCTGGAGAGGCTTTATGGAATATCCAAGACTAAAAGCACAGTGCCTGCTGTGCAAAACCGTCTCTAAAGTGACAATCTGTTCTTTCGCCTGGCTGAAGACCAAATCCACAAAGAATTTTTACAGAAAGGACTTTTTCTTGTTGTGCTCCTTCTCCTGGCAGTTATCACTTCGTGAACACATCCCTGGGGAAGGACGGGGGGGGGGGTTTATCTCCCGGTTTTCTTCCTGGCTCTCCCGTTGTCACCTGGATAAAACCTCAGCACCGCTGGCTGCAGCCACAGCCAACAGATTTTGCTGCCAAAACTACAAAAAACCTCAGGAGGTTCTACCTACAGATTTTGAGCATCTCCCAACGCAGCAGGACAAAACCACAGAGCCACAGGAGAGGAATTTCCCAGGGTTTCAAGGCCAAGGGACGGGATTGCAGCTGTAATGCTGGAAATAATCTGGCTTCATCATTGTGTTTCCAGGGATATTCATTTAAATACCACAAACCATTCGGGCTCCGGGGAATGCAGCATCAGAAGGAGCTTTGGCTGCTCTGGGCCAAGAAGAGTCAAATAAAGGAAGAAACAAAGCAATGCAAGCTGGAAAAAACTCAGCAGCAGAAGAGGGAGAAAAAAGGAAATTTTGAGAGGAAAATTTAAAAGATTGATGTGATTCATCCGTTTTAACACCAACATGTGCTCCTGAGAGGAGAGCAAAAGAATTCTGTCTCCTGTCATGGCAACTGGGAGCTGCCAAATGAGTGCCTGCATGTCCCCTCTGTGCAAGGGTGATGGGGAGGAAGTGCAGCCTCACATTTCCCACGTCTGTAATCATTCTGGAGGCAAAAAGCCATTTAGAAGATCAGCAACAGCAAAAGTAAATGAAAATAAAATGCATAATAAAAAGGGAGCTGATGGTCTGGAGCAAACACCACAAACGCTTCTGAAATAGTTTGTACCTGTGGGGTCGGTTTTGTTTTTAACAAGAATTGACAACAGATGCTCCTCTGTGTTTCAAATGTTCCTTTGTCAGAGCTCTCCTCAGGGGCTGAGAGAGGTTTGTATTCACCCCGAGGGCTCTGTGTGCACCCCGAGGGCTCTGCAGCTTGGCTGCCTGTGACTCAATCTCACCAACATCTCCCTGAGATGACAAAATGTTCTTTGCAATCTGTTTTACCGTGTCCATGCGCGAGCAGACAGTTCCGATCAGAGCTTTGCAAAGAAAGCAGAATATTTACGTGATTTTCGACAGGGGCAGAGCCCGTGAACGCCCAGAGACAGATTTTCTGTTTCCAAATCTCAGAGACTTCCCGGAGTTACAAAAGGAGAATGGACAAAAAGGAACTTTCCCGAGTTACCAAAGGCAACCAGGCCAGAGGCGTGGGAAGGATGGGCCCTGCCTTTGACCATGGGGGTGGCTGGAACCAGCAGGGCTGGGAGCTGCTGCCCAGGACAGGACAGGTCATTCCATCACAGCACGAACAGGGACTCCCTGCCCACTGTTGAGGGCAGGAGGTTGTGGGACCTGAGGCAAGAGAATGTGGAAGTGAACCCAGTTTTAACCCCACAAACTCAGGGAGCTCTGCAGTGTTTGGGTGAATCGCAAGAAGTGCAGAGGAGGGGACACAACCCAGCTGCAAACTCACACACACACAAAGGCACCTTCCCCCCGGTCTCAGAACGGGTTTTTAAGTGGCAGCATCACAAATCAATTCTCACACTTAGTGCTGCATCGTTTGTTCCCTTTAATCTGCTTTGCCTCGTGTTTGTGAGCAGGTTAAAGATGCTCAGAGTGGCATCTTCACATCCTGGTGGCTCCCAGATCAGAAATCTTTTAGAGGTTTAGTTAAATTCCAAATCTGGGCAGGATAGACACACTATAATCCAAAATCTGAAAAACTGAGCTGGCTTCTCATGTATAAAGCTCCTTATGTGATAGCTGGGAAGGAAGATAATTTGTTTTCCAGGTCAGGTTTATGTTGGGCTTTTTCATTCAGCCTCACACAGAACCCTCAACCTTAGATGGTTTTTTTACTACTAGATACATCATCATCATCATCATCATCATCATCATCATCATCATTATCATTATTATTACTATTACTATTTATTATTACTAATATTACCATCATCATCTGAAGGGTGGGAAAACATGTATGAGCAAATGAATGATGAGAAATACTTCTGTGCTAAAGAATAAACTGAAAAGAAAATATAATTCCTCCACTCAGCTCTTACTTGTAAATTCCTCGAGTCGGTTCTGCAGCCTCAGCAGGAGCAGGCATTGCTCTTAGCCAGGTAAAAGCAACAATTTATTACTAGGATGTGCAATGGAGAGAAGCAGATTTTGAACCCTCCAAGCAGGGTGGTTTTTTTCTGCTACAACCACACTGCAAGCAAGCCAAGAGTTAACTCCCCACCTCATAAACTGAGAAATCTCTCCTGAACACAAAACTCTTTCTTGCTCCAGCCTCAGCCAGACTGGGCAGGTCTGATGGCCCTGCTGATTGCCCTGAGCTCCAGAGCTTTCCTTCACCTCCTTTTGCTGCACAGCAGCTTCGTGGCACAGCCTCCTCCAGTCTGAACCAGCTCTCACCATCTCCCCCCTCCCGGCTCCAAAAACATCCCAGCGCTTTCCCCTTCCACCTCTGCCCCTGACAGCTCCTGCAGGCTGGCGAGGAGCGGGGCAGAGGAAAAGGGAGAGCTGGCTCAGGGCAAAGGGCTGCTCTGCAGCCGAGGGGAAAGGGAGAATTTAAGGCCAAAACTTCGTGCAATGCAGATGTAAGAGTCTGTGTAGGGTGGTGAATTGTGCTGGCTGCTCTGTCACGGGGTCTGTGCCTTGACCCTCAAAAACTTATCCATAACAAGGCTTCGTGCTGGAGTTAGTGGGATTTTCGGGCCTCCTTCCTAACACAGAGATTTTGAATGAGTCAGGGCTGCTGAGCCGTTTATCCTGGAGTGAGTCCAGCTCCAGGACGGCAACACAAAATAATTCCTGCCTTCTATCAGAGCCGTGCAGGGGCTGGAGTTCCCGTGTGTGGCAGGGCTGGATTTCCCCTGTGATCAAACCCCAAACCGACGTTGGCAGCAGCAGCAGAGCTGCGTGTGGTATCTCAGGGTGGTGTGGAGACTTTTCGGTGGCATCTGCAGAGCACATTCCCCTCCCTGGTGATGCCTCAGGTTTTGACTTTTATATTGTTCAAATCCTGCACTGCTTGGTGTGTAACTCTGAGCTTTCTTGCAGCCTGCTCATTTCTGCTCTCTGTGCCAGGCAGACACAACAAAGCCTCTCCAGGCCTGCTCTCCAAGGACACCCAGACCGTCCTAGGCCCAAAATGTGTAAACCAAAGCCTCTAAAGGGGGGGCAAGCTGAGGGGAAACTACATCATTAACTGAAGCTTTAATTGGAGAATTAACCCTGGTATGCAAATGAACCAAACCTATAAAAGTGTGAAGAACTCGTGACCTCTCGTCCAGCTTGGGGTCCATTTTGAGAACAGCCTCTGGCTCCCCAGGGGTACCTCTGAAGGCCTTTCAAATAAATTCCCACCTTTATTCCCTTACTCCTGTCGAGTCTCTGTGTCTGGGAGGCCTCTCAAGGCATCACTGGAAATCAGCCTTGCAGCCCTCATGTGGGACACAAAGTGACTAAAAACCGGGAATTCCCTGGATTACATTTTTAACCACAGAATGGTTCAAGAGATGAAGAATTGAGGGAAGTTGTGATGTTGAGACTTCAGTGAGGGCTACAGGGACACAGTGAGGGTTTGTGTCCTACGAAGTGAGAATGTCTGCACGAACTTTTAGGGAGGAGTTCACCTTTTCAAGTAAAAACTGAGCCAAATTATACAGAGAAAACTCTTTCCTGACGCATCTCCTCTGGTGCAAGAAATCTCTTTGGCACACACCAGGGCACTCCTGACCGTGTTTATCTCTGCCAGAGGAGGAAGGAAAACACAGACATTCCCATTCTGACACAAACCCTTGCAGACAGCTGTTCTCACTACAGGGTCAACACCCACTGGAAATGGAACTGGTCACAGGGTTGCTGAGAGCTCACAACCAGCTCACAGCCCGGATTTATTCCTGCCCTTCAGGAGGGTACTGGGATGGCCACTCCTGAGGGCAGCCCCTGCTCTGAGGGTCTGTGGTGCAGCAGAGGAAGCTCACACCAGCATGGAGGCAAACCATGAGGAGAGAGACAATATTCCATGGAAAAAACGGGATTATTTTGCCACTCTTGGGCCTTCACACTTTGTCAGGAGTTTCTTTAGCTTTACATCCTGCTTTACAGAGACCCCGCTGAGCTGTGCCAGCCCCGTCCCCTGACAGCATTAATTTCCCCTGATTCCAGAGCATTTCTCCAAGGGGAAAACCCCCTCCTCCCCAGCCATGGCCTCTTGCACCAGCTCTAACTAGGTCAGTTCATGAACTTTCCCCAAAACATTATTTTGCAATGGCTGAAAAACTGGTCCAGACCCAGCAGCAGGAAGGGCCTCCCCAGGAGCAGGTATTTTCTGGCAGCTCTGCACACCCCATAATCACCCAACCCATCGAATTCCAGGCAGCAGCAGCAGCAGGTTTGCATTTCTAATGCTGCTCAATTCCTTGCTCAGACCACGACTGAGCTGCCTTCAATTCCACAACGTGAAATTAATTTCCAAGCTGAAAGGAGAGTTTTAATTCGAAGGTGCAAAATATGAGGCCATGAAGGAAACCCAAACGAGCACAAAATTCCAGATATTTACACCCAGCAGATTCCCTGGATTGATCACAATCCTCACAGCAGCACAGTTACCTTCTGTAACTCAGGAGATGCAATCTTCCAGGCTCATTTGGCAGCATTTAAATGCTCACATTTCTGAAATGCTATTTAGGAAATAGAGCTCAGCTGGAATCAACTCCAGCTGGTTTGGTGCTGCTAAAAACCCTTGGGATGTTTTCCTAGGAATTTCAAGGAGAATACCCAGGAGAGCAATAAAATATGTTGCATTTAAGGCCAAACATGATTTTTTCCTAGAAGACCCATACAAGAAAACCAGCAAAAAACCCAGTCTAGAACCGTGTCTTTTATTTAACAACCTACTCTAAACACCACTATTTATCTTTAACTAGCACCCCTTTAACTGGGAAATGAATTGCAGCAGGTGATGACTCTTTCTGAAAAGGTTTGGAAGACTGATTCCTTCTTTGTTCATGAAAACTCCGAGCAAAAATCTAAAATGAACAAGAAAAATAATTGGGTTTTTTTTCTTAAAAAACCCCATAATGGTCTTGAAAAATAACCAGGTGTCTATGAGAGGGGGTTTAGGAGCTGTGCCCAGTTTGGGTGCCCTGTCCTGCCCATCCCAGCCAGGAGGTGCCTGTGTGTTCTACCCCCTCACTCTGACAAGCCCCAGTACCTCGTTGCCCTAAATAAACACCCCTTGGAACAGACACATTTCAGTATTTAACCTCCTAAACCCTCCAGTTTAACTGGAAATTTCATACCAGATACAAAAACCTTCCTGGGAGGAGGGGGCAGGAGACCAAAGCCATCCCCAAAGAGCAGCAAAGGCTGCAGAGATGGGCAGTGAGCAAATTTAGCCTCTAATTCTGTTTAAACTCCCTGCAAGAACACAGCCCTTGCAGCTGCCTGCAAGGCCAAAATCAGAATTCTGGCACCAGCAAGACTCAGCAGCCCTGAAGGAGAAGCTTTTCCTGTTGCCAGGGGGTATTGAATAAATATTCTTCAGGACAAGGAAGGTGTGGTGAGGTGCAAAATAGGCAGAAAAGATAAAAAATTATAAAAATGGTCATAAATGGTAATAAAAATGGTATAAAAATGGATTTCCTTGCCAAAGGAAGTGGCCTGGAGAGGTGGGAAATCTCTGCCCTGCAGGGCACCAAACCCTGGTGCTGGCACCACACCTGGGGTCTGTCCAGCTGAACTGAACAGACAAAAAACCCAAAAAACCCCAGAGTTTGTAACAGCTCTGACAGAAATAGCAGGGCCTTCAGCTCCACACAGAGCTCAGCTTATTGCTGAGCCCCTGTCCCCCCACATTTCACCCCAAAAACCCTGTAACTGGCCCTTTTATACATCACAGTGGAACCCCACTGTTAGATCAATAACCCAACCCCATTCCAGGCTCAAGGGGATAAAATTAAAAGTATTTTGTCAGTCACCTGCTGCCCGCAGGCAAGAAACATCCTAATCTTAAACTATCTTGACAACAAAAATATTGGAAGTGGTTGCATTATTTATTTTTCCGAGCTCTGATTTCTTCAGCCATTCCAGCCCTGCATGCTCTCCACACTTCTCCAGCCACCACTCTCGTAAAACTGGAAAAAAAGACAACTTTTGGGGCTGTGCAACTGAGAAACGACAGGAAAAACCACATTGTTCCGTGCAAGTCTTGCTTCTAAAGCAGAAATTCCTACCCTGGCCAGGCCTGAAGCCCTGTGAGGCTGCTCCCCTCTCCAGGGCAGGATTTCTGGTGGAGCAGTGAAACCTCTCCAGGTGCAAAGTCACAATCCCAATGATTTCCTGAGAGGTTTGTCAATCGGAGCGAGCACTTAAACAGCAACAGTCCTGATGTGTGGATCCTAAATAAAGCATGAAATGCATCCAGCAGTGTCCTGGCAGCTCTGGGATGGGGAGGAAGGGGGACAGAGGGAGGAATCCAGAGGGGTGTGAGCACATGGGCTGTGTGGAACAGCCCAGCAGAAGTTCTGCACTAATAAAAACCAGACCATGTTGAGTAAGGGAGTAACTCAGATCCAAAACACGGAAATCCCCCAGAGCAGAAAGCCCAATAGCCTCAGGAAGCTGCCCTTACTTCTCCTGGGGGGAAAAAGTGGTGCCAGAGAGGCGGGGAAGGGGGAGAGTTAAAGCTGAGACCGCTCCCAGAAGAGCTTTGCGGAGGATTCTGAGCTGGGTTCTGCTCCCTGCCTGCAGGGAGGGCTGGCAGGAGCGAGCAGCCAGGCAGAAGCTCTGGTTATGTGACAGAAAGGGGAAGAAAACCACACAGACTGCTATTTTTAAAGATGCCTGCAGCACTGGTTCCCTGCAGCCTTCTCTTTTCTTGCAGAAAAGGCTGGTTAGTGAGAATTTCAGTGTGTGAGACAAGAAATGTGAGCACAAGACTGACCAAGGCGGGAGCCAAAGCAGGGGCAGGCTGGGCCAAGAGGTGCAGGGCACCAGGAGACAGAGATCACATCAAAACCTTGCAGATACCAACTTGGAGACAGCAAAAGCTTTTGCAAACTCTCCTGGTCACAAGGAGCATGAGTCAGGTCACTGCTTTAACCAAAACCCACTAAAACAGCACCAAAAGGGCAACACAGGGGCAGTCTTTCAGCTTATTCCAGTCTAAAGCTGCCAGTTCCTAAATTTCAGCCATTGAGGTGTTTCCCTTGGATCTAATTTGATCGTTTCCACCATCTTCACTGTCCCTGGCAAACCGAACCCATCCAGTAAAACCATCTTTTCCCCCGTGCAGTGTTTTATTTTTCCCAACAAATAAAGTCATCCCAAATGAGTGACACTGGGGCAAAGCACACTTTAAATGTCATTTCCTGTGGGGCTGTAAGAGGTGATGACTGAAGTCCAGACAGGGATTTTATAGCAGAAGATTGATCTGTGTCTGCCTGGTACATAAAGGAGGCGCCTGTGACCTGGAAGGGATAAAACAGCTTTTTTATGAGTTCTGAGGGTTACAACGCTGTCACACAGAGAGAGAGTCATTGGATGTGCTGGCAGGGACACTGATGACTTAGAGAACTTTCATCTCAGGAGCTCCCTGTGCTTTCCAGCACTGAATCCCTGCCAGCTCTGGAGCCACGGTGATGTAATGCTGTCACCTGGCTCCATTCACCTAAAATCCAGGTGTGGAGAGAGCCCAGACCTGTGCCAACAGTCCAGAAAACCTCAGCTCTGATTTTCCACCAGTTCCAGAGGCTCCCAAAGCACAAACATGGACAGCTTTAGCAGCAGAACCAGAGAGAGCAGCACCTTGGAGCAGCTTCCCTCTTCCCAGGTGCGGGTCCTGGGGTGAGGTCAGAAGTGCAATGCTGTTAAATCATGATTGCATTTCAGGTGTCCGGCTCAGTCATTCTGGGAAAGACTGAGAGCTCTCTGTGCTTTAAATCTTGGCCAAGCTGGGAGCAGCACAGCCCTGGCCAGAACCAGTCTCTTCCTTGTGGCTGAAAGGAATTTTGCCCTAAATTCCCAGGGGTCCAAACCAGCTCTGCCAGGTTAGGTTGGAATGACCCTGTGTTTCTGTCAGCCCCGAGCGGCTTTGGAGGAGAGTTCATTCCCTCCTGAGCACACAGAACATTCCCAAGACAGACCTCCCAGCTCCTCCCAGTTCCCAGCTGCAACTGGGCTTTCCTGACAGTTCTCTGTCCTTCCCCCCAGCACCACCCGGAGAGGTTGAAGAATAACTCAGAGGGGAAGGAGCTGCTGGCTCCAGCTCATTGCTGAGATTAAACCCCCCCACAAGGTGAATTTCTCCTTGAGTGCAGGATCTCCACAACCCAGCCTCAAATTTCCCCCCAGTGCAGAAGGTGAATGTGTCTGGAAGCAAAAAAAAAAGGCCACAAAAGAATAAAACCCAAGAGAGGTGATTCCCTGCACAAATACTTTATTTCTGAGCTCAGCTGAGGGGTTTGAAGCTGCAGTTTGCTGGGGACAGGTGGAGAAGACAAGGTAAGCAAAGGATTTATAACACTCCAAAGTGTCCCTGGTTCTTAGTTACTGCTGACCTACAACAAAACACAGGTAAATACGCTGCAGGGAAACTCCTCAGGGTGGTAAATCATTGATGGGAGACATTTGCTGATGCACTTACTCTGGATCCAATAACATCTACATCTTAAATTTAAAATTATTTCCCCAGGAAAGAGGTCAAGGACTGTTCACAGAGCGTGCAACCCTCCTTTGGCTACAGGAGAAAAAATTAACTCTGGCTCCTCTGACATGACCAGAAAAAAAAACCCCACAGGTCCTGACCTCATTTATAGCAAACTATATCAAAATTTCATGCATGGGGAGTAAACCCAACTTGCCAGCAGCACTTGATAAGAGCGAGCCATGTCTTTTTTTAGCTTAAATTTCCAGCTTCCCTTTTCCCTGTGATCCCTCCCCTGGCATCTTCGCTGAGCACACTCCCCTCTGTCAGCCCAGGTTATCGAGGGCTGTGGCCATTCACCCTTCCTGCCCTTCACCTCACACCTGGATCCTGGACAGCTCGGTGCTCCAGCCTTTTGGAAAACAATTTTAGTTGCCCAAAAGGGCCTGACCAGAGCTCCAGGAGGCCTTTGACTCACACACCACACGTGGACTTCCTTGTTGACCACAGCCCCGTTATCAGCTCGCACCTCCCTGGCGCCGCTCGCAAAGGTCAGACCCAACTCTTTGGGCTCTCCAGGGGAATTCAGGAAGAGCTGGGCACATGGAACACCTTCTCCGCCTTATCTGTGTTTGTCTTGCCAAGAAATGGGTTTATTGGCAGCTTTTCTTCCAGTCTGGCTCCCACAGGTGTGGGTTGGGAAGGACGGGAGGAAGGGTTGTTGGCTCTGTGGCTCTGGAGGTGGAGGAGTGATGGGCTGCAGCAGATTTCTCCCAGGGAGCAGCGCAGATTTTGTGGTATTTTTGGGCTTTGATTTGTCAGAACTCGCAGTGGCTGACAGATGGGTGAGGGGGAGATTGGGGATTGAGGCCTGTTGCTTGTGGTGGATAAAAGTGGAATTTCCAGACCTCACTTTTTCAGGGTCTAATGCTGCCAGCCAGCATAAGGCAACAAGGAAAACCAAGTTTCTCCTTCCTCAGTTTGTGTTTCTTCCAGTCCTTCTAATGACTGGACTGGAAACCTCATTTACTTTAAGAAAATATTTTGTCCTGCTTAATTTCTTCTCCTTGTGCAAAATATGGACACCACTTTCCCAGGACATGAACAGCTAAAAACTTCCATGGTTGTCACGTAATTTTCACATAAACAAACGCAGGGAATCCCCACTCTATGGCCACCAGCACGTGGACCTTACTGGGAAATCCCAACAGCCTTTTGCTTATCTGGGTATCACAATTTAAAAATGCATTTTGGAGATGTTTTTGTTCAATTCAAAACTGAACAAAACGCAGCAACAAAAGAGCTGCATAAAACCCAGTGCTGCAACTTCAAAATTGGGAATATTTCTGAGATCAACGATCCCCTGGGTGGTGCAGACAGAAAATCTATGCCCTTGATAATTAGGTTTTACAGCCTGTTTAATTTTTTCAGGAAAAGCCTTGAGGAAGAAAGGTTTATCTATAAGTTTTACAAGATGATGTGCATTTTTACACACAGTTTTACACACGTTTCTAATGCTGGTGGATACTCAAGTGCCCAGCACAGTGAATCAGCAGGACTGATGAATCAACAGGTCTGTGAGAGCTGGGCCAGGGTCCATCCCATGAAGATAGGAGCTATCTCAGGAGTTATAAAGTGAATTGGAGAAGCTGGCGAGGTAAAAGATAAAAGCACTATGAACTTGTTAATTGAACACTTTGGTGATCCCAGAAATAGAACTGCTGTGTTAAAGATAAGCCAAATTGGGGCTGCAGCTGCCGGTGTTTGTGATTCACCAGACAAGCCCCGTGCCTGTGAGGATCAAGGTGAATTTACCAGGAATATTCCTGCCTCCAGGCTGGTTTCCTGCTGCACTGGCTCAGTGAGGCCATTATCTCAGACCTGAGGCAGTGGCTGTCTCAGGTAAATTCAGTGTATCCCCACGGAATAACCCAACAAGCCTCCAAGCTCAGTTCCAAGCACTCCTTCCATCTGGCGTTATCAGTGCTTCCCAGTTCCTTTGGAAGTGGATCCCAGAGTTTTACTCTTGCTGCCCCGTGGTGGTTGGCTCTTTTTACCTGTGGGAGAAACACAGAACACTCACGGGCAGGTGCTGGGGAAGAAAATGGAAGCGCTGATTTCACTGAGGTCAGGAGCTCACCTGCTGTGGATGGAGCTTCCAAAAGCAAGTTGGCTTTTTTGCCGTATTTTCTGGTTTTCCCTCTGGCAGGCGACACTTTGGGATCCTCTGACTCTCCCAGTTTAGCTGCAGGGAGAAGAGAAAAGGTAGCTGAAAGGGAAAATCCAAGGTAATTCTTGTGTTTCCATGGTTCACACCATGCCATCCACAGCTCCAGGACTTCACACACAATGGGAAGGGATTAAGAAGCATTTTCCTCTTTACTCAGTTTTTAATTCTGGAAATAAAGATTTCTCCTTTTGGCTATAATTTAAGAACATCTTTACTTCAGCCTTTTATTCCTCCCACAGGAGCACAACTAACAGGTTGTTCTCTCCCCTCATGTTTGAGAACAAGGTTATGGAAACATTTATTTCAGGCTCATACCCAGGAATTTTGGGGTGACAATGCTCTGGTTTTTCAGCAGTGGTGTAAAAACAGCTTCTTGGGAACCTTCTTGTCCTGTGAGGGATAAAAACACAGTGTTAAAGCCAGAAACATTCAAAACAGCTTTTCCTGGAGGTGGAAGTGGGACTATGGGGAGATTTCTGCCCTGTGGGGAGGCAATCCTGACTTCCACCAGAGCATTTTCAAACCCAGCCTTGATTTCAGAGCCCAGGTTCCGGTGCTTGGCTCTTTCTTCAGGAAATGTTCAACAGCATCAGGTCCTGAGCAGAGCTGAGGATGCCCAGGGGCTCAGGTTGGGAATCCAGGACACAAATCCTCTTTATTAACTTCCCACCTTCCCCTCTGTGGGGGCATTTCTTTATTTACAAGGGCAATAGAAACGTTTTCAGTGCAGAGATTGGCACATTGACCTACGTGTGACTTTGAGGAGGACACAGACCTCCCTCTCCTGCAGGAGCTGCCACACGTAGAGCTCCTGGTGCTGGAGCAAATTCTTCACGTGGCCACGCTCGTCTGCCAGCTCGATTTCATCTGCAAAACCCACAAAGCCAGGTCAGGGAGCTCTGAAGGAACAAAGTGAGATGTGTCTCAGCCGTACAGAGTGGCTGGACCACATCTGAAAAACGCCCAAACTCTGGCAGCATTTTTGTTGACCACCTCAGAATATCCTCACTGGGAGTTCTCTTCAGATGGACGCTTTTATTAGGTGTTTTTATTGAACTTTTTCTTCTCACAGCCTTTAAAGCTCTTTATCTGGAATACCCAGGGGCAGCCTCTAAGTGCCATGAGCACCACCAGGAGCACTCCCTGGCAGAGGTGATGCTCTGGGAGGTTGGACAACATCTCCAGAGCGAGGACAGAACCAGCAGCAGCTCATTTCGCACCCCAGAGCTCCCTCCCCAGGGAACGCAGCCCTACCTCCCTCCTCACAGCCACAGCAGCTCTTGATGCTCTCCAGGAGAGGCTGGACTTTGCAGTGGATGTTGAAAAGGGCCTTTTCATTCTCTGTCAAGAGAGGCACAACTCAAAGAAGCCGAAGGAAAACCTGTGACCCTTCTCCAAATGCCAAATTAATTGACCCTGCACTCGATCTCTCTTATCAGCAGTCCCAGGGAACCCTCCTGATCTGAGGGAATTTCACTGCTACTCCAGACTGTGCTGGGCCTTCAGGAGGTTTCAGAACACTGGAAAATGAGCTGCTGGCAGCAAATACTTCACAAGTGCAATAAACCCAATGGTTGCACCACTCCTCTCTTTATTAGTTCTTTTCAAGGAACTGTTAACAGAAACTGGGAAATTCTGGTCTCTGCATTGATATCCTTTGGGTTTGTGGGAAAAAAGACCCCACCCAAAATATTTTGAAACTCTGAATTTTTTTATTACAACTGAAGCTAAGAAAACCACAGTGGGGGAAAAAAGGAAATTTCAAGCAAAATTCCACACGCCTGTCTTTGGTTTGATTTAAACCAAACCGATTTACTCACTGAAATATTGCTACAAGAAAAGTTTGACATCTTTTATTTACAGCTGCCTTCCACCCTGCCTTTTACAAATAGGATCTGGAGCCACAAGTCACAGAGATAACTTTGTCACCTGTTGGGGACCAGGTTTCCCTGCGGATATCAGAGAGGTTCTTACCTCCATGGAGGACTGTTATGAACATATCTGCTGAAAACCTAAAAAAATAAAGCAATGATGGGTTTTTCACTGCCACGTTCCCCAACAGGCAACCACAGAGACCTGCAGGGGTTTTGCAGTGTTTGCCTGCCCGTTCCCATCTCCAGAAAATCCCTTTGAGCTGCCAGGAAGCCCCGAAATTCTCCCAGGAAAAGGAAGTTGATCAAACCTTTTGTTTTTGGGAGCAAGCTCGGAAAACGTGGAACCACCAACAGGAGAGGCAAAATCCTGCAGCTCCTCTGGATCCAGCAGTGGAAGCAATGCTGGGAGCTCCTGACCTGGCTCCTGGGCACCCCAGTCTCACTCTCTGAGCACCCACAGGGGTTTTGTAAGGAGCAAACACAGCTGTGTGCCTAGGAACCAGGAAGGAGAGGGCTCACCGAGCTCTGCACACACAAACAAATCAGTAAAATACCACAAGGAGAGGAGAATTGGCTTTGCTGCTGCCTGGAGGCTCCCTGGGGGGGTTGCCAAGGGACTGTGCTGGCTCGAATCTTGTGTTGCTGCCCTCGCCCTGGAGATCAGGAATGTTGTGAGAGGGATTCTGCTCCTGTGCCACGGAAACCATTCCCTCCTCACAGCCCTGCTCTCACACAGACAGGGCAAGGGAAGCAGAATGGTAGGAGGGATGTTTAAAAATTAAAAATCAGACTCCCAGAGCACTGGACAGCAGCAGCTATCCATGCAGGAATAGTTCCAGTGTGTCTTTGCTCAGAAAAATCACGTTTGTAGCGACGTTTGAGGTCTCTGCCAGCAGAACTTACTGAGTGTATTTAAAACATGCACAGGCCTTGTAGGGGTGCTGGGAAGGCTTGAAAAGATGGCTCTAAAATGTTTGAAAATCTCACAAATATCCTTCACATCAGGGATCAGAAAGGCTGTACAGAGCACGTTGGTAAATCGAGGTTCTTATGCCACCTGTGGCCTTCTGTTTATTGCTTTATTGACTTAACAACTAAAACACGAAATTAGCAACACCAAGGGCTTCAGCCTCCTTCTTCAGCCTCCAAATTATTGATAATCCACAGCAAATGTGAATATATTTCAAGGTTAAGCAAAAAGATTATGGATTACTCATCACATATTTGACCAAATACATCCTTAATTAAATAAATGTCTGTTCTGATACTTCAGGTAAAGCTGCTCTGTCCCAGACACCCCCTCCCGCCCCAGCCCAACTTTCTCCATTGCCCAGGGGAAGTTCAGCTCCTCCAGGGAGTGCGTTGGTGGCTATTTCACAGTGCAGAACATGAGACACTCCTGCTTCTGTCCCTCCAGTGCTCTGAGCAGTGCAGCTCCTCTCCATTCCAGCAGCAGAGCTTCATCCCAGGAATCCAGCAGTCAGAACAAGGCTGAGCTCCCCAGGCTGCTTTGGTGTTTGCTGTCTGTTGGAGAAATTCGGAATAAAAGCAGAGCGGAAATTCAGTGGGGACCAAGAGCCACCACTGCAGCCAAATCCAAGGGGAATAACCCAGGACAGGCCCTGCAGCCAGCCCTGAGTGCTGCCCAGGCGCTGCCGGATCCAGGCAGATCCAGGCCTTTGCAAATCCACTGTATCTGAATTTCAAAATAATGCAAATGATCCTCCCATAATTACACCAAACCCACACCGTTATTAATTCCAAGCTCCGAGCGTCACAGCCTAAAAAATTCAGCAGCTGCTGGAGGAAAATGTTCAGTTCGGAAGAAATCCTGCTTATTTTAACTGCTGGTGTATTTACTGCTCTAAACCAGCACACATGAGGGAAAAGCAGATGAATTACCTGAATTACCAAGGGCTGAGGGTCGCTGCAGATTCACCAAAGCTTCCTTGATCTCACACAGGGTCTTGGCAAGGGGAGAAGCTGCCACCAGGCCCTCCACCTCCAGCTCGGTCAGATAAACCAGCTGGAGATCCAAACCTGGAACAAATAGGGGCACTTCTAAACCTAAAGGAAGGCTCTTCATGGCTGCAAGAAGGAAATATCATCCTGGGCAGAGGGAAGGCTGTGAGGATCACAGAATGATGGTGTAGAATCTTCCTGGCCTCCCCACTTCGGCATTTAATTATTATAATGACACCCAGACTCTTCCCTACAGGTGTCACTTAATTTAAAGGTGTGCAGGGTCTGTAGGGATGGAAATTCCCTGACTTCTCTCCTACAGAGAAGGATGGGAAGGGATGGAAACTCCTTGACAGAGGGATAGAGGAGGCAGAAGTGGCTGCCCTGAGCTGGCACCTCAGCAAAAAGAAAAAAAATTATGTGGAAGTAAAAAATAGCATAAATAAGGAAAAGTAATTCTGCATTTGCTGTGTTAGCAAACACAGACACCCCCTTTTACCCTCTTAGCACACACACAGCCCCTTACTGCCACCTCTGGAAGCACCTCCCAGCCGTGGCACTGCCCTCACCATGCTCTTCATGCCCAGGGAGGCTGGAAAAAGCATCTTTCCTGCTGGAGAGCTCCCAAAGCTGAGGCAGCTCAGGATCCTGTGGGATAAAACGCACTCAAAGTTAAAGAAATGGAAGAACTCCCAGAAAGGTGAGAGAGGGCCCCAAAAGCAGACGCCTGCAGCTCACCTGCCCTTCTGATTTGTTTTCACTGGCCAGGCTGTGCAGGGAGGGTACAGCTCCCACTGCAGCCTGTGCTGGGATCTTGAGCTCCGTCTCTGGATTCGCAGCTCTGTTCCTGTGGGGGGTGTTCCCAAGCAGCCCTTCCAGAGCCCTCATTAACTCTGTCACCTCCTGCCATGGGGCACCTAATGAACCCAACAACACATTCCAGTGGGTTTCCCCAGAACCAGTTGGAAAACGGTGACCAAACCTGGAACAGCACCAGGAGCAGGGGCCTTTCTTTGGAAATTTCTCAGGATGCCTCGTTTCCTACAACATTTCCAGATGCTCACCGTGCTCACCCCTCCCTGAGCTGCCCTCACCCCTCCTCTGGCTGAGCTCAGGTGCAGACAGGCTGTCAGCTCTTGCATGACAAGCCTGGCAGACACAACTTTCTGGGTTCTCTTGTGTGTGTGAGTCAGGCCTTTTTTCAGCCTCTTCGCTGCCGCTGCTGCCCTCGCAGTGCCCGTGTCCCTGGCTCTGCACCCTGCTGCTCTCACCTGGTAAATTCCCGTCTCCATCCCACAGCTCAGCTCCCACTGCTGCCCAGCTCTGCTCTGCAGGTTTCTGCCCACAGATCCCTCGCCTGGAAAAGGTTTTCAGGGCTTCCCAGTCCAGAGCTTGTACTGTGTCCTGTTCACAGGAAGCAGCAGCGTTATACCCTGCAAACCCCAGAATCCACTCACTCCACATTCAGCCCCTCGTATAAAACCACATTAAAAAGTTATTTTATGCCAAAATAAACCACTGAAAGGAGTAATACCCATCCCTCAATAAACTTCAACTTCAGGGCACCCATTTATCTGACAATTTTCATGGTTCCAAGCCTTGCTTCCCTCAAACGCCCCTTCCCACTGACCACGAGGCCCTGGATCCGCTGGCTGATCCCGTTGTGGAACACCAGCACGTCCATCCTGTGCTTTGCCAGCTGAGAGGCCAGGTGCAAATTCTGATCCTCCAGCTTGTCATAGAGGGTACGAACACTGAAATCCTCCAGGAGCCGGGATGTAAAGCTGTTTTCTGAAACACAGGGGAAGGCTCCCACTCCAGCACTGGACACGAGGTTGTCTGGGTTTATTTCCCACACAGGACGCTGCCTGTCCATGGGAATTTTGTGTTTTGTGAGGAAGGAAAACGAATGAGGCAGGAGATGTGAGAGGAGGTCTCGTTCCCTAGCGAGGGGGAGGATGACAGAGCGTTACTATCAGCTCCTAAGTTGTCCAGAAAAGCGCCGGGATGCTCCCGGAGCTGTGCCTGGAGCTGTGCCGGGAGCTGTGCCCAGCATCACTGCCTGCTGCCATCTGCTGGGCTCGGGCTCTGCCGCTCCCTGTGAACGCCCCGAAATTCCCGAGCTGAGCTCATTCCCAGAAAGCAAACGAGGCCCGGGAGTCAGGTGCCTTCAGGGAACAGAACAGCCAGCAGAGGAAGCCAAGGAAAACATTTGTAAACCTTTATTTTCTTCACCCGTCACCTGAACTCGCTGCTGTTTTAAAGGGCTTGTCAAGGCTGGGAATTTACTCTCTTAATTCCTCAGGGAGGAAACTTCGACCCCTCCCAATGACAGGGGGTTAAATCCCCTGGAATAAACCCAGGGTGGAAACGTGTGTGCCTGTGGAATGTGCACAGCAAAGCGCCTGAGCGGCCTCCTGCATGTGCAGGAAATTCTGGTGTCAAAATATCGCACCTGAGAGTTAACCCAAGACAACAAAATGGGGAGGAAGTGGGGGAAAAAACCAATGGGGGAACACCTGGGGCTGGCCCAGCACTTCACCTGCATTGGGCACCGCTCCTCTCTCTCCAGAGCCAGCATCTTCTCCAGATCCACGAGGACCAAGCACCTGATAGAACTTGAGGCTGGAGGGGATGGCAAAGAGGGTGAAGAGCATCTCATTCTCCTCAGTAAGATCAAACCCAGCCCAGCTCAAGCAGAGGATGGGTTTCTGGGGCAGAATCTTTGTATGACCACGCAGAGGCTGGTCTTTACCTGTCCTTGAGGAGGATGTACTCTGGTGGGACGTGTGGCTCTCCCAGGCTCCTCCATCGTGGCTTCCAGCTCTTCAGGGGGCTGATTTTGGGGTCAGCAGGCTGGAGCACGATGGCCAGGGTGGTCAGCACCAGCACGAGGAAGCCCAGGACAAAAAGGATCGCTGGGGAAGCCGGGAGGGAGGGAGGGCAAGAAGTGAGAAACACAAAAAAACCCCATTCAGCACCTTTCCTATTCATTTCACTTCTGCTTCTCCCCCTGTTGGCTGGTGCAGGTGGATGAGGAGCGAAGTGTTCTCAGCACTGAAGGTGGCAGAGCCAGGGTTGTGTTTGCAAGCCACACTTTCATTTCTGCTGTTTCCTGGCCTCCCCCTGAAGGACTGGTGTGTGCACAGCACTCACACCCACACCTGGCTGGCAGCAAAGACCTTACCTGACCTTGTGTTTAGCCCTTGGTCAACTCTGAAACGCTGTATTTAATTTCAGCTCAGTTTATCATGGAAATAAGCTGTCACTTTCTGCTTTCCAGCCAAGGGAAACAAAACCCTCACTCAGCTCTGAACTTTTCAAACAGGGTGTGGGGAGAAGCACGGCTGCTCCTTCCCTCTCTCAGCACCTCAGCTCCTGCACAGGCAGCTTCTTGGCTACAGAGCAGGGGATTTTGGGAAGCTCCACAGGAGCGAGGGATTAAAGCTGACAAAGCAGTGCTTTGGTGGCATTTCCAAAGAAAATGCTTGTTTAAACACACTTAGAGAAGGACAAGAAAGGTCATGGGTAAGAATGGAGGCTGAAGGTGGCTATCCCAGAGTTTAGGCTGTACCTGTGATAGCAGCCCAGTTGGGAGCCAGGTTCAGATCCTGCTGCTTCAGAATGCCGTGTCTGGCCAGCTGGAACAGGGAGGAGGGCTGGAAGGACACGTCCCTGGGGTCACAGCTCACGTTTGCTTCGTTCACCGTCACAATCAGGAAGTGTTCCTGGACGGAGCTGTCCCTGAAAACGTACGTCCCAGGCTCCAGGAAAACATGGGCAAACCTGGAAGAGAAAAATAAGGGAGGCACTGGCTGATCCAAGCTCCCTTCAGCCTCCGTCTGTGAGGATGGTTAAAGACAGGGACTTGAACACAGCAAAATTTGGTGCTTTCACCACCAAGGACCTGCTGATTCTGTCAAAAACTCGCTCTCAGGTCCTGCCCACAGCACTGTTCCCCACAGCAGGCATTACCAGGAGATGTTGAGCTGAGTCTCCCGGATCAGGTGGTCCAGCCTTCGGAAAGGTCCAAAATCCCAGCCTGGGTTGTTGTTATAGAGATGCTGCTTCTGGTAAACAGGGTAATGGCTGGAGGCACGGTCTGGGGGTGGGGCAGCACGGGGTCAGCAGCTCTGAGCCACCTCAGCTGGGAAAGCTGGCACTGGGCTGGCAAAGAACTGTGGAACTGCTTTTACAGGGCCATGCAGTGCCAGCTCATTTAATTGAGTTTAATTACTGCCCCACAAGGATTTGTGCTGTCTAACACGGGACCAATTTTATCTCAATCTACAGAAATCCAGGTAAAAATTGCAAACCACCAGGTAAGCCCCTGGCAGAGCCCAGCCTGCAGCTCTGGGATCCAGGAGGTGAAGGGATGGATCCGTGCAGGGTGCCCAGCGTGGAGCCAGTGCTCTGCACGGCTCTGGACACACGGATGTGCTCAGCCCCAGCCACACTCACCCTGGGAATCGATGCTAAGCTGGAAAAGGATCGTGTCCCCTGCTTCCAGGCACACCACTGGGTTAGGGATGAGGGGCAAGGTCTGGCTGTCTTTGTGGGAACTCCTCTGGGCTCTGCGCCCTTTCTGCAGCAGCTGATCTGAGGAAATATCTCCTGCCAGAGGCGAGAGAAGAAACCAGAATGAACCCTGCAAGGTGAGCAGCGTGAGACAACACCCGACCCTTGGCAAGGAAGAATTATTTGTTTTGTATCTGTGGGCAATTACAGCTCACAAAGCCAAATCCACGCACCTGCCAACAGATTTGCCTCCAAATGCAGCTTCCTTCTAGTTCCTTGGAAATCCAAACTCCTGCAGTCTTTATCTGACCATGTCAACCATGCAGTCAGTGAATTCCCCACTGTTCACTCCCAGATACAACAAGGTATTTCCCTGCTTTCTGAATAGTTTAGAGCATCTAATAATGAATTCCCTCTGTGCCAGCTTGCTGTGCCAACGTGGAAGGAAATGGATGGCTTGGTGTGGCTGGAATTTGGGTTCACTCTCAAGCCTTACCCGTGAGAAATGCATCCAGAACTTCTGTGCTGGAGACAACGAAACCCAGCACTCCCTGGGGGCTGAACAGCACCAAATGCACCCTCTGGCTGTTCTGCACGTGCTCATCTGGGCCCAGAACGTTTGACACCTCCTGTGGAAAGCAGAGGGAAACGCTGATCACTGATACAGCCAGTCCTGGACTCAGACCCTGATTTGTGGGTCACTGCAGCTGTCAAAGGCTGCTTTAGGAGGTTTTTTCCCTATAATTCAGGAATTGTTTCTCTGTAATGCATCAACCCCTTAACCTCACCTCCCTGGAGTCCCTGGGGTTTCTGGGCTCTCCCAGCCCTGCACATTTAGAAAGCAATCCCTCCCTCCACACCTACCCTCACTTCCCCCTGGTTCATCCTGAGCAGCAGCTCCCTGTGGGTGCCAAAGCCCAGGGAGATCCGTGGGGCTCTCAGCAGGCACAGCTGGTCACAGAGCTCCTCAGCAGAGACGTACTGCCTGCAGTGACATCTGAACAGGGGACAAATCCTCCATCAGTCCTGATCCCTGAGCAAACAGCCACAACAGGCCAGCCCCAGCCTCTCACAACCCACAGGGTGGATGATCCTCCTCTGTATCCATGGAAAAAAGGATGGAGCAAACTCCCTGCCCATCTCTTCAGCACCGTGCCTGCTCTTCAAGGCCACAGTGTGACACCCCACTAACCGTGCTTGGTTGGTGTCTAACAGAGACCACCTTCAGTCCTGTAGCAGAGCATTACACGCTCCTCCCCAAAGCTTAGCTCCAGGAAAATGGTTGGAAGAATCAGAGTATGATTTTGACACAACCCATGCCAGGGGTAGATTTTGCAACACAGAAATTCATTCACAATGAGAAAAAAAGTGATATCATGTGACAAGAACTGGTTCCAGTGTCTCCCTGCCCATGGCAGGGGGTTGGAACTAGATGGTCTTTAAGGTCCCTCCCAACCCAAACCATTAAAGATGTGGAGGGGGGGAGACGAGGATTGATTTCCAGTTGGAAATAAATGATTTTTAAGGTTCCTTCCAACCCAAACCATTAAAGATGTCGAAGGGGGGATGAAGTTTGATTTCCAGTTGGAAATAAATTATTTTTAAGGTCTCTCCCAACCCAAACCATTCCATGATGATTAAAGACGTGTGGGGAGCAACAAGGATTGATTTCCTCATTTCTGGCCTATATCTAGTAGAGTGATCATCCACTTTGTAGGGGCTCCACCTGAGACAGGTGGAAAAGTCGCACAGCTCAGAAAATGTGAGCTCTGTCCACACTCCCCTCGTCACTGGGTGATTCTGGTGTCACCAACCAAGACACAAAACCACCAGGTAATGTTGGGAACACAGGAAACACTCTCCAGGAAGATGAACAGGGCCCAGTGACTGAGGATTGAAGGCAGGACCTCCACAGAATGGAACTCCACTGATGGAAAATTTCCCAAAAAACACCTCCCACAGCCCAACCCTGGCATGACCTCATGGGATCAGTAGCTCAGGGCTTACTGAGACGTGTTTTCGAGGAGAGGCAGTGCTGGGTGGGACTCACATGCCCAGCTGTGCGTGGAGCTCCCCTCCCGCCGGCCCGCAGGCGGGAGCGCAGTCGTGGCGCTCGGGGACGACGCAGCGGCGCGTGGACGCCAGCCGGACCTCGCCGGGGGCACACAGCTCATCCACCTGCAGAGAAACCCACCCAGACAAGCTCCAGAGCTCCAGCTGAGCTGCAGCATCCCTAAAATTCTCCTCCTCCCCAGTGCTGCGCTTCAGACGTTCGACATAAAGGCAATCCAACAAGGGAAGCGGGGAAGAAAGAACACAACAATTTCACCTCCCAGCCCCTCGTGAGGTTCTAATGAAGAAGTTCAGCTGTAAGAAAATGGTTGAAGGAATCAGAGTAGAATTTGGACACTCTAGATTGCTGTGCAACCCATGCCAGGAGGGGGTTTTGCACTACAGAGTTCATTCGCAAAGAGGAAAAAAAGTGACATCATGCAAGATGCAAACAAGAATTGGTTTTAGGGTCTCCCTGCCCTTGGCAGTTCTGATGAAGGACTTCACATTAATAATGAGGCTTAAATCCCTGCATCTGTCATCCACGTGAGACACTGTGCTGCTCCCATTGCCCTGGCGTGGAAGGATCCTTTACCTCCATCCCTAATGGTTTTCAATTTTACCTCGCAAGATCCTGGTAAAGAAAAAACCCTACAAGAAAGGGCCAATCGAACACCTAAAAGATTTGTTTGGCTTAGCTTGAGGCCTGAACGCTCTCCCTCTCCTGCACATCACACAACAGTTTTGGTTTGGAGCCTGATTTTACCTGAGGTCGGCAATCCTGATCGCTGTTGCCGTCGGGGTCTTTCTTGCCCCTCTCATCGTAATAAACATAACCTGCCTGGCAGATGCAGGAGGCATCTGACTGCTGGAAAGCCCTGTTCAGCCCGTGGCAGGTACAGCTGGTGGCACCTGGGAGAAAAGCTGGATTTGGGATGGGGAATACAGCCCGGAACACCCATGCTGGCTGGAAAGGAGCAGCTCCCGCGCTCAGGGCTCTTTATCAAATTCCACTGCTCGTTTCAGTGACACTGCTGGAGCCTGTGCCCCTCTCCCAGGGCAGAGCTGAGCCACAGGACAGCCAGCTGGGGCCAGCCTGCCCCTGCTGCACCAACACAGTGCTGGAGCATCTCCTGCAGCCCCCATTTAGCCAGAGATGCAGAAAGGCCCAGGTGCTCCTTGGCAGCAGGGTTTTGACAAACCGTCCACCCATTAATGTGTGGATGGGGCAAGGACCCAGCCAGGCAAGGCTGCCAAGCCCCTCTCTCGTGCCTCAACAGCCTCAAACCCACCTGATTTGAAATGCTGGGGCAGAGCTGCACATACACTGGGCACTCTTTACTTTCCCAGTTTCCAGCCTCACCCCACTTTGTCGTGCCCTCAGTGCCCAATTTTGGCTCAAAAGCACACCTAGATTTAACACAATCCCCCCAAATTGTGGCTGAAGTAATGCTGGTGAAACTCCATCGCTTTCAAAGCTGTGATAGAGCAAGAATTAGAGTAGAGCTGCTCAGCTCTTCCTTCCTTGAAGGAGATAAATCCCCTTGGATAACAGTGTAAGAGGGGAAAAAAAGCTTTGAAAATGGAATCCTCCTCCTGGGTGGGACAGAGGAAGAACAGCTGGGCTTGGGCAGCACCCCCAGCCCCAGGAGGATGCCAGGGCTTGTGGAACATCAGCAAACTCCTCAACAGAGGGGAAATTCCACTCACACACAAAAACTCACCCGGCTGAGAGGAAGAAGAGCTGCCACAGGGGAAGCAGGCAGCCTGGGCAGGGAGGTGGTTGAAGGTGCCAGCAGGACAGGCCTGGCAGTCCCCCGGCTGCTTGGCAAAGTGGCTGCTGCCGTGGGTGCCCGGGGGACAGGGCAGCGGGGCCGGGGACAGGGCAGGGCAGTAGTGGCCCTGGGGACAGGGCTGCTGGTGGTAGCTGTCACTGCCTGGAGAAAGGGGTGGCATTAGGGACCCCAGCAGTGCTGAGAGAGGGGCAGGGAGCACTTGCTTGCCCCAGTGACACATCTACACACATCTCTCTATATATAGACACGAGGCTATATAAATACACACGTGTACAGATCAGCGTTTTCCAGTCTAATTCATATTTAAATATAAATCTCAGTTTTTCTTTCTCCCAGCTCTTCCACCGGCTAAATCCAGTGGCAAACCCACGTGACAGCCCACACCAGGGTTTTATAACTGCAGAGGATTGAGAGCTTTGCCCACACAGAACTCCAAACTCTCTGCTCCCAATTTAAGCTGCTATTTCTTGCCCCACTCCCCCATGGCAGCTGAATTTACCTGGTGGGCAGGTGAAGCCAGCTGGGCAGGGCTGGCAGGGCGCTGAGATCAGGGGGTCGCTGCGGAAGGTCCCTGAAGCACAAACCCTGCAGGATTTCTCAGCTGAGCCCCTCAGGCCAGGCAGGCTGAGGGCCATGTGCCCTCCTTCGCAGGGCACTGGGTGGGCACTGCCCGGGGGGCAGTAGTATGGGAACACACACCTGGGAGGAAAAACAGGGCAGGGAAAGGGAAGAAAAACCTCAGAAAATGATTTCTGGATTCAATGGTCAGTGAAGACACAGGGACAAATTTAAAAGTGGTTCTCATCTGATTCCAAACTAAGTAGAAACCATAAATCCCCCTGTTCAGTCTCAGCAGTCACCAAATCTGTGGCTGCAGCCACAAAGATTCCACAATGCACAAAGGCCGTGGTTTAGGTTGGATCCCAAGCACAATTCCCAATATTCAGCGTTTTTAGGAACTGGCTGTACCAATCCCCAGGTACTCACAGCTGCTTGGGGCTGTTGTAAGTCCAGGATCCCTCGGGACAGTGGTACCCAGCAGGACACAGGGGAGCCTCTCCTGTCAGGGCACCGCAGTAAAAGCCAGGCCTGCAGGGCTTGGGATTTACTGACCCTGGGGGAGAAACAGGGGAAGAGCATTTGTATGACACTCCCAGAGCAGGAGAATCTGTGTTTGGGAGGCAGGGAGAAGGAGGCTTTTCCATAAACACTCTGCTTTTCCTACTGTTCCCCAGAGGGCACAGAGCTGTGGGGAGCCAGTTTATTATTTAGCATGGAATGCTGACACCTCAATGCCCTGCATGAAAATATCTCCTCCTTTTCTAAGCTCAGACCACTTTGGCAACCTCAGCTAAACGAAAACAGGGAGGGCTGAGAGGGATCATGTCCTGGGAGAATGGGACAAGAATCACCACTAAAGCCCTGCTGATCCATCATCTAGGCTCAGAAATTAGGAAAACAAAGGTCATGTCACCTGCTGGGCACTCATAGCCAGGTTTGCAAGGTATTCCCTGGGTGTTGGGGAGCCCTGTCTGAGCTGGGTCCGGGCAGTAGTATCCAGGCGAGCAGGGATCACACTCTTCCAAGGATTTTGCACCAGGCAGGATCCTGGAAGTGCCAGCTGGACAGAGGAAAGTGTCCCCTTTGCCAGGGCACCAGTACCCAGGGGGGCAGGGATAATCCTCAAACCCGGTCAGGCCTGTGGGGAAGAGAAAGGAGAGAGGAAAGGGAGGCTGGATGGACAGGGGGAGTTTTGGAGAAAGGCTCTTAGGTCACTGTGAGCAGGAATTCTCTCTCCCTTTCCCTATCTCATCTTGGGGAATTTTGTCACCCAGAGGCGGGAAAGGGAGGGAATTTTGCCACCCAGAGGGTGGGAAAGGAAGGGAATTTTGTCACCCAGAGGCTGGCTTTCCCCTGGGACTCACCTGATAAGGGACAGTGATAACCCGGCGGGCAGGGCTGACACTCCGCCAGGCTCCGGGCTCCCGGGTGCCCACGGAAGGTCTGGGGAGGGCACTCCTGAGGGGCCAGGACACTGCTGTGGTCACTGCCATTGCTGCCAAAGCAGTAGTGTCCCAAAGGGCAGGGATGGGCCTCCGAGTCCCCTAAAGAACAGAAGGAGAGGCTTCGAGGGGTGTCTCCAGTGCCACCTTTGCTCTGTGTCCTCCTGCACCCTCCGCCCTCCCAGCCCCTCTCCTGCCAGTGGCACTCAGGGATATTTGGAATCTGGCTGTGACCTCAGCTCTCCCACGTTTCCAACGTGGATTAACAGCTCAGTGCCTCTTTTCTCTGCACAACTCCTCACTGCCAGGACTGCCCCACAATTCCACATCTGACATCCAAGCCATCCTCTGGGATGGGGGGAAATGGTGATGGAATGGGGGGAAATGGGATGGGATTGGGAAAAACGGGAGAAAAAGGGGCTGGGATGGGGAAAATGTGGGAAAATGGGTCAGAATGGGGGCAAATTTGGGAAAACAGGGCTGGACTGTGGGAAAATGGGGCTGGGATTGGGAAATCAGGGATAAAAAGGGGCTGGGAGGGGTGAAAAACTGGGAAAAATGGGGAAAAATGGGTCTGGAATGGGGGAAAATGGGGCTGGGATTGGGAAATCAGGGATACACAAAACTCTCCTGAAAAGCAGCTCCCATCCCCTCCCCTCAGTGTTTACCCCCCCAACCTGCTTTGCACCAGCGGCCCGGTGGGCAGGGCAGGCAATCCTCCCTCTTCCCAGCCCCTGGAAGAGCTCTGAGAGTGTTGGCAGGACACGGTGTGGGCACCTCAGAGCCCTCCAGGCAGTAGAAACCTATGGAAAGGGGTGGGAAGGAGATAAAAGCAAAACAGGCAAATCCTCCAGTGGCAAAAAGGACCGAGCCAGAGCGTGCTGCTGCTGTGGAGTGAACTTTCACACAGCTGCTGGGAGGCCAAGCCAGGAGCCTTCAAACTCTTCTGGATGGGCAGCTCAGCACCATAAATTCCAGGGGGCCTTTTCGGCCTGGCACGCTTTGGTTCGAAAGGTGCAAAACGGAGGAAAGCGGTGAGCAGTGATGATTTGCCCGAAGGGATGGCAATATATTGTGCAGTATATGATATAATCCACGGGGTTAGCAGCAAGTCAACATTCTGTGCTGCAAGCACGACCCAGATCCTCACCTACCTGCAGGACACAGCCCTGCACACACCTGGCCCCAGCGGCACCCGGCCAGGAAGCGCCAGGAGAAGGGGAGGCCTTGGGGAGCAGCCTGAGAGCTGCCAGCCAGGCAGAAATATCCAGCAGCACATTTCCCCTCCAGCCTTCCGTGCCTGGAGCAGAGAGGAAAACAACAGTTTGTGTGCTCTGAGCTGCTGCTGCTGCTTCGGTGCAAAAGCAGAGCAAGTACTGACACAGGGAGTACTGCAAAGTTTGCAATAAAAATAATTTCTGATGTGAGAGAGAAAATGGATGCGTTTTCCCACTTATAAAAACACATAGGTGACTGAAGTGAGCCAGTTCAAATCCCATGGACATGGCAAATTGCTGTAGATGAAGTTGTGGGGGACTTTCCACTGGGCTGGACTTTCTGCATTACTCCCATGATTTCATAAATGCCACCCACTGCTTCTTTCAGGTGCTTCTTTGTGCCACAACAGTGATGCCAGACTGTTTTTGCCTCCCCAAATGCACAGATCCAATGCCCCTGTACCCAACCCTGTGTCTAAGCTTATATTTCTTCTCACTGAGTGAGAGAAACGCAGGAGAGAAGCCAGGAAGAACTTCACCAGCACGAAACAAGGATGCCAGACTGCTCCAGAGAAAGGGAAATGACGCCGGGCTGAACTGAATCCCCACCTGCAGTAGTGGCCAGGCAGGCAAGGCAGGCATTCCCTCTCATTCCAGAGGCCAGTCACGTTTTCAGGAGTGAAGGTGCCTTCAGGACACGTGAGAGGAACTCGTGTCCCTAAAAAGGAGACCACAGAGACAACAATAAAGCTCAGTGTGAGCGTTGTGGTCTGACACGGCACTCGAGCTGCAGCAGAGAGTAACCAGTGACTCTCAGGTGGCCACTGTGCCACACTGGCTCATTGCCACCTCCTGGCCTGAGGTGGGGCAACACAGGGTTGCACATCTCTGGGGTCACAGCGAGGCACACGAGCCCTTGGCAAGTGCCAGAGTACCTGTGGGACAGTAGGAATGAGGTGGGCAGCGCCTGGCGTCCCCTGCCACCATCTCCTGGCAGTAGAACCCTCTCTGGCACGGGATGCAGGAGGCAGAGCCCGTGGCTGGCTGGTACTGCCCGGCAGGGCACGGCCTCGGGAGGGCTGTCCCCGACCTGCAGAAGTGACCCTGGTGAGGACAGAGACGGGAGAGGATTTCAGTGCCAAACTTCAGGGCTGTGTAAATCCCAGAATCACCCAAAGCTCTGTGGGGATGTAACCAGTGCTTCTGTCAGCCGTGGGTGACCCTTCGCCACTGCCCAGAGCTGAGAACTCCCTCTCCCAGCCCTCAGCAGTACCTTGGGGCACAGGAACGCCGTGGGGCTGGCGGAGCTGAAGTTTGCCGGGCAGTAAAACCCCTCCGAACAAGGTCCTGTGGGAGAGCTCAGCCCAGCGCTGGCACAGAAAGCCCCGGGGTAGCAGGGCACACAGCTGGCCTGGGAGCCGCCTCCTGAGGGGACACAGGAGATGGGGGAACAGCCAGGGCACTCCCGGCATCAGCAGCGCTGATGTTGTTTGAACTGGTAACTTGTGGCCACCATCACTGGTAACACGTGGCCACTGAGCTCAGGGGCAGCTGGTCACCACTGAAGTCACCACAGCACAAACCCAGGGGTGAAGTCACACTCACCAGTGGCGTTGTTGAGGGTCCCAGCTGGGCAGGCAACTGGGAAAGGAGCTCCCTCTGGGCAGTAGTGCCCCGGAGGGCAGGGGCCGCTGAGAGGGAGCCCGGGTGTCCTGCGCGGGGTGGCATCGCTGGCTCCCCCTTCACAGAAGTACCCGGCCGAGCACGGACCTGAGCAACACAGAGGGAGGCAGCCACCGCCCACAGCACCTCCTCAAAGCCTCACAAACAGCAGATAGCCCTGGAGAGGGGCCAGAGCCCATCCTTGTCCTGGATTATCACTGCTGATAGCCTGGGCTGGTCACCTTTGCTTTGCCTTTCCTTCTTCTCATTAACCCTTGGCCTCCATCCCTTTCTTTGCTTGCTCTGACCTCACCTGGCGTTTGCTCACCTTATCTCCTCTCTAACTGCTTCCCTACATTTTGTCTCCTGTGGGAAGAGTTCTGCCTCTCTTCTTTCCGGGTATCCAGCCCTAGAGTTTTGGCCCAGGGACAATTAAATGGGAGGGGAAGGATTTAGGAGGACAGAAAGAGCAGTGATAAAAGTGTTAAAGGAAGAGAAAGCAGGAAAAAGGGAGAGAAGGAAAAGCAATGCAGTAACAGAAATAACATCCATAATCAATATTGAGTGAAAAGAATGAAGCAGAGGAAAAGAAGAGGCTGATAAGCCCAGACACGGGTGAAGGGTGTCCTGCAGCAGCCTTTACCCAGTTCATGGAGATGGTTCCCATTTCCCCACATCCTCCAGCCCCAGTCTCCAGCCCCCGTGCTGGGGCAGGTCTGTCCTTACCCAAACTCACCATCAGGCTCCCAGTTGGCCTCTCCCCTGCAGTACCTCCCCACGGGGCACTGCCTGCAGGCCGTGGGCGCCAGTGCCCCCTCCAGCGGGTTCAGAGTCCCCTCGGGGCACGGCACAGGGACAGCAGTGCGGCCTGGGCAGTAGTACCCTGTGTGGAGAGGGGACACCGCTCACAACCAGGGGGAAGGGGCAGTGCTGGGCTCGCTCCAAGCAGCAGCGAATCCCCCATTCCCTGAGCGCAGAGAGGAATCCCCCACTCCTCCTCCCACCCCAGTTTAGGGCGTGCAGCACCCCTGCGCTCACCTCTGGGGCAGCTGAGGGGCTGCACGGTGCCAGCAGTGCCACAGGACGTGCCAGCCGGGCAGGGCAGGCAGGCGCTGGCCCCGGGCACGGGGCTGAAGGTGCCAGGCTCGCACGGCAGCTCCAGCCCCGAGCCCGCGGGGCAGTAGGAGCCACGGGGACATCTGTATCCATGGATCCCATCCGAAGGGCAGGGAGCAGAGTTTCCTTCCAGGCAAACGTAGCTGGAGAGACAGAGAATCCAGGCCTGGAACAAGGAGCTGCCAGCCCTGCTCGCAGGTGAGGATGGGGGAGGCACACGAGGAGCTGGCCCTGGAAACCGCAGCTTGGTTCAGCTGTGCTGGCGACTTCCCCCCGCTTCATGCCCTGAAAATCCTAGGGAAAGGCTCTTTTACACCAGGCTGCCCGGAAACTGTTCTCATTCTGGAAGGAAAAGCCTTTGAAAACTAAAATATTTTTACTTCAAAACACAGGGCCCAGGTGTTCAGTCCCTGCTGCCTTTGCTGAGCCTCTTTTTATCCCCAGTGCTCACTTCCCTCCACTTCCCTCCCAGCCCCTCACAACGAGCAAAGATGAACGAGTACAGAAACCATGATGGTTCTAAGAGCTGAGAAACAAGGAAATGAGAGCTGTGATCCCATCACAGACAAGGATTCAAGTGATGGAGCTTCTGGAGGAGAAAAAATTCCCATTCCTGAAGGCAAACGACTGAGTGTGAAAGCAGCAGCGCTGAATGAAACACCAGAAAAGCAGCTTTTTTTTTCTGCCTGGAAGCAAGACCAATTCCAGCTGAGTAAAGGTGCTGAAAAGCAGCAAACTGCTCCCTGTTGAGGGACAAGAACTTCAGGGATTTTGGAAGTCGAGGGTCATTTATAATTTATAATTTACATTTCGTTACCATCCAGCACAGAAAATCTTGATGATTATTGTTACAGCCAAGCTGTAATAACTTTTAGGGTAAAAGGAAATTTTGAGAAGGCTTAAAGTTCATCTAGGGCAGGTCAAATCCTTCATATTCCCAAGAATAATTATTTTCAGTCCTTCTCAATGTAGCCCTCATTGTATTCCCATCTTAGCCTCAACTTCTAAACAAATCTCATTGTGATTTTCTCTGCTCAAGTCAAGAGCCAGCTGCTCCGAGAAACCTTTCCCCATGAAATCTCATTATACTGCACTGAAATCACTTCTCAGACTCTCTTACACTTATAAAATAAATCAAATTTCTGTAGCCTCTTGCCCTGAGGCTCCTGAGATGGACAGACACTGCTCAGGGCACTTTACACAGGCTGGGAACGGTGCCTTGTCCCTGGTTCTTGCACCACCTTGTGGGAGGACTTAGAAGGGAAAAAAAAGGTTAAATTCCCACCAAGCGTGATTATGGGGCTAAATAAGGGACCTGCAACAGCCATTTATTTATAGTAACAATAATTTTTTTCACTGAAAACAGAGAAGAAAAGATGTATAAGAATGTCAGGCAGACGAGAAGGGAAAAGGAATGTCTCTGAAACATCTACGGGGAGATGCCACATCCCAACCAAAAGGCTGAGAACAAGGCCAGGATGTGGAAATTGGGATGTCCCTTGATGAGAGCTGCCAGCAAGGTTGTGTCTTGTCACTGACCAGTGCCAGTGCCACTCACCCTGGGTCACACAGCGATGTCTGGGCCAGCTCAGCCAGCCCTGGGCTGCTGCAGACCCTGCCAGCCGGGCAGGGCTGGCACTGCTCCTCTGCCCCCAGGCCCACGGCGCTGGACAAGGATCCAGGGGGACACGGCACGGGGTGCCCGGTGCCACGGGGGCAGAAGTGGCCCACGGGGCAGATGTCATTGCCAGGCAGGGCAGGGCTGGAGGATTCCACCTGGATGGGGAAAATACGGGGGAGAAGTGTTGTCAGGGGGAGATTTGGCACAGTGAGCACAGAGAGAGGTGCTGGACAGGCCACACAGGGGCTGAGTCCTACAAATTTGCTGCCTCTGAAACTAAACAAAGACCATTGGCATAAAAAGGGTCCAGGCTTCTGGAGGGTGCTTATCCTGCCCCTGATGGCATCTTTTAGAGATGTTACACCCCACGCTCCAGTGCAATGTAGAAACGAAGGTCTGGCTGGAATTTATCCATGGGCAGCCAGCTATTCCAGTAGACATCAGGAGCAGCCTGTCCCTGCAGCTGAGGGAGAAGAAATGCTTGGAAAACAAGGAGCAAGGAGATGGTGACAGGCCAGTCCTGGTCCCCAGGTCACTGTGCTGCTGCTGCTGCCTGGCACTCACCCTGTGCTTGAAGGGCGCTGGGCTGACGGCTCCCTTGGCACAGTGATAACCTGGGTAACAAAACCCAGACGGCTGGGATAGGCCTGGAGCTGAGCAGTACATCCCTGAAAGAAACAGAGATCCGTGTCAGGGGGAGGAGCTGCACAGAACAGCAGTGGAGGGGTCAGTACTGTGAAAGGAGAGCTCATCTGCATGTTTGCCCTCCCTGTGCCCAGTCCCTTCTCACCTGCTGGGCAGGGCTCGCAGTCAGACTCGCTGGTGGCACCAGTCCTGGGGCCAAAGGTGCCCTTGGGACACGGGTGCTCCGTGCTGAAGTTGGTCCCTGGCAGACAGAAGTGCCCAGCAGGGCACAGCTCAGGAGTTCGTGCTCCAGGACCTGGGATACAAGGGAAGAGCCTTGCTCAGGAGGGGTTCTGACAGGTGATGACTTTGTCTATCAACAGAAGCAGCCTCCCTCCCTTATCAGTCCAGCCAGGGCACAGGGAAAGCAGATCCCACGGGGCAGGAGGATCCCCGTGGACAGTGGTGGGGTCTGGCAGGTGATGAGCAGCAGAAGCCTGCAGAACATGATCTTTCAGAAGGGATTTTGCCCAGATCAGAGACAATGGAAACCCTAAACAATGGTCTCCTCCATCATACACCCCTACCAAGCATTGGAAAGTACCAGTTCTCTGAAGTTCAGCCTGAGACAGAGAACACCTCATCACACAGGTGAGTCAGTCCTGAATTAAATACCTGGGGAAAACCAAGGTTTCCCATGAAAAACTCAGCTGGAATTCAGCTCTCAGTTGTAGTTCCAGCTCTGCTAAAACTCACATTAGCTCAGCCAAGTAATTCCTTCCCTGTTGCTTCAGCTGCTCACCTGAGAAAGGAAAAGCCTGGAAGGTGGTGGATGAATTTGTTACTGTCAGGGTGACCACAAAGGTCTCAGTACTGGGGGGAGCAGACAAACATCTTGTGCAGGCAGATGGTGAGAAGCTCTGAGGAGGAGCAGCTCTGGCTCACGGCCAGACCAAGAGCTCCCTGCCAGGAATATTTGTTCCCCTGTGAGGCCAGAGCCGTGTCAGACATGCACAAGAGGTGCAGAGGAGGTTTAACAGCAACCAAGGAGTCCTGGGTGACCTGAGGCTGCTCCCGAGAACCCAACAGCAGTTTTGGAATGAAAATGATTCTTAGTGCTAGAAACCATCACTGACTAAAAAATGACGCAGGGCACTGGGTTTGTTCTCGCTGCACCCACAGCTGTCAGAAGTGAAGCTGTGGTGGGTGGTTTTCTGCCCTCACACTGTAACCCCAGCACATCCTCACCGCTGCAGGAGTGCCCAGCGGGGCACAGCTGACACTCTGCTGCCTGCCCTTTCCCACTGGCAGGGCTGAAGCTTCCTGGGCTGCAGGGAATTGGGAATTCAGAGCCTTCGGGGCAGTAGGAGCCAGCGGGGCAGTGCCTGTGGTCTGGCTGTGTGGAGCCAGGGTCACAGAAATACCCAGCCTGACACGGTCCTGCAAGAGAAAAGGTTTGGAACCAGAAAACATAAAAAATATCCAAACTGGGAGAGAAAAAGGATGTTGGATGCGTGCAGTACACACCAGAAACAGCAGCCAGGCCTTCTCCTTGGCAGAACTTCCCTGCAGGACAGAGCAGGCAGGAATTACGGGAACCCATCCCGGACTGGGGCAGGAAGGTGCCGCTGGGGCAGGGCTGTGGCTCAGAGCTCCCTGGAGGGCAGAAATGCCCTGCTGGGCACAGCCCCCCTGTCCCATCACCGACAGGGTCGGGCACACGGGCCTGGGAAGTGCAGAAATGCCCAGGCCAGCACGGACCGCTTGGGGCTGAGAGTCCTAAAGGCAACGAGCACCAAGTCAGATGAGCCAGAGGCATCCCATAAATGACAGCTCTGGGACTAAACCATCCAGACAAGCCTGGTCACCACGATGACCCCAGAGCCTCCTGGCCAGTCAGGAGCTCTGTTAGTTAAAAGCTCCATCTGTACTCTCAGTATTTACTCACACGACTGATGAGCAGAGAGATGAAAGCCCAAATGGTTTCCTAAATCACCCTTTTGGAGGAGGCATGATCATTACAGGGCTTTCCACTAAGAGACAAACCCAAAGGAGTCCTAGGCCCCCAGCTGCCTGACTTCTGGTTTCATAACCTTTGCTAGAACAAAACCACCTTGATCTGCCTTTAATTTAACTTTCAAAAGATGGTTTGCAAAAAACCTTTCAAATCGACTCAAGGGCTCCCAGAAATGGCTGCAGATGCTCCGTAACGTTTGGATGAACTGCACAGAACCCTCCATTCGCTCCCAGACCCAAAACAGATGAGGATTTTGTTTAATCCATACACAATTCCCACCTGCCCTGGCACAGAATGTGCCCCCAGGACAAGGCCTGCAGTCCCTGGGGTTTGCCAGGCCGGGCTGGTGGCTGTAGGTGCCCTCTGGACACGGGTACTGCTTGGCAGCCCTTGTTCCTGGTGGGCAGTAATGTCCTGCTGGGCATTCCAGGGGTCTGGCCATGCCATGGATGTTCTCTTGGACATCACCTGGGTGCTCTTGTGGGGCACAGAACCTGCCAAAAAAATCCCAGTGCTTGTGCTCTCCCCCAGTTCTGCCAGGGATAAAAATCTGTGCACAGCAGTGACTACACAATGAAAGGAAAGGAAATTCCTTGGAAAAACCAACAGAGAGCTGAGATGTGACCTGGCAGGATCACCCTGCCCATCCCAGCAGGCAGAACATCCATCCACATCCACATCCACATCCACATCCACATCCCATCCCCACCCATGCACAGGAGGGATTCCCTGCGGTACGAGAACTTCTGTGGTACAGAAGATGACACGATGAAGGGAAAGGTGATGTGAAAACAGAAACAGGAAAGCCAGACTTGTACATCAAAGTGGGTCTTGTCCATCAAACACAGAGCAGCCTGAGGCAGAGGGAAATGCCTGATAATTCCTAAGAAAGCAGCAAGAGGAAGGAGCAAGTCCATGTCACTCACATTCCTGCTGGGCACACTTCACACTGGCCTTTCCCAGCCTGCTCCTGGTATTCTCCAGGGGGACAGGGCACAGCGTCCGGGCTGCCAGGGGGGCAGTAGTGACCCACAGGACACAAATAATCTGGGAGCAAAAAAAGAAATACCCCTCTAACGTCACTGCTGTGGTGAAAATATTTTTCTTTTTCCAGCTTTTTTTTTTTGCTTGATAAGATCCCCTATTTTTCCTACTTCCTACTATTCCCCAATAATTTACCCTGTGTTACTTGGAATAATTTTTGGAAAATGTTTCTAACCCCAACAATCATTTCTAAACTGTAACCAAAGTCAGATTTTAAACTGACCTGGCTGCTGAAACTCCTGTAGGTAAAGAATGATCCCAAAGAATTCCTACCTGAGTGCTGGTCTGACACAGAGCCTGCAGGGCAAAACCATCCTTCCTTACACAAACCCTGCGGGGAGCTCTGGCCGTGCTGGGAGCAGAACCAGCCCGGGGAGCAGGGCTGGCAGTCCTGTGCTGAGTGGCCACCAGCATGAGGCAAGAAGGAGCCTGGCAAGAAAAACCCACCAAAATCCCATTATTGCCTCCTCACATCCCCTGCTGGACGTGGCTGTGGGGGAGTTATCAGGATCCCAAAGCAGCTGCTCACACAGGAACTTTCTGGCTGCACTTGTCCCAGAAGATGCAGAAGGATGCTGGTTTAGGAAGGAATTCCCAAAATCCCAGCACTCCCTGGGATGAGAGCTTCCTGTAAGAGGGTCCTGGCTGCTGGCTGAGGTGAATTCCTGTTTGTTTCTGGACTGAGCAGTGCAATGCCTTGCTGATACAACTATAAATTTAATCCAGGAAAGGAACAAACGTTCCGCAGCCTCTCGTTTAGTTTAACCCTTTGCCTCATTAGTGATGCTGTTAATGATCTCTCCCTCAGCAGGGAGCTGCAGAGGCTCTCACACGTCCTGCCTGTGTGACCTGTCCTTCAGGAGGGCTCAGCAGGAGCTTCCCTCCCCCGCAGCAGCTCTGGGGGCAGTCCAGCAACTCCTGTCTGATTTAGGGCTGATGTCCCAGTGCAGCAGCACTGGATTAGTGGCCGAATTTCCATGCTGAGAGCAGCTTTTCCTCGGGGAACAGAGGAGAACTCCAGCACAGCCTGACAAGGGCTGCAGAGCAACGGCACAGCCTCAGCTGGGCTCTGGGAAGGGAAATGCCAGCAGGGACCAGCTGCCCCCAAACCTACCTGGGGGACACGGAGATGGGGAATAACTCCCTGCAGGACAGAAGTGGCCTTGGGGACAGATGTTTCCCCCTGCTCCATCGCTGGGGTTCGGGATTGTGGAGCCTCCCGTGCAGTAGAACCCGGCCTCGCAGGGACCCGAGGGAGCTGCCAGCTCTGGGCTGGCACAGAACCAACCTGGAGCAGGGGGCAGAAGCAGGAGCAGCTTTTGGAGACAGCAGGAGCAGTCCCAGCACGGGGCTGGGGCTGCCTGTGGATCTCGGCACAAGGGGAAAGAGGACATGGGTACAAAAACCCAGCCCAGTAAACTTGTGCAGGAAAAGAGACTCAGTTCCTACCTGGAGGGCAGGGAAGAGGAAGGGATGACCCAGCAGGACAGAAAGTTCCTGCTTGGCACAACCCAAGAGATCCTGGAGCGGGAGCTGCCTTTCCTGTGAATGGGAAGGACACAGAGTGAGTTGAAACACGAGAATTGCAAACGCTGTTTTATTGCAATAGCTCAGGAAGAACAGAGCTAGAGCACTGAATTAAGGGGGAAAAAAGGGAAAGAAATCCATCCTGAACCTGGCTGGTGACCCTAATATCCCCCTAATATCTTTTAGGTGACCCCAATATCCCCCTCAACAACCACCACCATCACACCCTACTGTTCCCCTCCCCACCAGAGTAATTTCCAGGAAACACTGGCTTGCTTGATGTGGATCCAGGTGGACAGAACCACCCAGGCGTGCAGAGTCCATCTGGCCTGGCCAGGCCTGGCCTGGAACAGACCCTTCCAGGAGGACACAGCTGGCACTGGGAAGCATCCCAAAGATTCAGGGCTTCGCTGGAGGTTCCAGGGGGACAGGGATGCTGCGTGGCAAATTCCGTGTTCCTGAGGCAGTAGTGACCTAGGAAGAAAAGGTGGTTTCATAATGGTTAGGACAGGCTGGGAACAACCTGGGAGGGATTCCCAGCCTGCACACGAGGCATTCCCTTCATCTCTTTGTGGGAAGGACTGATCCCAAGCCACAATGATGGCTCCACCCTGCAATTTATCACTGCTCTGACGGATACATCACATCAGTAGCATGAAATGAGCTGAGGGGCAGCAAGAGGCCCCTGGGTGGGGCAGCCAGACCCACCTTGAGGACAATCTGTGTAGTTGGTGGAGGCAGAGGTGCAGTAAAAGCCCTCTGGGCACTCCAGGCACCGTGTCCCACTCCAGGACGGGCTGTAGGTCCCTGCAGGGCATGGCTGGGCTCTGCTGCTGCCCGCCTCACAGTAATGGCCAGGGGGGCACGGACCTCCACTGCCTGTTGGCTTGGAAGGAAAGCACCACAGTTACAGCCTAAAAACCCCTCGTGTGCAGCAGGATCTGAGTCAGATTCTGAAGGTGAAGAGAAGCAGACATTGACCGTGAAATGCTGCTCTCACCCCTCAGTGCTGAAGGCTGCACTACGCCAGTGCTGAGTCTTGTCATCATCTTTAAAAACTCCTGCTGAATTTTGCCTCAGAGGAGGGCTGGCAGATGCAGCATTCTAATCAAACTCATGAACTATTAACCTCTGGAATTTTAATCTGATGTGGCATTCCACGCTGCTTTGCAGCATCAACGTGCAAAGACAGAGCTACTGCTTAGATTTTAAATGTAAAGCTCAAGGAAAGCCAGATGTATTTTGTTATGTCTGTTCCCCTTTCACTATCAATCGACCAGATGCACCTGACGAAGGAGGTAATGTTGAGAGGGAGGGTTTAATCCAGGGCAGGAGAACTCAGGTGACCTTATGGCCCTCGGTTCCACAGATATTTTATATATTTTACACCATTTCCAGCACAGCACAGCTTACCCTGGGAGGTTTGGGAGAAAGGCTCCCTCCACTGCAGTAGAACCCAGCCTCACACAGTCCAGAGGGAGACACAAGCCCAGTCCCATTGCAGAAATGTCCTGAAATTAAATTAAGAGGCACCAGGGGAGGGCAATAACCATGTTGGTCACTCCAGACAGACAACAGCAGATGTGGGATGAGGAAATGCTCGTCCTGTTTGATTCACCTACAGCTGTTCTGCTGGGAAGAGCTGCAGAGAACAAACAGCACTTGTGTCACCTCTGAATGAGAGAGCATCCAGAGAAAGGGTGAGAAGGGAACCTCTCTGTCTGTGCTTCACTGTGAGCATCCCCTGAGATGGAAAAGTGGCAGATTTGGTCTCTATCCTCTGCCTAACACCTCTCTCCAGGAAAGCTCTGCCTAAAACCTCTCTCCAGGAAAGCAGTTGTGCAGGATTGCCTGCTCCAGAGCCACAGGAGCCCTAGAAATGGCTGAGAGCTCATCAATCAGGATTTTTCAGTGCTTTACCTGCATCACACAGGAGGCAGTCCTGGATGCCAGTGTTCCCAGCTGAGCTGCTGTACCGGCCGGGAGGGCAGGGCAGTGGGGAGGCAGAGCCCAGAGGGCAGTAGGCTCCCGGGGGGCACCTGTTCCCCACCAGGCCATCGCTGGGGGTTGGACTGGGAGCTCCTCCAGTGCAGTAAAACCCGGCCAGGCAGGGCCCTGTCACCTGGGACTGCCCAGGGAGTGCACAGAAGTGCCCTGAGAGAGTAAACAAGGCCATCAGCACCGGCAGAAAACCCCAGGAAGACATTTCAGGGAGCAAAACAGCCTCAGAAGCTCAAGGACACTCGGTACCCACTGTCACCACGCTGAGAGAGGCTCCTGTGCCTCACCTGGCTCGCAGGGGCTGCAGTGGGACCTCAGGCTGCTGCCAGCCTGGGGGCTGTAAGTCCCTTTAGGACATGGGAACTGAGCTGCAGAGGCCGTGCCTGCAGGGCAGTAGT
This sequence comes from Dicrurus megarhynchus, assembly GCA_013399195.1. Taxonomy (NCBI): domain Eukaryota; kingdom Metazoa; phylum Chordata; class Aves; order Passeriformes; family Dicruridae; genus Dicrurus; species Dicrurus megarhynchus. The sequence continues at coordinate 224,185 of VXAD01003109.1, forward strand.
GGCCAGGGGGACATTCATTCTCCAGAAAGGAAGAGGAATTCTTGGGGCAGAAGAACCTGGGCCAAAGAGAGAATAAAAAAAAAAAGAGGATTTTGGCTCCTGTGCTGGATTGACCAGAAAAGAGAGCTAATTGTGCATATCACTGCACTCTGAGCTGATTCCCCAAATGCCAAATTGATGGCATAATTGCAAAAGCCACAGAGACGTAATTTTCTTAACTTGAATCACAACACATCCAGGCTGTGATTCATCAACTTGTAAAAGTTAATCAAGTTCAAATCCAGGCAGTAATTGGAGATAAATCCCCCAAGGAAAAGCCAGGCTCAGCATCAGGTGATTTTCAAGATCCTCTTCCCCTTCAGCAGGCCGGTGCCAGCCTGTTGCCAAGGGAACCAGCTTTTACTCCAGACATGGAACAAGTTTATGGTGCCAATGGTTTCTGTGCTCTGAACAGCCCAAATTCCCTTCCAGTGGGGCCGTATGTGGGGCTGGGGCTTTTCCTGGTCCCATAATGCCTGTGTGGTGGTGTGAAACAGCTCAGCAGCTGCTCTGCCGCCTCACAGCACTTCCTCAAGTGCTTTCCAGTGGTAAAATAACTCCTTTTCCCCACACACACTGCTCCATGATGCCTGGATAAACAATTATTCCCAGCAGTCCCTAAGCTCACTGTGTCTCACCCTTCAGGACACGGCAGGCAGCTGGTTTGGCTCTGTGAAGGGTTGTAGGATCCTGCTGGGCAAGCAATTGGAAGAGCTGTGCCCTGGGGACAGAAATACCCTGGAAAAGAAAGAGCAGAGTTCGGAATCAGCAGAGTTTGGAGAGTCAAAGACAAACCAGGCATTTCTGTGTGACTTTAACTCACCCTGGGGACACGGCGCTGCCTCCTCACCAGAGACACAGTACTGACCCTCTGGGCAAGCCTGGCACTGCTCCCCACGGGAATGGGGCACCTGGGAGCCGGGGGGACACGGGACTGGGCTCCTGGAGCCCTGGGGACAGAAGTGACCGACTGGACACGGAGCTCCTGAGAGGCCATCGGTGGGAGTCGGGGTCTGGGCGCCGCTGGCACAGTAGAACCTGCAGCCAGGACACAGCTCTGGGGTTCAAACAGGTAAAAACCCCTTGGACACCATCCCTGCCCCCAGCACGGCATGGAAATGGGGTCGTTCTGTGTGGGAATCCACAGTGCAGAGAATATTTCTCTGCCTGTTTTAAAAGGTTCTACCCCCCTGGACAACACTGTTTTTGACCTTCGTCCATGGAGAAAATTACCTACTCTCTGGGAAGAAGTAGAATCTACACGGGTGTGAACTAGGTGATGGAATATTATGTAAGATTGCCACAGGGTGAAAAATCTAGTTTTGGGTTTGTTAATATAGTAAATAGATAAAATGTAAAAAACTTCAAAATGGAGGATTGTTGTTGTTCTCCAGATCATCTTCTTCTAGTACTCCATATTCTGCAGCAGTAGTTTGGGATGATTGGAAAAAGAATTCTGCAGTTCCTGTCTACGTGACAAAGTGATTTATTGAACATTGGTGGAAAAGTAAAAATATCTTTCGCTTTAAGTTTTCATTGGGTAATTTACCTTTAAAAAGACTGTGCAATCTTGATAATTAAGGCTTTTCTTGCATTCTCTGCTTTGTGCTATGTCTGGGTCACACTAGTCACTCCATTTCTCTGGTAAGACTTAATAAACACCTATCTGAAAGCAGAGAAGGCTGAAGGTCCCGTTTGTCTCTTGGGCTTCTGGCAAAGACTCTAAAAATCTCCCCCATCAGGGGAGGTCTATTTAAGGCATGGAAAGTGTCAGTTCTGCTACTCACCCGGGGCTGCACTGCCCCGAGGGTGCCCTCTGCCCGGAGCCATTGCAGAAATGTCCCCCAGGACAGGGCTGGCACTCCTGCACGTTCCTCCTGCCCTCCCGGCCTGACCACGTGCCAGGAGGGCACTGCAGTGGCACTGGGGCACCTGGCGAGATGGGTGACAGCAGGGTGAGGAAATGGCTCCCAGGATTTCTAGGAATGAAGGAAAATGCTGCTCCAAAGCTCCCCTACCTTCAGGACAGTAGTGACCAGCGGGGCAGGGCAGCCCTGACTCTCCATCCCGGGGGTTTCTCACCAGGGCACCGCTTTTACACCAAAACCCCTCAGCACAATCTCCTAGAAAAACAGAATAATGGGAAAACAAAAACCACTCAAATACAGATTTCAGACACAGCCATTTGCCATCTAGGGATCCCTGACGGAATGGTCAGCAGAGGAGCTGCTGTACCTGCCAGGAGGGCAGCACTGGTGGCAGATGCCACAGTGACAGAGACAGAGAAGCCCTTCGCTGCCTGAGCACTGCCTCCACATTCCAGTAAACATCCCACATTCCAATAAACATCCCACATTCCAATGAGGATTCTGGTGATACCATGATGATTTTTTGCCTTTTCTCTTAAACCCTTTTTTGTGCCTTTTTGCAGCTTCTGTATTCCTTAGTGCTTTTTGCCTACATCCTTGGACTTGTTTGTTAAGCTGGGAGATGAAACATTTTAGAGGTTTTGTAGTTAGGGATCAACGTGCCCCAGAGCCCAAGGTCCTCTCCAGAACACATTTTGTAAACTGAGATAGAACCATCCAGGGGAAGGTTCCTCGGGGAGGGGGGCTCATGTGAGCCTCTCATTGGGGAATTTATGATAGAGATGCTAATTAGTAAAACCTATGTTATACCAGATCTTTGAGGGGGTTTTTGCAGTGTAGACTGAGGTGCATTGGACCTGGACGTAGTGCACCTAAGGATCCTTAAAATAAATACCAAGGTAAAATCCCTTTTTCCCTTCTAACCATGTTTGACTCTTGATTTTAAGACCAGGAAAAGGCATCACCAGCACACATTTCCCTTCAGAATCATAATCAGCACATCCTTAAGCAGAGACTGAAATATTAAGAATTCTATCAGAGTGCTTTGCTGAATTAGGGCCTTTCAGGATAAGGACCAACGAAAAATCAGCACATGTGAAAAAAACCAATCCTGAATAAAAATGGAGAGATGTCATTGCTGGGAATTTCGCCCTCTGGTTCTCTGCTAAACCTAATCATGTGCACATCAGTTGCATGGAAGGATTAGTTCTTTGGGAACCAGGCTAAAAACCCAAACAAATTCTAAATAAAATGCCAGACAGGTTTGACACTGAATTTGACACTCCACACTGAATTTTTTTAAAGAAGTATCACACATAGAATTCTGCCTTTTGCACTCCCCTCACTCCTTGCTTAGAAAAATGAATCTTTTTTCTTTCTCAGGCAGTTTTTGACAAGTAAAATGGGACATTTCACCTCAGATGAGAACCCTGGAGCCCAACTGCAAGACCTGCACTAATTATCAACCACTGATGATCTCAGCAGGAAGGAGGATGCTCAGAGGAACAGCAAGGCACCTGTTGGGGCAGCAAGGCCAGGCAGTTCACAGTATTTTCCTGCTGGGCATCGCTGACATTCCTGGACAGATTTCAGTTTTTGCCTCGGCCCAAAGGTCCCTGCAGGGCAGCTGTGCTGAGAGCTCCTGCTGGTCCCTGCTGGGCAGTAAAAGCCTTGTGGGCAGGGGTAGAGGCTGACGTCAGTGACTGGTCCTTGCTGGCTGTCACAGTAAAAACCTGCAGGGACACAGGGGAGAGCTGAATTAGACACAGAGAAGCTGCTCATTAGGGAAGAACAGCTTCTCCAGGCACACAAAGCATCTCACTGGCTCTCACAAAATAAACCTGCTGCTGGCCTTAGATAACTATTGATCTGACCCGCTGCTGCTGCACGAACACCCTGCACTCTTAACAGGAAATTTAACACCCATCAGTCCCCAAAACACAGGAGAAAACCTCCAGGTGACACAGGAAAACACTTAATGACCCAACATTGATCTCTGTGTTCCTTTCAGTCACTGAAACCCTTCAAGTAAAGTTTTCCCACTGAACATCAGAGTTTTTCCCTGTCAGTGTTCAAATTGCTCAGAAAACACAGATGTTGCTAATTCTGCTTTCACATCTGAGCTGCTTTAACCTCTAGTGGCCTTTTCAGAGAGAGACAGAAGATGTTCTCCTCCAGTACGGAGAAGAAACCAGGTGGGCAGCAGATCTTTGATGGTAGGAAAGCTCAAAAGACAGCAACAACAAGCTGCCACCTCTTGTCTGAGGGAAGCACAGAACAACGTTTGGATCCTGTGGAACACAATTCCTATTTTCTGGATGTGCAGCACCTCTGGCTCCTGTCAGATCTCCCAGCAGGGAAATGGCTTTTCCACTCTCGACAGTGACTCACAGAAAGACATTTGTTTCGAATTTGTCACTCACAGTCCTTTGAGCACATCCCCAGGGACCGTGACAGCCTGCAGGGCACTTCATTCCCCTCTTACCTTCCCAGCACTCCCCAGATGGGGCACTGAGGCCAGGTTCCTCACAGTAGAAGCCAGAGGGGCAAGGCTGGCACTCAGAAAGTGCTCTTCTCCCTGGCAGGCTGGAGAAGGTGCCCGCTGGGCAGGGCTGGGGCGCTGCTGATGCTGCAGCTGCGAGAGGAGAAGCAAGACAGAAGCGAAAAATGAAAGCATGAGTGAGAGGGCTGCACTCAGGGCTTGGACGAACACAAAACAGCAGCAGGGAATCCTTATTTTCCACTCAGAGATCCAGCAGTGCTGCATGGGAGGGGACAGACGTTGTTGGCTTCATTTTACCCACAGGTGAAGCCAACTAAAGTTCAGCTATTGAGACAAAGACGTCACCTCCCACTTTCAAAGGAAGGAGAAGAATTGGGAACTGTCTGGGACTTTGGCACTGTGGGCAGACCCCAGGCAGCTGGCTGCCACACCCTGTCAGAGTTTCAGGCGTTCTGTGCCATGAACTCCTCGGCGCTGGATACCCACTGCAGTAGGAGCCCACAGGGCAGATGTTCCCAGTGACACCATCCGTGGGTTTAGGGCCAGCAGCTTCCCCTGCACAGTAAAACCCAGCAGCACATTCCCCGCTGGGGACAGGCAGCCCTGCAAGACAGAGAGGATGGTGGCACTCAGAGCACTGAGACAAAGGGGGAAAGCAGGGAAAACAGCTGCTCACAGCCTCCCTCTGGAAGGCACCGTGGGCGTCTTGCAGGCACTGCTATGTGTCCATGGAAATACCAGGAACATCCCTCAAAACTCCTGCTCCCCACAGACACCAACCTGAGGCATTGCAGAAGAGCCCCGGGGGGCAAGGAAGAGGCTCTGGGCTTCCCTGGGGACAATAAAAGCCAGCTGTGCACTTCCCCCCGGTGGCAGTGGCTGGGCACAGGCAGTTGGCATTGGTGTAGTTGTCCAGGTCAAAGGGCTGGGAGGTCCAGGCTGCTGAGATGCAAAACCAGCCTGGGAACAGGAAACAGGACTGAGCAGCTCTGCCAATGACAGAGCCCCCAAAACACCACAAATAAACCAGCTGGGATGGCTTTGGGGGCAATGTGGGCACAGCACAGGGTGTGGGACAGGTTTATCCCACCAAAGTTTAACACCACCAGGCCATAATTTCCCATGCAATAGCACATGCAACGTAATATTATAAAATAATACCATATGAACAAAGATGGGAAGAGATCCTGCAACATTAAATTCAGCACTTTTGCTTTATGGCCACGGGGCTCAGCTAAGCTGCCTGAGCAAGCTCAGAAGGCAGAGGCTGCTCGTGGCTCAGAGCTGAGCAGCAGAGCTGTGTTCAATCCTACCAAATACCCACAGTTCAGCAAGAGAATCCAGCAAACAGCCTGGAAGGGCTGTGGTAAAGCTGCAGGGTGAAAGCATCACCCTCCCAAACACCCTGTCCCCAAGGGCTGGGCACTGCCACGCCCAGCAGCCCCACACTCACCTGGGTCACACCAGCCTGAGGCAGCTGTCAGCCCCTCCTTCCCGCAGTAGTGCCCAGGTGGGCAGGGCAGGCAGCTGTCCAAGCTCTGCGTCATGGGGTCAGGGTTGTAGTAGCCCCTGGGACAGGGAAACTCGGTGGCAAACTTGGTGCCTGTGGAATAAAGAGAGCAGGAACCTTTCATGGACCATAAACACGATCCTGACTCCGAATCCTGCTGCATCACCTCGTGTCCTCTTTGCCAGTCTATCCCACTGCTGATCCCCACAGCCCTTCATGGCCAAAACTGTGCTTGGGTGCTGTGTAATTTGTGAGGCTGTTAAGCAACAGCCATAGCTGTAGTTTAAAATCTTGTTTTGGGGCATTTTTCTGTGAAGAACCAGGCTGACACTTAAACACTTTGTTCACAAAGATAATTTCTTGCATTTAAGGAGGATGTTTCAGCCTGGCCAAAGGATTGCCTGGTTCCCTGGGCCCGTCTCACCTTTGGGGCAGTAAAATCCAGCTGGGCAGGGGTTTGAGCTGTAGCTGGTGGTGTTTTCTGGGCAGAAGTAGCCCGCAGCACAGGGGAAGCAGGCAGCTTGTCGGGAGAGGTTGTTGTAAGTCCCTGCACGGCAGGGCAGGGGAGAGCTGCTCCCTTCTGGGCAGAAGTGGCTCACAGGGCAGGGGCCTCCTTTCTCCCACACTCCTGGGACACAGACAGGAGAAGCAGGGGGTTGGAATTCTCCCCTGGAAAGGATTATTCCCGAGACACAATAAATGACAGTGGCTGTGCCCACTGCAGGCAGACACCCGGGGCTGCCCCAGTGCTCAGTGCAAGCATTTCCGTTTGGTAGCACCAGCATGTGGGGCACAAACCCCTCCAACACATGGGATTTGGGTGACTGACAGGAGGCAGGAGCAGGAATACTGGGAGAAAAGGTGGCATTTTTTAAAGCATTCTATTGCCAAAACCCCCATTCACCCAGTGCCGCTCACCGGGTGGTGACGGTGAGGAAGCCCCAGGCTGGCAGAAGTACCCAGGTGAGCAGGGTCCTGAGGGGGCTGTGAGGCCTGGGGAGCCACAGAAGTGGCCAGGTGGACACTCAGTGCAGCTGGAATCCTGCCAGTTGTGGAGCCTGAGAGGGACAGAAGCAGGGTTTCAGCTGGCAAGGGTGAAAGCTCAGTAGGGGGGTCACTGATGCTTCAGCTCTGGCAAAGTGAAAGCAACCACAAAACTTCTGATCAATGCAAGGACATCTAATGAGCCTCGCTGAGCTGCACTTCATTGCCTAGAGGACTAAGGGACAAACAAAAAAGAAAATAAAATCAAAATTAGCATCAGCAGATCCACAGAGCTTCACCTGTCTGAGTAAGTGCCCACAGGGCATTGCTGGGGGATGCTGGTGCCAGCTGGGCAGAAGTGTCCAGGCGGGCAGGGGCCACCACTGCTCGTGTTTGTGGCTCCACTGGGGTTTGGGACACTTGCTCCTGCACGAGGAAGACAAAGCAAAAGTATCCTGAGTGATTTGGGTTGTTCCTCACAGGCCAGTTTGCTCCCCATGGCTAAAGAATGATTTCCATGGGTGAAAGAATAAAGGAGCTGATTGTAGCTCACGATGATAAAGCCAGAAATCCATGGCAGAATGGAATAAATAACAGCAAGGGCCATAAGGGCCACAGCTCCTCAGTTTTTCACTCTTTCTGCCCTCTGAATCCCAAATTCTGTACCTGCTGTGCAGAAGAATCCTGGCCAGCAGGGACCACTGGGAGAGGATAATCCCCATTCTCCACAGAACATCCCTGGAAGACCACAGAGGGAAAAGGGAATCAGTAAACTGGGAGAAAAAAGCAGGAGAGCTGCTCTGCTGCATGTACTGGAAGGCAAAGGGAAGGCTTGGAGAAACCACATCCCTCAGCATCAGCACAAGTGGGACAAAACCCCATCCTAATTCAGCTCATGCTCCTCTGGGAAACCCTGAGTGTGAACCAAACCCTTCTGCAGAGCCTCCAAAAACCTGTGGGGACACCACCAGTGGGACCAGGATCCTCTTTTGACTGCGGATTTTGAAGTTTGCATTTCCTAGGGGCGAAAACCCATCAGAGGATCGGGAAGAGAGAGCGGCAGAGAGATCATCACCCTCTGAGACAGGTCCCAAGAGAGCATTCCCTCACCTGCAGGGCACTGCTGGCACCTCTCAGCACGGCTCAGGCCGTAGGAGGGGTTGTAAGTCCCAGGAGGACAAGGATAAAAACCGATCCCAGTTTTCTGAGGGCAGTAGAACCCAGGAGGGCAGCGGCGCCTGAGCCCTTTTGAGCAGTGAAACCCAGCAGGACAAGGAAAGCATTTGTCTTGACCTGTGAGGGAAAAGTGGGAATTAAAAGGAAGCACGGAACGAAATGGAAGGAAAATACCACGTGCACAACATCCCTCTGCCTGGTTGTGCACTTAGAGAAGCAGAAATTGAAATAAAGCCATTTTTTTTAGCTCCTCTGCAGTAACCGGCCCCAAATAGGGATTTCTCGCAGGAGCACTGGGTTCAGCAGATCCCACTGCACCAGCCTCAGTCACCTCCACGTCTCCCCGTTAGGTGGCAGGCGGGACAGAGGGAAAGCTGGAAGCTGCTGCCAGCCCTCGGTGCACTGTCACTGCCACCAACCTAGAGCACACGAGGGGGAAACACATTCCTCATGTGGCACCAGGGGAGAAAACAACCAAACATCCCTGCTCGACCCTTTCTTTACCCCAAAACACTGAATATTCCTGGTGCCAGCCGCCCTCAAGACCTTCTTGGATACAGCCAAAAACTGCAATCAGTGTTTCAGTCTCCCCTGAGTCACAGCGGAGTTGCAAAGCTGCAGCTCCTGTGGCATTGCTGTTATTCCTGACCCATGGCACTGCTGTTATTCCTGACCTGTGGCACTGCTGCTGTTCCTGACCTGTGGCACTGCTGCTGTTCCTGACTCGTGGCATTGCTGTTATTCCTGACTCGTGGCATTGCTGCACTCCTGACCCGTGGCATTGCTGTTATTCCTGACCTGTGGCACTGCTGTTATTCCTGACTCGTGGCATTGCTGCACTCCTGACCCGTGGCACTGCTGTTATTCCTGACCTGTGGCACTGCTGAATTCCTGACCTGTGGCACTGCTGAATTCCTGACCTGTGGCACTGCTGTTATTCCTGACCCGTGGCACTGCTGTTATTCCTGACTCGTGGCATTGCTGCACTCCTGACCCGTGGCATTGCTGTTATTCCTGACCTGTGGCACTGCTGTTATTCCTGACTCGTGGCATTGCTGCACTCCTGACCCGTGGCACTGCTGTTATTCCTGACCTGTGGCACTGCTGAATTCCTGACCTGTGGCACTGCTGAATTCCTGACCTGTGGCACTGCTGTTATTCCTGACCCGTGGCACTGCTGTTATTCCTGACCTGTGGCACTGCTGAATTCCTGACCTGTGGCACTGCTGAATTCCTGACCTGTGGCACTGCTGTTATTCCTGACCCGTGGCACTGCTGTTATTCCTGACCTGTGGCACTGCTGAATTCCTGACCTGTGGCACTGCTGAATTCCTGACCTGTGGCACTGCTGTTATTCCTGACCCGTGGCACTGCTGTTATTCCTGACCTGTGGCACTGCTGAATTCCTGACCTGTGGCACTGCTGAATTCCTGACCTGTGGCACTGCTGTTATTCCTGACCCGTGGCACTGCTGTTATTCCTGACCTGTGGCACTGCTGAATTCCTGACCTGTGGCACTGCTGAATTCCTGACCTGTGGCACTGCTGTTATTCCTGACCTGTGGCACTGCTGTTATTCCTGACTCGTGGCACTGCTGAATTCCTGACCTGTGGCACTGCTGTTATTCCTGACCCGTGGCACTGCTGTTATTCCTGACCTGTGGCACTGCTGTTATTCCTGACCTGTGGCATTGCTGCTCTCCTGACCTGTGGCACCGCTGTTATTCCTGACCTGTGGCATTGCTGCTGTTCCTGATCCGTGGCACTGCTGAATTCCTGACCTGTGGCACTGCTGCTGTTCCTGACCCGTGGCACTGCTGTTATTCCTGACCCGTGGCACTGCTGTTATTCCTGACCCGTGGCACTGCTGAATTCCTGACCTGTGGCATTGCTGTATTCCCCACTGGGGCAGGGGGAAGGTGCTGCTGAGCCTGCAGGGCAGAAATGTCCCCGAGGGCAGAGATCTCCGGTGACACCATCCTCTGGCTTTGCAGTCTTTGTCCTTCCCGTGCAGTAATAGCCTTAAAACAGAGAACATTGGAGTTCTTCCCCCAAGTCAAAACCAATCTCTAAGCAGCTGCACAAGTTCTGCCTTTGTCTCACCTCGTGCACAAAGCCCCACAGGAGCATCTTGGCCAGACACGTTGCAGAAAAACCCAGGGGCACAAGGCAGGCACCAGGTGACGTCCTGGGCTCCTCTCTGGCCGTTCCAGGTGCCAGCAGGACACGGCATCTCCTTGGGGTGCCCGGTGCCAGCTGGGCAATAATGTCCTCGTGGGCAAAGATCTCCAAATGGAAGCCCCACCTGAGGCAAGGGAATTGAAATTAAATTTATTATGGTCTATGAAAGCTTTTGTGGGGCCAGAGGGTCCTGAGCAACGCGAGATGTTGAGCACTCACGGGTGAGGAGGTGCTGGAGCCCTGGCTGCAGTAATGCCCTGGCTGGCAGCGTCCCTCTGGCTCGGGCAGCCCAGCCCTGCTGCAGAACATCCCTGCAGGGCAGGGCTTGCAGGAGCCTGCCCTCTCCACGTCCGTGAACGTTCCCTGCACAGAGAGAGCCACTGGGTGCCCCTGCCAAGGGATGTGAGGCCTCCTGAAAATTGCTGCTTGGAAAACAAATCCGTATTTGACTCTTACCACCGGACATGGGAGAGGCGAGGAGCTGCCAGCCCGACAGAAATGCCCTTTGGGGCAGTCCTGGGGGGCAGCCAGGCCTGGCTCACTGCAGAATGTACCCTCAGGGCAGTCCCTACAGCGAGGCTGAGCACGGCCCTGAAAGAGAACATGGAGCCTGGCGGGTGAGGTATTGCTGCTTGCCACGAGAATAAATAAACTTCAATGTTCTACCGACTCCCAGGGACTCCCTGCTGCAAAATAAACACTGAAGGGAATGACCTGCAGTCCAAAAGCAACAAATTTGGAGTTTGTGAACAGCACCTTGCAGCCCTGATCAAATACAGAAGTGAGGGACGTGCACAAGTTAATTCACCCCTGCCAGGCCAAAGACTCAGCAGCCCTTCCAAATCTGTACCGTGCAAGAAAACTTAATAAAAAACTGCCAGATGAGCTGTAGGCAGCAGCCTTGGACTGATGGATCTGATGTCTTCGCCCAAAGGTTTGTGGTGGTTCTTCCGTTGTGGGGTAAAATCAAAGCAGGTGGTGATTACCCAAATTAGCAGAAACCCCCAAACCCCCTTTTTTCAAGCTGACCACTGACAAACACCTCAGGAATTTCTACTCACACATTTTCACAGTTTCCAAGGGCTCTGCTGACCGCCCAGGTTGGAGCCCCGAGGTACTCACAGGCTGGAAGGTGCCAAGGGGACACGGCTCTGGTTTGAAGGCTCCCGCTAAGGAATAATGTCCCTCCACCACTGCGTGCTGGAGAGCACTTTTGGCCCCTCCTGTGCAGAAGTATCCAGGTTCACAAGGTCCTGAGGGAGCTTGGTTGTTTGTCCCAGCACAATACACGCTAAATTGGGGAAAAAAAAAAAACCTTGGATAGCAATAATGCCTTTTTTTTTTTTTTTTTTCCACTGGACAGCACAGCCCCAGTACAAAAAAATCCCTGGAATTTTAGGGACCTGATTCCTGTTTGCTTCCAGCCCTGGGTGACACTCACCCAGGTGGGCAATCCAAGCACTCCTGGAGGCTCCTCAGCCCACTGATGTTGCTGAAAGTCCCTGGCGGGCAGGGGATGGGGAAGGCAGAGCCGGGTGGGCAGTAGGAGCCAGCAGGACACACAGCTCCTGTCACACCGTCCGTGGGCCACTGCGAATGGAAAAAGGATCATTAAAAAATGGGAGAAAATGAAGTTAAAATATTTAAGGCATTAAACTGATGTGAGGAATAAAGAAAAAAAAATATCAGGGGCATGCTCTTGTGCAGGGAACAGACAACACTGACTTAAGGAAATTCAAAGGGAATAAATAGGGATGAAATTTTACACTGATTCACACCCCCTGGTGACCTTTTAGTTAAGATCATGTCAGTGTTGAGAGGGGAAAAATATGACATGGCCACACTCCCCTTGAGGGTCCTCGTGCCATAAACTTGAGCATGAGCAGCACAAAATTGTGACTCCCCAAGTCCCTGGGTTACAAAAAAGGCACCACAGTGGGGAAAATAAAACAACACAGTGGAACACGATTAGAAAAGGAGGAGCAAAATTCATCAGTGGGACTTACTGGAGTCAGAGCCCTGCCCTGGCAGTAAAATCCAGCCTCACAGGGCCCACTTGGCCCGGTCTGTCCTGGGGCAGCACAGTAGGAACCCTGAGCACAGGGGCTGCACCCCGAGGGTCCGGACAGCCCCTGCCTGTCACCAAATGTCCCCTCTGGGCAGGGCTCGGGCTTGGAGCTGCCTTCAGCGCAGTAAAAACCCTGCAAAACAGAGCCAGATGAATCCATTTAAGGCTTTTCTATTAAATAATCTCACAGAGCAGCTTCTTCCATGAAACCAAGGAAAACCACTCACTGCTGGGCAGGGCTTGGGCTCTGTCAGGGCAGGGGAGTCACAGAAGTGCCCGGCTGGGCTGGGCTTGCAAACACCTTCTCCCTCCGTGCTGGAGTTATCCCAGAAGCTGCCTGGCATGCAGGGGAAGGAGAAGGGGAATCCAGTCCCTGGAGGGCACAGGTAGCCAGCTGGGCAATCCCCTGTCTGCAAACAAAGCACACACTCAGGCTTGGTTGTTTTCTGTCCAGAGGAGGGGAATCTGTTCATCTTCACCTGCAGTTTGAATAACCCGGTGCTTCTTCACTGTGAGGAAATGGGGTGGGAAAGAAGAGAAGAAAGGGAATTTACAGCTTTACCAGTAAAGTTCTGACCATGTGGGAGAATTGCGGTAGGCAAGGTGGCTTTAGAGTAAAATCTTGGCATGGAGACAAGCCCTACAAGTTTTGCCTGTAGAATTGTGGGGGGAGATGCTCTTCTTCCACACTTGGAGAAGAGCTGTGACTGGGACAGAGTTATCACCTTGCTCTGCAATGAAACCATGGATTCATCCTTGTGGAAGAGAATCCATCTGCATTTTTTTAATACTCTTAATTGAGGCTGCTTTTTTTTTTTTTTTTTAAACAGCTGTTAATCTTTGACGAGTTCATTCTTCCCTGAGACAAAACAGTTGCAATGAAAAATCCCAAAACTCATTAGATGAGGAGCAGCAGAAATTCCTCACCTTTGAACTCTCTTTCCTAGCCTTCACTGACAGGCAGAAGGCAAAATAAAGACAGAAAACATGCACCAAGCACAGCGTTGGCTCCATCAGCAGATGCAGCCTGGGGTAAAAAATTTGGGGTGAAAATTTAGGAGCTGGGCTGTACTTACAGGGTGAGGAATTCCTGGAGGCTCCATCCCATCTGTGTAGCAGAACTTCCCTGCAGGGCAGGGTGAGCATCCAGCAGCACTGCTCAGCCCCCTCTGCTCACCGTAGGTGCCATTGGGGCAAGGCTGAGCCTGGAAGTGAAATGGAAAAAGGGGTCTTTGACACCCTAAAATGAGTCCTGCAGCCCACAAGGCCAAGGTACAGCAGCTAAAGCCATGAAAACAATTCAGGATAGTTGTGTACAGCATCTCAGAAGATGTTTTCCTGATATTATTATTATATTATTATTATTATATATTATTACATCCCGAACAGTTTTTTGTGGGGCAAATACTGCTAAGATCCGTGAACACACAAAGAGTACAGAAATCAGTAACAAAAAGTCATTAGGAAAGGTTTTTCCACAGCAGTGATCCCAGTCAGAGAGAACGGTGAGTCCCCAGGGCAGAGTCACTCACAGCATCTCCCTGGGGACAGAAGTGTCCCTGTGGGCAGGCGTTGGCAGTGGCATCTGGGACATCTGCCTGTCCCCCCGGGCACAGGAGCCCTGCTGGGCACACCATGGCCAGCAGCATCACCTCCAGGCTGGTGCTCTCACTGGCACAGTAGTGCCCAACTCTGCAGGGCAGGCAGGAGGCTGAGCCCGGCTCCTGAAATGGGAAAGGACCCTGGTGTCACTGCTGGAGCACCGAACAATCCCTCTGCACCTGGGTGAGGCCCAAAGCCGAGGGTGTGAGTGCAGCCAGTTTTATAAAATATTCCTTGTTGTGCTCAGGAATGCCACAGGCAACACAAAGATTCCCATTTCCAGAGTGCCCCCGAGCTCTGACAGCAACCAGGGTGCAACTCAGAGCCTCCACCCTGCCAAAAGGAAGCCTGTGCTTCACAGATCAGCCCTATCGTGCCTGTGGGTTATCCACACTAATCCAGAACAGGGAATCCAACACCCTCTGCCAGCAGGAGCAGAGGAAATACAGACAAATTCCCTCATCTTTCTTCGTTACACCCAACCCCAATTGCAAACGAGGAATGATCTGGGTCTATTTGCCACATATAAATCTCCATTTGTGATTTATTTCCTCTCCAGTCTCAGTGGCTGGTTCCAGTGGTAGCTCCCAAATTTGTGCAGGGATGAAAACTGGTCAGGACAGAGGTATTGGGGTCCTTTGACAGGAGTTTGTCATCAACAGGGAAACATGGCAATTATCAATTATCAACTATTAATTACAGGTTTGGGGCAGATAAATATGAATCAAACCTTAGCACCTCTTTGTGGGAACAGCTGTGCCATCACTGTGCCCTTTTGTGACTCCACCCTGCTGCTTTCCCTCCCCAAGCCCCCTGAGGGATTAACCCCAGTGCCACCTAACACCGTCTCGAGCAGGAAGGACACAGGGGTGTCTGCTCCCTGCCAGGGCCAAATGTGCCATGGAAACCTGAGGTTTGCACCCAGCAGACCCAGGACAGGTGAACTGGGATGGCCTTTGGGGTGGGAACAGCAGCAGGAGCAGGATTGCACCCCTGGGAGATGCTGTTGGCATCGCGTCTGGAGCAGCTCCAGGTCTGAGTGTGCAGGAACGTTCCCAGTCTCTGGAATAGCAGTTTAACTCCATGTAGGGCCAGCACAGGTGGCCAGTGGTGTTCAAAGCTCTGCACACAACCACCCCAAATTCTCAGGAAGGAGGTGGGCTCATCCCGGTGCCTCCCTCGGGGCACTCACAGCCTCAGCCTCCCTGGGAGCTCCCCTTCTGCCGAAATCCAGGCTGGTGCTGAAGGGAAGCCAGGATCAAAGGGTTGCTACGTACTGAGAAGTTGCCAGCCCCACAAGTTCGAGGGGTGACAGTGCCCAGCTCGGGGCAGCGATGTCCCCCAGGACAGGGGGTGCAGTCTGCAGCCACCTCTGCTCCGGGGGCCGAGCGAAAGGATCCTCTGAGGAGAAAATACAACATAGGGGAGACTCCCAGACAGCAGCCAAGCAAAAAAAGGAAGTATAGCGCACCTCTAGCCTCAATTCCCGGTGTTTTGATCAGAGGAAAGGTGCTGCTTCTGCAGCAAAGCCCACCCCATTCAGACAGAACTTGCCTGGACCACCCGCGAGGTGAAAAGCACCTCTAACACTCCAAGTGCAGAAAAATAATAATGAAAACCAGGAGAGCCCTGAAACGCCGTAAAGTGACATTTTCTCTTGTACCCGCAGAGCCCCACAGCGTTGTCCTGCACTTACACTGGGCACAGCACTGGTTTGGAGGTGCCAGGGGGGCAGAAGGCTCCGGCAGGGCAGGCAGAGCAATCCTCCACCCTGCCCCTGCCCAGCTGCGAGCTGTGGGTTCCTGCAGGGCAGGGGAACTGCGTGCTCCTCCAGGCGCCTGTCCGAGAAAAAAGAGAGCAGAGAACCACCCCAAATCTTCATACAGCTTCACACACAGAAGGCAGGAAGGTTTTTTTTGTGGCTATTAAGTGTTTACAAGATTTACTCATAAATTCCTATTAAAAAAATCACTGCTCACAGCTCTGATAACAACAACAAAAAAATCAGCAATTAGCACCAACTGCAGAATCTTTGCAGGAAGATTTAAATTTAGAATGATTGCTCGTACCAGGTGCTTGATTGGGCATTTTAATTCTTTGCAAATTAAGGGGGATGGGGGGGAAATAACGGGGCAAACCCGCTCAGTTCAAACAGTATAAAATAGAGACTGTACAGAAGGGACAGTTTGCTATCCACGGTGCAAAAAATACACTGATAAAGTGTGTGGCTTTATCAGAGTTCACAAAGCTGAAAATTAATTAAACCTCCTTCATTCCCATGCAAAGCTGCCTACCTTGAGGGCAGAAATGCCCTGAGCTGCATCTCCCAGTAGGGACAGGGGCTCCTCCCAGGCAAAACCAGCCTGCAGGGCATGGAGAGCACTCCCGAGCCGAGGCCAGGCTGGTCCTGTTGCTCCAGGTGCCCGGGGCACATCGGAGCTGGGCCGGGGGCCTGGTGCCAGGTGGGCAGTAGTGACCAACTGGACATGGGCTGGGAGGCTTCTGCTTCCCCCCTGTTCCTGTGGAAACACCAGGAGAAATTGAAGAGCAGCAGAGGGCAGCGTGTTGGCTTCACAGCACCCAATTCCCAGCGTTTTCAGCTCTTTGTGAACACCCCCGAGTTAAATCTCCCCCTCATTTTGTGCCTTTTCCCCTGTTAAAATGGGATAACAGTAATTACTGCCTCTGCTGATGAGAGGCTCTACCCCAGAGCCGGTTACTAAAGTGATTATTCACCAACTCCAGCGTCCCGCGTGGTGCCCCTGCCCAAAGCTGGCATAGAGATGAAGGTGAAGAGGCCACAAATAAGCTCAAAACTTGGAAGGCTGTAAAAACTGGCTGCCTCGAGGTCAGGAAGTTAAAACAGCAACCAGGGATGGCACAAAGAGAAAACTTCAGAGCAAAATTACCTCATCCAGCAGGCACGGACAGTACCAAAGGGAAACTATTTTCCCATTTCCAGTCTCTGTGACACCTCACTGACCCGCTTCTGGTGGGCTCTGTGACAGTGGTGACCAAAACAACCGGCTCAGTTTTCTGCTAGAGCCACGTACCTCTGGCACAGACAAATCCTGCAGGGCAGGGCTCACACTGGGACTTGTCAAAGAGGTCAGAGTGGTTGCCAAGTGTTCCTGGAGGACAGGCGTTGCTGGGGGCATGAGGGCTGGCTGACCCCGCAGGGCACACGTACCTGAAAGCACAGCAGGGGACAGGGGGTTGGGTGCCAGGGGGAGGCAAAAATACAAAAATATTGGGGTGAAGGAGCTGGGGGAAAGCTGACGTGGCTGACAGCAACGTGACTGAGCACCGATAATGCAGAATTAAAATGAAACTCTGTGAATGGGCTGCTTGTGTGAGGCATTTTAAACCAAGTGGCTTATTCAGCCAGGTCACGTTGTTCATAACCATGGGATGTGTGGCCTGGCTTCATTCTTGGCTGTTTTTACCTATTTTGTGGAACTTTCCACCAGGACAGCCTGTGTCACACTGATTTACCAGAAACTGCAATGAAAGCTTGGCACAGGGGACGAAGCCACCTGCACCTGAGGGGTGATTTCATGGTGCTCTTCTGAAATCCGTGCCAAATATTCCACTCTCAGGGGCTCCTTTAGCTGTCCTTGCAGGTGGCTCTAATTCTCTTCACTCCAATCCATCGGCTGGGAATGGGGAGGAATCTTCCCCAGATTTCTAAGGGGTGAAGCTGCTGCGGGTTCCTGGGGGCTGCTTTGTCCTGGGGGATTTGATAACTCCTCTGCTGGGCAGGAAAAACAACCCTTGGAGGCAGCAGCAGCACAAAACTGCCCATCAGGAGGAGTTAAGGGAGGAAAACAGGAGGACAAAATGATTCCCTTTGTGAGCAGACCCATCAGCAGGGCCTGGAGGAGGTTTTGGAGGCCACCACCCGAGGGAAAACAGCTCCAAAGGCTGCAAAAATATTCCTGGTGCAAGGAGACAGCAACACATCCATGCTGTGTGAGCTGAGGGAAAGGCGAGCAGGAAAAAAACAGAAAAAAAACTGCACAAAGCAAAAGCTGTGGAGGTGAAATTCGTGCACAGACACAGAGTGAGCAGAAAATAACCCAGGCTTACCCTGCTGAGCACTCTGTGTCAGGCTGGGCCAGGCCAGCCTGGGTGCAAGCCCTCCCTGCTGGGCAGGCTCTGCAGTCAGCAGCCTCGTCCTGTCCTGGCAGAGGGTTGTGTGTGCCTGGCTGGCAGGGCACTGGGAACCTGGCTCCAGCGGGGCAGAAATACCCAGCAGGGCACCTCGAACACAAGCCAGCTCCTAAATAAAGAGATATTTAAGGTCGCAAAGGGATTATGACCTGCTGAGGTCAGAGCATCCTGCAAAATATTTCACCTCTGCTTCCACCTGCAGCAAGGAAATTGGATGGAGGTTTACCCACACCAGGAATAAAGCTGCTGCAAAGCCAGGAGGTGGTGGTGTTGGATTAGCTGAATTTAGTGCGGCTGAGTGGCTCCTGGAAGCAGCAAACCCCTCTGCTCTGAGCTCAGATGAGAACGGAGGTGTTAAAACACAAACAAACCCGAGCACAGCCTGCTGCAGGCTCAGTTAATGATCACCGTGCCTGGGGCTCTGCTGGGAGAGAGCCTGGGGTTTCCAGGAAAACGGGGCCGTTCCCGTGTTTGCGTTCCGAACGCAGGGAGGGGAAGGGGCTTTGCAGGCTGGAGATACTCTCGGTGCAAACCTGCTGGAACGACAGCCAGCCTGAGCTGCGATCATCCCTAAAATCCCGCGTGTTAAACAAAAGCTGCTCGTGTTGCAACCTGAAGGAACATCAGCGAGATCGATCCGTAATAAAACAACGATCGCTCGCTGCTGTTACCGTGTTTAGAAAGTGCATTTCTTTACAAAACCTTCCCAAATGTCTCACGTGGCGAAAAGGAAATGCGAATCCAGCCCAGGAGTGGCTGCTCTCCTCCTGAGCCAGGCCTTTCAAAAGCAAATAGAGCAATGCCAGGGGAAGGGAAAACGCTGGCTGAGGATGGAGGCTCCCTGGAGAACTTCCAGGTTGGACCCCTGCTGCCTTCCAAATATTGATGAAGACAAGGCTCAGTCGTGCCCTGGTGTGTGTGTGCGCCTCTGCAGGCTGCAGTAGAGCCTTACAGCCCCCAAAACTATCAGGATCCATTCAAATCCAGGCTTCCCCCTCCACAGATTGAAGGTACAGGTCCAGGCTGGGATTCCTCAGGGTGCAAAGTGAGTTTAGGGGTCATCTCCCCCTCTGCCTTCCACCCACTTGCTCATTGCCACCCCTCAGAGAAATCTCATTATTTCCTCTTTACCCCACAGCCCAGAGGAGCGCAAGGCTGGAAAACCTCAGCAGGATGAAATCGGAATTTCTCCAGACTATAAAATTCCCCAGCACTGAGCACAACTGAACCAACATCCCTGAGGGGGCTGCAAACTCGTGGGGCTGCGGGACCCACTCAGAACTCAGCATTAAGCTGACAAAAGCTTCCCGATGTGGATCTGCACCCCCAGCAAATCCAGCAGGATGGTGATTTTACACAACCTGAACCCAGGCCACTTGGGTACAGGGGCAGAAATTTCCCATTTTTTAGCCTTTCTGGAGACGATGGAACTCAGAACAGATTTAATAGTGTGACTTCATATGGGATCAGTGAGGGAGAAGATTTACAGCAGAGAATCCCTGAACCCCAGCATGGCTGGGGCTGGAAAGGACCCTAAAGCTCATCCCTTCCCACCCTGCCGTGGGCAGGGACACTTCCACTATCCTGGGCTGCTCCAGCCTGGCCTGGGACACTCCCAAGGATGGGGCAGCCACAGCTGCTCTGGCCACTCTGAGCACGTTATCTCTGAGCACGTTATCTCTGAGCTAAGCTCTCATCTGTTGTGCAGGACCAGGCTGGAGCTGCTGCTGTGCAATAAATGTGACACGAAACATTTGGTTTCACTGGAAAACGAGTTTGTCACACTTGACACACACCAGTGCAGGGGGGTGGGCTCAGCCTAAGACCCTCAGGGCAGGGTATTGAACACATGCCGTGGTTTCTCAGAGTTCATCCCTGGATCCTGTTGCATCAGGAATTACCCTGCCTTGGCCAAGTGCTCCTTAGCAGAGATGACAACATCATTACATGAAGCAGCATGGGCACAGCACAACAGCTTCCATTATTAAACCCAAGGAGTTTTTAAACTCTAATTTACTTTCAGCTCCTACAATGATTTTTTTCTTTTTTTTTTTTTTCAGATGCCACTGGCCCTGTCTGTTGAATTTGGCTGTCTTGATGAGATGAGATGTGAGGGTTGCTCCTTGCTGCAGCACGGAAATGCAGGTCTGGTTTTAATTCCAGGAGTGGGCAGGAGGCAGCAATTTCCTGGACTTGGCTTTTGAGTAAAGAAAAATCGTTCAACAGTCGAGACACTTTAGCAGCTGAGTCATTTGCTGGAGAAGAAATGATCAGCTAGACAAAGATACAGCTTGATTTGAAGGAGATAATTATTTTCTTAGCTCATGAGGGGAAGAACCCAAGAGATGCAAAGGGAGACTGAGCACCTGAACTCCAGGTTTGTGCTCCTGGCTGATATTTGTGACCCTGGATAAAACATTCTGGGCTCGGGCCAAGGTTTACTTTGCTGGATTGAGCTCATTCCCTGAATCTCCCTCTATTTTCCTGTTTGCACAGCATTGTTAAGGACAGAGAGGCATTTTTATACCATTGTGAGAGGCACTGAGATGCTCTGAAATGCTCAAATCCTCAGCCACGTGTGATTATTGTAACAGACAGCCAGGGCTCCCTTTCTGTGCCTAAGCAAGGATTTAATACCAGAAAAGACTAACAAACCTCTATTATTCTGCCTTTTAAACTTATTTTCACCGTAACTGAACTCAAATCTCGTCGCTTTCCACACGTTCCCCAGTCATTAGGGTGACTCAGTCCTGTGTGTACAAAACAAAGTTCTACTGGCTTAGAAAACCAAACCAAACCAAAACAGAAATATTTAGAAGGAAGCATCACAGCTGGAAAACAGCCTTGTGCTGCTGCCTCACAGCACTCAGAACATTACAAACTCCTTCATCTTCCTGGCATTTGTAGATTTAAGGGCAGGGCCTCTGCAGCTTCTGAAGGCATAAATTCCAGTGCTTTTTCTGCTGTTATAATACAAAGGTTTTCCCTGATCTCTAACCTCATTTCCCCTGGCTGCAAGAAGGGGCTGAGGACTGTCATGAGTGATTCAAACACAGATAAAGAACCCCCTTCCCAAAGAAGAAGAGGATGGCCAGCTTTAATTGTGTTCATCCTCTGTTCCCACTCATCAGGGAGCTTGGAAAGGAGTCTGAGTGAGGAGATTGTGCTGGGAAAGTTCACTAAGAATTGTAAAAAGGAGCCTCCCATGCAAAAGTGCTGTCGAATAAGCTTTAAAAACAGAAGGTTTCTGAGTTTTTCTTCACAACTGACCTGCTGGCTGAGCTCAGCAGGCCCAAAATAAAAATGTTTTAGGACACAGACCTGGCAAGCTCGAGGAGCTGCTGCTGGCTCTGGGAACTCCCTCCTTGGGCTTGAAGCTCCCAGCTGGGCATGGAGGGGCTTCGAGGCCATCAGGACAGAAGTGACCTGGAGAGAATTAAAAAAAACCCAAAATGATGTAGTTCAGAAAAGACATTCTGGGCAGCTCAGGCTCTACCTGCCTAAAAAGGTTTCTTCCTTTTGTAAAGCTGAGCTGGCAGAGGAAATTCAAACATTTAACACAAAATGGTGTTTTTAAATTCAAAACACACAACGAAATTTCTGGCTAAATTAGTTTTATTAGCATGGTTAGAATTAATTTTCTCTCTTTCTACTCCAATTCTTCTGCTGTCTCCAACATCACAGAGATTAAAGATCAAGCTGAGGTATTCCTAGTATTTTTCCACATTTCTGTCCCCAGTTTCTTTCCCCAATTTTTCACTTAAAATCCTGCCAGTTATACACTGAGTGATGAAATGCTGACATCCACCTAGAATTAATTGCTCTCCCCAAGTAAGGCTCTGCAGAACTTGATAATCAAATGGTTTCCTAAACTCCAGATGGATTTTGAAGAGCAGAAAGGAAAAGCAAGCAGGATTAACTGAGCCACTGCTCTGCTGAAATCCGCCGCTGTGCACTTGTCTCATGCAGGCAGTGCTAATTACACAGATTACGTGTCATTAAAATCAGTCAAAGCACGAAAAAGAACAGGGGAATCTCAGGCTGGTGATGGAATTCCAACTCCTTATCACCTCAGGGCTTTGGGGTTGGTCTGTGGGGCTCAGATTTAAGAACACTGAATTCCAGCATGGGATGCTCTGTGTTGGTACCTAACCCCAGGCACTGGAAATAACAGAAATCCTGTTCCTATTCCCTCCCCCGTGGTTTATAACTGGATCTGAACTGCTGAGGTCCTGATCTCTTAACTCTTCCATTCACCCTTCTCCTGGGCAGCAGGTGAGGCACCCAGAGCACGGGAATTCATTATTTAATAGGAGGGGTTCTAATTACAGACGTCAGAACTGAGTTCCTGAGCTCGGTTACTCTGCAGGAGGCACCTGGAGCTGCTGATGGGATCATCTCCTGTGGCAGCTCAGGGCTTGGGGGAGAGGGAGAATGGTGGAAAGGCCTCAGATTGCCAACTGCTGCTCCTCTCACGAGCTGGCAGCTACACCCTGTCGGAACCCACGACATGCCTCTGTCTAATTTAGGGGACCTGACACCCCGAAATGGGGGTGCCCCGGAGGGCACTGCCTTTGATCTTTGTCCTTGGAGAACTTTGCCAACTCTGAGAGATGAATTGCAAGCCACAAGAGTCTAATATAAGCATTAATAGTCACTTTGCACCAGGTGAAATATAGTATAAAAAAGATCAGATAACATGTACATGGGGGTTCGACATGTCCAGCATGGGGGTTCGACATGTACAGGGGGGTTAAGATGGAGTCTAAAGGGTGTGGTCACCTTCTCCTTCTTCTTCTTCACTGTCCACCATATTCTTGGTGACGGGGGCACAGATTCATTGGTAGAATAGAGATAAGACAGGAAATTGCATGTCTAGAACAGGTTAGGATTAATTGGTATAAAGTTATAAGTAATGACACGTACCGTCCTCTGGTTGGATTTGTAACGGGGTATAAAAATCTCGCTACGCCCAGCTGGGGGGCAGAACCAGGGTATTTCGGCTGCCAGGTGGACCTGTGGCTTTTCAGGACACCGCAGCCATAGATAACATTAGAATAAACAACCTCTGCACAGCAGCTTGCGGCCTCTGACTGAGTTATGGGCAAAAGCGCTGAACTTATTTCACTTGTGTGCCGAGGCCGACCAGGCCGGAGCCACAAAAACACCCCACTCTCCACCAGGCCTTTTTCCAAGGGCTCAGGTGGGCTGGGAAACAGGGATTAAATCAGAGGCTGTGTGGGGGGAATGAGTGCTGATATTGCTGCTCCCTGCAGCCCCAAACTCCCCTCGCCAGGGGCGGCAGTGGAGGGTAGGGCAGGATTTGGAGGAGGGCTTGGAGGGACACCAATGCACCACTGGGATAATTCACAGGAAACAAGCACAAAGAATAAGCTAATCTTGGACTACCAAATCCTCACTGGGCTTATGCTCGTTGTCTGGGATGTAGAAGGGATTTTAAATCTGCAGAAAAGTCTCTTTTTTATGGGGAAACTGTGGCCCGTGGCCGTTCAGTACTGGAAGGCCTCTCCTGCCCTCTCGCTGAAGAGTCAGAATTTCAAAAGGCAATGGTTTTGCAGCAAAACCTTCTCAGTCTATTCCCCTGCTGCCTCATTCTGCATCTCAGTGACACCCTCAACACCGCACTGCAATTTCCTAAACACGGCCTTGTTTGGATTTCTTTGAGAGTGTCGAGCAGAAAGGGAAATTAGGTGAGAAAATCAGCGTTCCCCTCTTTGGTTCCTAATGCCTACAGCTCTCCCTAGAAATGGTACTTGTGATAGCCAGTGAATCAAGTCCTGGAGAGGAGGGAGCTCTGACTGTACATAAATCAGTTTTACAGATGATCAGTTAAGAATCAGAGAGTGAGAGCTCTGCTTCCCGTGTGAGAAGGGAACCCAAAGCTTCCCTCGTTGCTCAGCAGCATTTGCACGCTCTGCTTTCCATCCCAGGGCTGCCTCAGCTGCACCTCTCCCATAAACTCTCAAAACCAGCTGTGATCCTTGGGGGTCTCTTGCTTTCATTTCTGCCCTTCACGAGCTCTTTGGAGCATTTTCTCAGGAATTAATTTCAACCTCCAGTTCTGCTGTAAAACAAGGAGCGGCTCTTTATTCCACTAAGTCAGAGAAGTGTTGCCAGAGCAAAACACCACTCCAGTCTCCTCAAATTCTGTGTTTGAACGAGCACAGAAGATGCTTGTGAGATGTATTTACCTGCTGGGCAGGGCTGGCAGGGCCCAGTGTCCTCAGCTGACAGGGAGGCAGGAGCGCAGCTGACACAGAGGGTGCGAGTGGGGTTTGGCTGCTGGCCTGCCAAACAGTGCTGAGGGGAAAAACACAAATTCACAGCAGAAAAAGCTCTGTTTTGGGCCCAGAAGCAGTGTCCCAGGGAGGCCTGAGTCAGGAAAACTCAGGAAAACCCCATTTCTGAATTCTTTTTTCTCTGCCCTGCACTGCTTCAACTCTATTCTCCAATGACAATTTCTAGATGCAAAAATGGTACCTCAAACTCCAAGTGGGAGTGCTCAGCTGAGGGTGTTCATGGTGGCAGACTGGCAGATAAGCTGAGCTCTAACACTGCCAGAATTTAGATGAAAAGTATTTATTCCTTTTGCTAGAGGAATATTTGTGTCAGGAAAAGTTCTTCCCCCAAAGGGTGCTGGGCACTGCCCAGGCTCCCCAGGGAATGGGCACAGCCCCGAGGCTGCCAGAGCTCCAAGAGCGTTTGGACAGCGCTGCCGGGGATGCCCAGGGTGGGATTTGGGGGGTGTGTGCAGGGCCAGGAGCTGGATTTGATGATCCTGATGGGTCTGCTCCAGCCCAGGATATCCTGTTCCTCTGTGAGTCTTGAATCTACACCTCTAAAGTGCTCTGAATGCTTTCCTTTGACGAACTGAGATCCACATCCTACTATTAAACCAGGGAATTCTGTTTCCTGATGAGGCCTTCCTGCTGAAGCCCTGCGTGCCCAGAGGAGTGGGAACGTGCCCTTGGAGAAGGCGTTTGCCCCCTGTACCTGTGCGCTCCGTCCATCGGGGCACGCGTGTCTCTCTGGGCACTCCCTGCAGTCCAGCTCTCCCTCTGGCGAGTGCTGGCCAGGCCCACAGCCCCTCTGGCTGCCCGTGCCTGGATCACAGGAATATCCCTCGGGACACGCTCGGCAGCCGGCCCCGCTCTCCAGGCTGAGGTAGCCACGGGGACAAACCTGCAGGGACAGCATGGGAGCAGCACAGCCACAGAAACACAGAATTTTTACAGGAATAATGCAAACCAGCAGCTCCAGAGATCCCCAGCTCCGGTGCCAGAAAGGATCTTGGATCATTTTCAGCCTCTGTGCACTCCTGAGCTGCCCACAGGAGCTTTTTCCTTCTGTACGGAGGCAGAGCTCCTTGCTGGGTACCTGGAGGGACACCCTGCTTCCTCTGAGCCCAAAAGCGCAGGGATTTCCTGAAAAACCTCAAAGCAGACTGCAAAAATCTGAGGAGAAGCCTGAGATCAGATGGATCAAAACATAGAGGAGTAGAGGCAAAAAGAACTTCACCTGCTTGCTGCCTGCAGCTCACCTGGCAGGCGGAGAGGTTTCCCTGAGCAGTCAGTTCATTGGCAGTTCCCAGAGGGCATTTCCTTGGAGCTGCTCGGCCTCCAGGGCAGCTGGATCAAAAATCATGAAGTTATACAATTAAATTCTTTAATTCCTTTGGAATTCCATCGCCAACCAGCCAGCATGGGTGTTGTGTAAATACAGGAACATCTCCCTTTGCCCACTGCTCAATAAAAATGTTTGTGGCCACAGAACCATGCGTTTTAACCCAAATATAGTGGTTTTCCTGCTCAGCTGATGACTCAAAATGACATTTTGTGGGGTTTTTTTTGTGCCTCACCTCCAGCCCTGCATTATAGCCCTCAGAATATTCCAAATGTCAAATGCCCCAAGGCTTTAACTCTCTTATTTCAGGGGACTTACTAGAACCCTGCTGGGCACTCCAGGCAGTTGCCAGCTGTGTAATAATGCCCCTGCCTGCAGTCTATGAGGCAGTGGCTCTGGCAGTCCATGCTGCAGCCAGCTGAGAGGGAAGAGGCCCCTGCAAGAAAAGAAAATCAAATAAATTGAAGTTTTTAATTTATTTATATTTAATAAATACTCAATACTCCAAGCTAAACAGCCGGTTATTATTTCACCATGATGCAATATCACCATTTCCTTGTTATCCCACTCATCCTGAAGTTTTGATGGCTAAAATGAAGAAAAGTTGCAAATTTGCTCCCTTAAGATTTCTAAGGAAATATTCTGAGCACAAAATCCTGGGAGAAATCCCCATTTCAGATGCTTTATCAAACAAAACCATCCACCTCTCGTAGGCAGCAGGGAGCCTTTTCCATCCCTTCCTCAGCTTTAGGAAAGGTCTTGTTTCATTTGGCAGAAAGTTAAAAAGCTCAGTTCTCAGGAGAGTGCCAGCAGCACAGATGGAGAGAGCCAAGGGGTGAAGGAGGTGCTGTGTGTTGTGTAATTCCATCATTTTATAATCTCAATTTTTACCCACCCCTCTTCAAGAAATCTCTCGACATCACATTCTGTGAGGGGAAGGTGGGAAATTCTTCACAAAGAGCAAGACACCTGAAAGCTGAGCTTAAAGAATTGAACAAACACTTTATTACCTCCCTTTCTGCATTTCTTACTGTCAGATTTAGATTCTGTCATGCCTCTGTCCTAATGAATTACTTTGGGTTTTAAAAGTGGCCTTCACTGTGGTAACCACGAGGATTTCAGAGGAAGTTCCTCGCAAGGAACCAAACCTGAGTGTGCAGGGCGAGGAGGAGAATTCCAGGCTCTTCTTCCCTCTGTTTCACACCCAAATAAACTCTTTGGGATTGTTGTTGTCACAGCACACTGTCATTTTCATGGGGTTTCTTCTCTATTTAGAGAATTAAATTCTCTTAGTAAATGCATCCCCCACCTGCTCTGTGTTCTCTCCTGAATGAATTCCTAAAAAGATTGTGCAGCCACACTTCACGACCAAAATGAGCTGAACAACTGCCACCTCTAATGCTGTATAGCTTTGAGGAGGTAACAGCATCAGCAACAATTAAAAACAAAAACAAAACAAAAACCAAAATTAAAAAAAAATACACCAACAAAAAAAAAACCAACCAAACAAAAAAACCCAAACAAACCACAAAAAAACACCCCACAAAAAACCAGCAACACAAATCAAAAATGAAGTTTGCCTGTACAAGAACGCCACCCACTCACCTCCGGGGAAGGTCCTCAGGCTCCAGAACAAAATCAGCCAACTCAAAGCCTGAGCCATGGGAGCTCGTGAGCAGTTCCTAAAAAAAGAAAAGCTCAGAGCTTATGATTAAAATGTTTCTTGAGCATCTGGCGCTGCCTTTGTTGAGGCTCAGTGTAACCCAACCCTTTCCAGGTTTCACTTTCCAACGCAGCCCCAAGTGAAATGGAAACTGAGCAGCAGAAAGAGGAGACGGACAAAGAGTTGATCCCAGGGGAGCTCCCTGCAGCCCTGCTGAGGCTAAAATGTGAGAAAACGCCTTTAAACGGGAGGTAATGAACACCCTTCAAGCACCCACAAGGAAAATTGCAAGTACACTTGTCACCAGCTCGCTGATCCCTCAGGCTGCCCAAGATCACCCCCAGGTCACAAATGTCTTCTTTTCCTTCAACACCCAGGTGAAACCTCCCCTGTTTGCCAGCTGTTTGTTCTGCAATTTTAGGTTTTTGCTGGAAGCTGAAGACCCCGATGAGCTCTTGCTAAAGCAGGCTTCTCCTTTATAATGTTCCCTATCCACTCATTTTTCCTTTTCCAAGGTAACTCTTCGATGATGCTGGGCACTATGGGGGAAATAAACCTCTTCCAAGCTTCACAGAATCCCAGAACGCTTTGGGTTGGAAGGGAAATTAAAGGTCAGTGCCACCCCCGCCATGGGCAGGGACACCTTCCACTGTCCCAGGGTGCTCCAAGCCCCATCCAACCTGGCCTTGGACACTGCCAGGGATCCAGGGGCAGCCACAGCTGGAATTCCATCCCAGCCCCTCACCACATTCACAGGGAGGAATCCCTTCCCAATATCCCATCTAAACTTTCTCTCTTCCAGTCTGAAGCCATTGCCCCTTGTATGCTCACTTCTGGAAGGGAGCTGAGGACACCTTCAGCAACAGCAAAAAGCTGGGAAGGGCAGCCCTGGCACAGACACAGAAGGAATTTCGCTCTAGGGCTGCCTGACTTCACTTTCTGGAAAAAGACCTTTAGAATTTGGACCAAAACATGAATTGAACATTATCCTTGAATTGTCCAAGTCCCCTCATGCAGGTGATGGAGAACATCTCCAGGCAGGAGGGAGGAGAAGCTCTGACCATCACATCATGTCCACAGAGGGGCCTCATGCCCCTCATCCCACCCAGCAAAGCACCGTCTGTTGGACTTTTAAAAGTCTTTAATTAAACTCCTCCAGTAGAACTCAGATGTGTCTTTTCTTCCTATTCTACAACTATTCCTGGAAATCTCTGCAATTATCTTATAATACAGGCAAGAATTGCCAATTAAAACCTAATCAACACAGCGTAAAGGCAGGCACCAGGCCAAGTGCTTCTCATTCTCTTCCCGTTTTCGACCTTCTTGTCCCTTGTACTTGAGAAAGTTCAGAAAAGATGGAAGATGCAATAGGAGGCAGAAAAGATAAGAGGAAGGGTTTGATTCACTTCGCCTGGTTTCCAGTTCCCTAATTAACTACGGGATACTCAGATTTATGCAGAGATAGCTCGCGGGTCAAATCCCCTCTCAGATTTATGCAGAGAATCCACAGGTCGAATTCCCTCCTGTGGCACGCACTGGAGCACGGGGAAGGGCCAGCTGTTCAGCTGTGCTCTCATTTGAGGGATGAAATACCGACCTTGTCCTTCCTCTGACCAGCCCCTGGAGCTCCGAGGGGCCGTGACTCGCTGGGTGTCACACCCTTACCTGGGATAGCACCCCTGAGAATTCCCAACTCCCAACACAAAACCTCTCAAAGCAGGTCCTGATCTGCCACATCCACGCCCATTTTGAACCTTCCCACTTCCACTGTGTGCTGGAGCCAGCAACCAGGAAAACCTGCCCTGATTGCTTCTGCTCAAGCACAGAATCCAAGCACTGCGAGGCAGCAGCGACCTGGGACTCACTCCAGGATTTTGGGATTTGCTTTCACACAGCAGCACCAGCATCATTCATCCCAAACATCCCCAAACCCC
Source organism: Dicrurus megarhynchus (assembly GCA_013399195.1). NCBI lineage: Eukaryota > Metazoa > Chordata > Aves > Passeriformes > Dicruridae > Dicrurus > Dicrurus megarhynchus. The sequence goes on from VXAD01003109.1 coordinate 253,529, forward strand.
TCCACTTCCTGCTGAACTCTCTCTTCCTGGCTATAAAGAAAACCTGCTATGATTTCATCCTCTTCTGTTGGCAAACAAATGGACACGGATTGAATTATGAATCGATCCACGGGGATGGGAGCGTGGCTGCAGCGAGGAAAATAAATAGGAATGTCTTCTTCTGCATGCAGGTGTTGGAGGCTGACCAAGAATCAGCATATTCATCCCTCTGGGATACAAATAGCTCAGCTTCCAGCACTGACACCCTCATCTCTCCTCTTGATATTGCTCCTGCAGCCCTGGCTGTGTCTGGAAAAGCTCTGACTTTTCCTGAAATGTTTGGTCAATCCTAAAGAAACCAGTCAGCCCTGAAATATTTGGAGCCCTTCACCATTTTTCTTGACTTGACCCCCAAAAATGCATTCTGTTGAGCTCAGTGGCACCTCCCAGCTGTGGAATCAGCAGCGCTTCAAGGACAGGAATCCCCCAGGGTAGGAAATTTGGGTGTGAACGCACTGAAAGGGACGGGAATGACCTGGAACCTTGCAGGGAGCTACAATCACTCATCCTGAAATTGGTTTCCATTTCCACACAGGCAATTTTCCTCAGCCATCAAACCTGATAAAATATCCCTTTCCTAAATGAAAAATATGCAAATGCCCCAAATTGCACATCTCATTTCACCCACAGTGAGCGTGGAGGTGAAAAGGGGAAGCGAGGAAAGGACACAGAGACAGCTCAAAGCTGAGGGAAAAGCAGGAGCTGGAAATCACGTTGGGAATTATTTCGCTACTTATTTGTATAGATAGAAATTTCAGTAGCACCAACAGCTCACAGAGGTTTCAAAACAAAAGGAAAAATTGTGATTTTGAATCCAAAACTTCCTGTACAGCACCAGGAAGGACATTTCAACTCCAAGCCACAGCTTTGATAAAATGGCAGGGATGGCACTGATGGGTGAGGGTGGAGCCTCCTCTCCTCTGCTTCCCTCTCCCTTTTCCTCCTTTTAAAATTATTTTTATTACACAGACAGAATTCTGTGGATTAATACATTAAAATTCCCCTTTGAAAGCTGCAAAGGCAGGGCTGCATCCTTCCTCCAGGCATTTGTATAAATACACACCCCCCCTATATAAAAATAACTCCGCAAGTCCCTTCTAATGCCCCCCATAAAGCACATCCATCATCCACTGGGGGATTTTGGGCAGCTCCAGTGCTTCCCACGGGTGCATTCCAATGACCTGGAAAGAGAAAAAAGCGACCAAATATCACAAAATGACATCACTTACCAACCCCAAACCCTCCAGATTTACTGAGAGGTCCTGCAGTGATACAGAGGCCGCTTTCCTGTTGGGCAGTCCTAGAGCAAGTTGGGAAAAGTGAACAAAAAATAACTGATTGAATATGAAAACAAAAAAAGGAAGATCAGGGATTATTTGGGTTGGAAAGGACCCGAAAGATCATTTGGTTTCAAGCCCTTGCCTCGGGGGTGGCATGACCAGGATGCCAACACACACCCAAGATGTAACTGGAAGTTTTTCCCCTTCTGGAACGAAGCGCAGCAGTGTAAAACCACAGCACGGCTTTGTTATTCATGCTGAGCTCCAGACTCACTGAGCTTACACAGTTAAATACTGAATTTACAAAGGCAATAAACGACGTGGAGGAAAAATTAAATGGTGTAACACAGAAAATCAGACAAATCAGAGCTTCAGGAAGATTTAGATGAAGAGAAGCGCAGCTTTCCCAGACGTCTCCAGCAGCACATGGAAAGCTGATGGAACTGGGGAGTGAAAGGCAAAAAACCAGGGGGGAATTGGAGAGAAACCAACAGCAAAACATTCCTGGGTTTCCACAGGGCTAAGATTTGACAGCACTGCTATAACCTAAATCAGGTTATTTAATATCAGACGTATTTTTGTGAAACTCAGCTTTGACAGGGAGTGGTGGAACACACAACAAATAACAAAAAGTTGCTGTACCTACAAACCCTTCCAGCCCTGAAATGCAGAGCAGCAGAGGCAGCACAGACACACAAAGGCACTGGCTCTGAGATGGGGCTGGGAAGAGCTGTCTGAGCCCCAGGTGCTCACAGCTCGAGTGACAAATGCTGCTAAAAGCACTCATTAATCCCTCCCAGCCAGACGCGGTTCCCTCGCTTTGCTTTACACCTGTTGATGGATCAGTTCTGCCCCACCGCAGATCAGACTTCGTTAAACACTTTGCTAAGTGCTGTTCGTGATACCAGAGCATTTGTCCCACTCGTCTCTGAGCAGGGTGAGCAGAAAATTCTTCTTTTCTGAGATGGGCAGGGCCAGACTGACCCTTCCCAGAACTTCTGATTTTCCTCTGCTAAAGCTCAAACACAGCCCAGGGCTGTCCCTGGATGTTGTCACAGGGCAGGCAACGCTTCCAAAATTCCATAAATCCCACTTCAACACAGGATGTGTTTCTGACGGTGCCTCCTGCACCCGGAGAAGATTCAAGCAACATTCATTAAACTGATCACCTAATTATACTGCAATTAATGAAAACTACACTGAGGCACTGCTGAAAATCTCATATTTCTTTGTGTTGTCCTTCATAAGAAGGGCAGGAAAAGCTCAGTCCCTTTTGAGCTCTGTTGGCCATAACCCTTCACATCCAGCTGTGCCCAGCAGCAATTATAATTCTTGGTGTCTTCCAGCTCCTGAATCTGATTAACCTCCCCTGATTTGCTGTCAAAAAGCTCATCTGAAATCACCCCCAGCAGCTGGTGCTGCCTTCAGCTCCCACTGCTGGAAGGCTCAGGGGGAAGTGGCTTCACAAATGTGGTTTGTGCATCACTGAAAATAAATAAACAGGCAAAAATGGGATTACCCTGGAAAATTGAGACATATTATGTCTGTAAATCCATCTCTTCTGTACAGGACTAGAAACCAGGTATGGGAAAAGATAATCCAGGGGAATGTGGCCACTTCACAGGAATATCCAAGAATGGAATAGGGATGGAGCAGGAACACCAGGATCAGTGTATGACAGCCAGGGTGTTCTTTCTCCTCCCTGCATGTGAGTGGGAGAAGATTCATACCAGGAGGGTCTGAAGTCTGTAAATGCCAACAGGAACACGCAGCTTTGCTGCTGCACCTTTGATTTAACCACAGAATCATTCGGGTTAGAAAAGACCCTCCCAGAGCATCGAGTCCGACCTCTAACAACACAAAAATCCTCCCAGGCACCAGAACTGCAGTCCAGGTAACCCCACCCTTTCCATACACCGATAAATCAGCACACAGTGCAGAAAGGATCACGAGTTTGAAGGCTCTGACCAGCACCAGATCTGCTTTGGAGAGACCTTGCTCTGCGTTCTATTGGCAAAGCAAACTGCTGCCACAGCAGAACAGCAGAGGTAGCTGCTGATTCCAATAAAACTGCACTTCAGTTTCAAAGTGCCCCCCGTCACCGCTGTTATTTATTTGCCTCTATTCTTAATTAATAAAATCATAGGAGTAGGTGACAAAACAAAGGCATCAGCATCACCACCACAGGATTAAATGCTGCTATGAGTGTGGTGACTGCCCCTTCAAAAAAGCCTCTTCTTGCAGGGCACAGAGAAGTTTAAAGCCTTGTACATCCTCTCAAAGCCAGGATCAATTCTGTCAGCCAGCAGCAGCAGAAGTAACTCTTTTTAAGCCGTGCCAAGACCTTGCAGAAGATTTTAGCAGGGAAATTGGTCTGTGGCAGAAGTCTCCAAGGCAGAGCTGGCAGCTTAAGAGCTGGAGTCTAGGAAGAGAAAAAGCCTGAAGTGAGTGCCAGCAACAGAATATGAAATGATTGAAAGGAGTTCTGGACAAGAGGAAGAAAAGGCTTTCAAAACATCAGGCTGGTAATCTATCAAAAGCTGCAAGTGTTACATTGAGGGACCTCACATCACCCATCAGAGGCACTTAATGATCGCTCCCTCTCTTCATCCTCACGTCCTGACAGAAGAGATGTTTCCAGTGGAATACTCAGATCCAGATTAAAGCAGTGAGTGCCTCTGACAGGACAGGAGAGATGAAACCAACGTGTCCATCCAGGAGGAAAAACTTCAGGCCAGCTGGATCCCATCAGGAATTCACTTGAGAGCTGAAAATATTAAATATTCACACAATGTCTAACTACAACTAAAGGGCATTTATTAAAACTGGATTCCTGTCAGGAAACACTGTCTTTAGCTTCTTTTAGCCAATACGATCCCAATTTCAGGGTTTTGTGGCCCGGACTCATTTTGCAGCCCAGAGCGAAGCTGCTTGGATGTTTATTTATCCTTGGAAGTTTTACAGAGCCAGCATTGTACAAGTAAAGCTTAAATTAGAGTTGCCTTGCATCCACTAGAAATGATAAGAGCAGGGAAAAAAAAGTGTTAAATCCACATTCCTGATTTATTCTCCACAGCGTGCCCAAAAATCATTATTTCTCATTTCCAAGCTTAAACACTTGAACAGCCACTTTATCTCACTTTTAGCTGCTCCAAGAGTGTCAGGAAGCTTTAGCAATTATGAAAGAAGCACTTGAAGACCTGAAGGCTGGCCCAGTCGTGCTGACTCCATTCTTCCAAGCATCTTTCAGATCCCTTTTCCACTGCAATATCTTCTGTCAGCTGAGTTTCTGGAACTCACCCCTATTTCCAGGGGGAATTTTAGCACAGGCACCAGAGCTGCATCCAGGGAGCTGAAGAGATGAAACTTCGTCCCTTGCTGTAGAGAAATCTCTAAAGCTATTGTTAAAATCACCTATTCCTTGGAACAAAGGCCATTCTCCATTTAATGAGTTTTCTGTGCTGGTGAGTCACTGTCACTCAGCAAGCAGCACTAAAAAGTTCATTTAAGCCCTGCCTGAAAGTTCATTTAAGTTTTTCCCTCAAAGATCCACTTTACAGGCTTAAAAAAAAGGAAGAAGTTTAAACAGAGGCCACATCTCTGATTGGCGTCAGTTCCAATGGAGAAAGTGGCTCTGGAAAATTCTGCCAGGTGAGACATGAAATGAAGAAAATCTCAATTTCTAAACCCTGGTGCTTCTCATGGAACATTTCTTACTTCTTTTTAACAGAAGGAAAACCAGCATCAGAGGGCAGGGCACCGCGTTTCAGCGCAATCTCAGAGCTGCTGTATGGATGCTGAAAAAGCTTCAGCAAGGAATTCCTTCAGCTCTCAGCAGTATTTTGTGAGAGCTCTGTCTTTCCCATGCAAGTAATTCAAAACAATGTTACAGTTCTGTAAACTTCTGCACTTGCAAGGTCGTTTTCCACCATTGTTATGGCTCCAACTGGAAAAACATTTAGAGATGGGTGCCTTAGAACTTGGCCAATCACCCTAAGGGGTGGATGGCCGAAAGAACCAATTACCTTATGCCATATAGTGCACTTTTTGTGAACTAACATATAAAAACCCTCTAAGAAGTTATTAAATCACTTTGGCCTCCTTTTACCCTGAGCCTGGACTTTGTGTTGTTTCTCCGTTCCGTGGCACGAACAGCGACACTGCTGTGTTTATTTACAAATTCTCTCCTGTCACCCAGTGTATTTTCCACGGGGAAGTCCTTGGGAGCCAGGGCACCAAATGTGTTTCACACCTGGAATACTGAGGCACATTTGATGTAAATACATGAAGGATGAATTTTTTGGGGGGTTCTATCCTGTGCTAACCGAGGTACACCCCCAACGCTTCGGGCACCTGCACCCTACTGGGTAATTCGACAAGTTTCCCGCTGGTTTGACTGGGTTTGGCTCAAACAGAGAAAAACAACCTGGAATTGGGTGGTTTCTGCTCCACTGGATGCCCAGTTACCTTCCAGGAGTGGCAGTGCCTTAGGATGAAACGTTAAAAGCTTTTCCAGGCCCTCCTTTTAGTGCCTTGCCTAAGGCCAAAAAGAATTTAAAGCACAGCAGGAAGCAGAGCCCCAGAATTCCCAAATTTAAGAGCCTCCTGTTCTACCCGAACTTTACATTTTCTGCAAGCACCCAGTTCAAGTTGCTGTTTCACCACAGAACCTGAGATTCAAACACAAATTTCCCCATTAACTCCTTCAGGAAAAGCCATTCCCATCCATTCAGTAAGTTTGGATGGATTGTTGGTTATTCCCATCCAGCAAACCTGGGAATAGCCCCGAAGTGACCACTCCCCATGGACATTTAATCCACACAGATGCTGCATTTCAGATCCTTGTCCATGTGCTCCTTCAGGTCAGTGCAAATTACAAAGAAAACCTCTCAGCCACAGGTTAAAGTGCTCAGCAGGATAAGTGAGCTTGGTTTTAGACATCTGGACCCTGGATTACATCCTTATCTGCAAGGGACTGGTAAATCCTCCCATTCAGCCCCTCTGGATGCTCTCCCATTATCTCTCCTTTCCCGCCCCCTCAAGTTGCAGATGTCCCCCAAAAACTACTGCAGGAAATGCTTAATAAATTGATAATCAGTAGCAGTATAATCCAACTGTCCCGTAGATCTTCACCCGGGTCAGGCCACCCCAAAAGAGGTCTCGTTTGCAGGCCAGATCTGTACTCACACCTGGGGAGGACTGCCTCCCTTGCTCCTTTCTAAACCCAAGGCTTGGCTTGCGAAGCAGCCCGGGGAGGTTTTTTTAATCCCTGTTTAGCCTAGCATGAAATTGTTTTGCAGGTAGCGATGGGTTCTGCGGCAGCTTCCCCCTTGTTGGGTAATTTGCTGTGCTGGAGAGGCCCGTGCTGGACCAGGGCGTCCCCTTATCAGCAGTGGCACAACAGCCGTGTCCAGCGAGCCCTTTGGCATCTCCTGTCGCTGCCTATCTCCTCCTGCCGGGCTTTGAGGAGCTGCTTCCACTTCTCCTGAACAGAACAGACAGCTCCTCGCACGGAGGGAAGGCTGGCATCCCCCGACTGCTCGAGACAAAAGGTTTTGCTGCAAAAGGCTTTTCCATTTCGTTGTTCGTCACCTCGGGTTTGCCGGACAGTGCAAATAGGGAGCTGCTTCTCCCTGGTCTGCTTTCTTGCCACTTTAAATGGCATTTTTCCTTAGAAAAACAGAAGCAGGCACCTTTTAGAACAATTCATCTCTTTTGCCAGGTGAACTAAACGTGGGGGTTTTTATAAAGTGAAGGATCTGTGTTTAATTTTGTACCTCTCAGTGCTGGGGCAGTGTTTAGCTCCCAGCTAAGATCAGTTACCTTGTTCTGCTGCAATTCCAATTTCTAAGTTTCCCCCACACTTGTTGTTTTCTCTTTGCCTCCACTCCTCGTTTATCCTCATTTATCCTTGTTCAGCTCGTTCCTCTTTACAGCACTGCCATCCCTGTCTTCCCCCTTTTCCCCTGAGCCTGTCGTGCCTCTGATCCTTGCTCCTTCCAGCCACCAGCACCGTGCTCTCATTTTCCTGCTGAGCTGCCACGACTGGAGAAATTTGAGGGGGTTTTGTCTGACTGGAGAAGGACTTTACAGGAATCCCATCTCCCTCCCAGGAGATCACACAGCTGACTTCCCATTTGCTGATCATGATTTCTGCTGGACAAAGGCAACAATGAATTTATTTCCGAAACTTCAGGGTCACTTGGAGCTGTTCTTACCCATGGAAATGAACACTTGGCAACTCTATTCTGGGCCAGGAATCCAGTTTTACTTATTCTTCATCGTGAGCAAGAATGGCAGAACTGAGCACTTAAAGTCCTCTAGATTAAGATATTTTTTCATCAAAATAACCCCAAAACTCACAGATGTGACTTTTCCCTCACCACATTTCCCTTGACCTTAACTTCTCTGGAAATCTGAGCCCTGGAAGACTTACAAGTGTTACAAATCTGCACAGAGCCAAGCTCTTAGAGGAAGAAATGTCAGTCTCTAATAGCCGAGCCCACTTCAAATCATCCAGCTTGCCTGGAAAGACTGTTCGACCAATTTCCAAGAATACCAATCACACGTTAGATTCTCTTACTGGAAATTCAAGGGGGAAAAATGTTTGCTTGGTGAAATGTCATCGAGTGAAAAGCATTTGGTAGGGAGAAAAAGCACTGGAACTGGTTTTCTCTCAATGTTTACCCCTTTTGTTTACATCTGGAGAAATGAATGTCAATTCCACTTCAAAATCAAAGCGTTTTGTATTTATGGTTTTTGTACTCTGTTTTCCTTTAAAGCCACAAGGATATTCACAAAGAATTTTCTGTGAAAACAATGGTTTTCACTTCCATTGTTCTCCCTTCCCCATTGCAGCGGAAAAAAGAGATAATTTCAAAGCCAGCTCTAAACAGAATTTGTATTCAGAGCATTTATTGCTTTAATTATTGTTTGCATATGAAATTTGGGACAGCAGCCCTCTTTGGGGACAGCTGCACTCGCCAGCTGAGCAGCTGCCTGGGGGAGAAGGCCCAGGGGTTCTCTCCTCGGCTCATTCCACAGGAATTCCCACTCAACACTCCTGAACTCAGGTCTGGGACCGATCCTGCTGCTCCCTGGGATGCAGTGGATGTGCCCCTCCTGCACAATGGGGGATCCAAACCCAAAATTAACGGGAAGGATGAGATTGTACAGATACAATTCAAGGCTCGGCTGGGCTGGGTCACCCAGATCACCCAGAGAGGCTTCTTTAGCCGCAGCTGGAGATCCTTGCAATATGTTTTTTGTAGTTCTGCAGGGCCAGCAAAGGTTTGCCTCCTCACCCCTTGGCTTCAGGTTCCACCCTCATTTAAGAGAGCAAAGCTTGCCCACGCTCAGGGGAGGGGATCAGGCACCATCCCTGTCTCAGAGTCTTCCCATTGCTCAAACCCTCACAAATAATTCAGCAGAGCTTTCACACCACAGGACCAGAGCCAAAGTGCTTTGCACACCAGCAGCTGCTGTGGCTTTTGCTGTGGAAACCAGTTTGGCTTTGAACCCGACTTTCCCCTGTGTGATCCTTGGATGAGAGCTGGCACTGCCCAGCCCCAGCAGCCCCCGCGGGGCACTGCCAGCTGTACCACCCCTGTGACAAGGCCAACACGCCCAGGATCCACAGGGCTGCCTCCAGCAGCATCAGGTCACTGCATCAGCAGTCGACACTTGGAGGAAAAGATGCCAAAAAAGTGAAAGCAGCTTAAAATAAACAGAAAAATCAGGTGATTTTTGCAGGTAATTCACAGGCACAGGTTATTTTCCCAAAAGCTGCATTAGCCACGCCATTATCAAGGCCACAGACACCAGTAAAAGCTGAAGTGGATGAAGTGTTGGAGGAGTGATGCTTGAACAAGTGGCAAGTGTTTTCCCAGTTTGCAGAGCTGTCCTGCTGCTCAGCTGAGCTGCCACGGCAATCCCAGCGCTGGTTTTCATCCTCTGCCTCCCTTTTGACATTGCAATCATGGCAAGGTCGGGGATGGAGACCCTTTAGGAAATTGAACTGCAGCTTAATTGTCAGCTCAGAGAGAAAAAGGCACAAAAACACCGGTTTGAGAGCTGGGTCTGGGAAATCTTGGCAGGGAAAGGACCCTGAGAGAACGAGTTGTATTCATGAGGAGTACAAGAGAATCATTTTCAAAGCAGGGGGTTTCATTTCCTTCTTCATTCTGGGCTTTAATTTCCTCCTTCAATCTCTACTTTTGAGCACCAAGCCACATGCCACCAGCTCCAAAGCCATTTCAGCACCAAATAACCTCAGAACAGGAAAATTACAGCTCCGGCTCCCACCAAACCGGGAGCAATACAAGCTCAGAAGAAAGGTGCTTTACTTTCGGGATGGCACAGCAGGTGTGGAAACCCATCTGGCTGTAAGACAATCAGAACCATTATTAATCATCAAAAGAACACAGTGGTTGGGGAAAGAACAGCAGCAAGGGGCCTAAAGGGAATTGGATTCTACTTTTGGGGAGTGCTCTGCATTTCAGCTGATACAGAATAAAACCCATGAGGTCATTGTACAGCAGTGGAACTTAGGGAAATTGAACCTTGCAGTCCTTCTCTAGGGGGAGAATTAAAGGTATTGATGAATTCTCGCCCTCCCTGGCTATGAAGGCACAGGAAAAATCCCAGCAGATCAACTCAAAGCGCTCCACTGTGTTGGACTCCAAAACTTCAACACCTGCACAGTTCCACCTCAGTGCTGAGCTCACTGCAAGGATAATCCTGAAGGCTGAGGGAGAAAGAATGAGAATATCCCTAAAATTATGTTTTCTCCTGCAGATCCAGAGCAGAGGAACTTGTCCATGGGCTCAATAATATGATTTACAGGACAGGAAGAGGGGACAACATCCGGCTGGGGAGGGGGAATAATTCTTCAGAATTATTCAATCAAAATTTCCCTTCCAGTCCCTGAAACTTCTCTGGGTGGCAGCCAGGAGTCCAAACCCTCCCGATGGGCTTTCAGCACCATTATTCCAGAATAAATCCTTGCTCAGGATAGCTCTAGACCAGACTCCAGACAAGAATTTCCAGACCCCTCAGAAGCCAAGGCAAACAGTAAACGCCTGTCCTGAAGAAGGCTCTTGCTTCTCCCCACTGCTGGAAAAACCCCAGCAAAGTCATTTTCTGATGAATGAATGGTTTTGTACAGCAACACAGAAAACAAAAGTGAGAAAATACAGGAACCCAGAGCAAAGTCTGAATTTAAACAGCTTCCAAACCCAGCTACAAACAAACCAGTAACCAGCCAAGAGCGACTAAAGGAGGTAGAACACAACATAATCCCCCAGACAAACCATTACAATAACCAATTCCTCCAGCAGCAAAGGCCTGAGCTGAGCTCTCTGCTTTGCTAGCATTTATCCAGGCCATTATTCCTGAGATACCGTGTCAGCAAAGGGAAAGCAAGCTGGGCTCTGTTATTTATCTACAAATACTTGCTCTGTGCAAATGTGTATTTGTAAGTTGTTGGGGCTTTTTTCCAAATAAACGCCGTGGTAGAGGCAGCTGCAGAACAGCAACAACAAAAAAAATAGTAAAATAATGGATCTCACAGGAGAAATGTCTTCCCAGATGGAACAGAAACAAAACCTGTGTTACAACATCTCCTGCCCATGCCAAGCCTTTGCAGGCATTCCCAAATGAAGGGCTGTTTTGGAATTAGGAATTCCTGCCCAATTGCCACCCATTGGAACAACTTCACACTCTCACTACTGAACTTTTGACCACGAGCAGATTTTCCCAGGATTTTCTGCCAGCAGTGTGTATTGCCTCAGCTGCCTGATTTTCCAAGGGAGCGTGAAATATTCCTGAAAATTCCACATTCTTGGATGTGAACACAGCGGTATTTAGGGGAGCCCCATTTACACGGGGTCAAACCACACACACACACACACACACACACACACACACCAGGATTTACTCAGTGCCTGGAAAATCCGTGTGTTTTTTACCTGAGCTTTGCATTTTCTTCTCCACAGCACGGAATTCCGATTGCAACCAAAGCTAAAAAACATCAGGCGGCTCCTCTTTCCTTCCTCGTCGTCCAGCATTCCCTCTGAAAATATTGACCCAACTGAAATGCAATCAAAACTCAGAGTAAACCAGCACCCAAACCGAGTGGCTCAGAGGAGCATCAGCAGGTTTTCAGCCCAGGTTTCTGTGTTTGCTGCAAGGGCAGCGGGGGCTGAGCCTGGCCAGGGCAATGGCTCAGCCAAAGGTGTCACCTCGGCTGGGGACAAGGGACAAAGAGCCCTTCCTCCCTCTCTGCTGCAGGTGAACGCTGCACCCACCTGCAAGGTCAGTAAAGCAGCAGAAAGGCTCCTCAGGGGAGCTCTCATCACTGGCAAGTGCTTGGTTGTTCTGTGCCTGCTGAGTGGGTTCCCACAGCGATGGACTCTTTTTGACGGCTTTTTTTTTTTTTGTGTGTGTGTGAGAGTCAACAATTTAGAGTTTCTGAGGCGTTAAAACCACATTTTTACTCTGGTGTGGGGTTTCTATCAGCCACATTTTTATTTTAAGTGTGTTTTCCACCCCCCTGTCAAAAATCAAGCAAAAACTACCTGTGACTGAGCTTTTTATTTTAATTTTTTCCCTTTTTTTTAAAGGATTATGAAGCAATTCCAGCTACCACTGAGCATTTCAACAAAGTGTGAAATCGTGGCACCTCTCCCTGCTTCTCCAACCCCATCTTTCCCCCTCATCCTTTTCAGGAGCAATGACAGAACCCTGCTAATGGCTCTGGTTTCGTTGCAACCATCAATTTAACAACCACCACCAAAAAACGTTCGGGAGAAGAGCTTAATGCTTTAATTGGTGTTCATTTTAAAGAGTTCATTAGACAGGCAGCACTTTGGGCCTGATTTCCCAGCCTACCCGACCTGCCACGGGCTGGGATCAAGCAGGGACATGAATTACCAAGCCCTGGGTCACCTCTGTCTGTGCAGACACACGAAGGTGCCGCTGCTGGGTCACAGGGGAGCAGAGGCAGCGCGTGCAGCAGTGAAAATGCTTTTTGTTCCCTTCTTTCACCCCTGGCAAGGCAGTTCAGGGATGGATTTCACAGGCCAACGCCTCCAGCAAAGGGGCAGGGAGAACAGCTTGGGGGAAAGGATTTCCCCTTTCCTTGGGGCAGGATTTTTGCTTTCTGTTCCACAGGGGCATTCCAGGGCCATGGAGGCTGCAGCAGGAAGGGAGCACTCGAGAGTCACCTGCTCTGTGTGGCATCTCTCCCCTGCAGAGCGCGAGTCAGCAGCGGTTCCACACAAATCTGGGAGTTTTCCTAGGGAAAAAATGGGATGGAGCAGAGACTGGAGCTGAGCACACGATCACCCTCAGCGTGGAGTGGGTCAGTGCTTGCCGCTGTTGCACCACGAACGGCGAAAAACCAAGTTCAGGAGCAAAAATGGCGAATATTTAATGAATTATAAATGGGTTTGTATAACTTGGTTCGCCAGCACGGCATAAGGTCATTGGTCACTGAGCATCCACCTCCTAGATCGATTGGTGGAGGCTAGAAAACATTCATTTGAAAATATTTTCTTCAGCGTACCATAACAACCCTGCTGGACAACAGCAGGTGCAAGATAAAGAATTGGTTTACAAAAACCCATAGCAGTGTTTTTCATAGTTTCTGTGAGAACCCACAGAGCTCTCACAAAATGCTGCAGAAAGCTGGAAAATTTCTCTGCTAAAGCTTTTCAGCATCTACAAGTGCTCGGGTTTTTGGTGGTTGGAGCCTCACTCCCACATCCAACATCCACTCATGGCAAGAATTTAGGATGAAGTCAGGCTGACACCTCTGCCTCAGCCTCACACCAGTGGATTTTGGCCCCTTCTGGAGGTGTGCCACGGTCTGAAGCTCCAACCTCTGACCCTCGATGATGCCACTTTTTCAGAGCAGCTTTATCTGAAATGTGAGTCCCTGACAGAGACCCCACACCAGGCTACAAATCCAGAAAATTTAAAGGAAATGCAACTATTTCAAAGCCTCGAGTCTCCCATCTCTCAGTCATATTTCCCTGAGGTGTTTTCGTGCTTCTTTGGATGATATTTCAATTTTTAGTAGGAAAAAACCAAAACCTTTCTATTAAAAAACTTTACATTAGAAACTACGTTCAGACCCAGCACAAACCAGAGGCCAGATCTCAAACGAGCTGGGCTCTGAAGGGAGCAGCTGACATTCCACATCTCCACTAAGTTCAAGAGTAAAAGAGGCTATTAGGCAAACAAAGCATGCAGGAAACAGCTCTTTTGGAGCTGAGACAGAAAGGTTCAGCCTTGCCATAACCACTCAGTGTCAAAGGAGCCACGGGAGAAGCCAATTATCCCAAAAATGGTGGCACGGGATCTCATCACTTAGAAAAACATGTAAGGAAATAATTTCCCCCGATGTAAACAGATTTTCTTGGGGAAAACCAAAGGAACTGTTAAGAGTTGCAGCTGTACAGTTCTGACTGTGCAGCAGAGAAGTATCAGGTGTTCAGGCACAATCTTGAAATTGTTAATTACCCAGTTCTTTGAGCTGTGGAAAATTATCACTGTTGGGAAAAAAAAAAAAAAAAACAAACCAAAAAACATTCAACAGCTTTTCCTGCCACTGGACAAAAATTAGGGCATGTGAAGAGAGAGCACCTGAGCTTCCAACATTCAGTTCACAAATCCATAGTAAAATTAATATTTTACCTCTTACATTTCAACTCCAAAAGCTTTTGTTCTGGAGGAATATCCACTCCTCCACTCCTCCATCCCCTCAGGAAGGCTCCAGGTCCATGGCCTTAAAGGAAAATTAGGAGGTGCCTTCTCCAAGGTGTTGGCAGCACCGTCAGAGCTCAACTCCTGCTGCATCATCTTCTCTAAAATTGTGTTTAATGGCTGGAATTGAGAGCAAAATGAAGATTCCACAGGGCCACCTCTGCAGCTACATTTTACAGATCATCCTGAAGCCAAGGGGGGAAGGTTGGGGATTTTTTTAAGGGCGTTCCAACCTCTTTCCATTGGCACTGCCTGGTGTTTGCTCTCACAAGGAGTCACTGTCCAGCAAGGTGCTCAGCTGGAAACTTCACCCTTTTTAACCTGAACTTCGAACGCCACCCCAAAGCTGTTTGGCTTCCCTGAGCAGAGGAAGAAATAAGCAGAATATCCTCTCTGAGCTATTACCATCAAAGCAGAAACAAACCAGCGTTGTGACACAGTTTTCAAATGCAAACAAGGGGTGAGATGTAGCCAACAACCTGCTGAGTTATTGCCCTTCTTTCTCGTTGCACTGGGAGAAAACGAGGGGCTGTGTCCAAGGGAAGTTTGACAGGGCTGGAAAAGGACAGGAGGGGGGAGCAGGTTCACACCTGAGTGATGCTGAGCAGAGGGTCCCTCCCGGATTCTCTCCCATCTCCATCCCCGCCCTCCCTGGTGTCACTTCCCTCAATACCTCAACACCCTCATTTGTCAAGCTCCTAATGAAAAGTGAGACAGCAGAAATTTCATCTCTTCGCACTTACCATGCCATATCCCCACATTAATTTCCTGTTTAATCAATTATAATACTTCTCACAAAAGCAATTCTTTTTCCCAGGGAAATGCATAAAGCCGGAAAGATGTCCCTAAACAGTTCGAGCCGTACATTTGGCAAGTTCAGTTCTTCAATAACTGCTTGGGAAGAATGAAATTGATGCTTCAATCTTAATTGGAAAAGGAGAACAAAATGCATATTGTGTGGAGATTGAATAGCAGTTGTGAGGCATCACAGACATCAGGCACTTGCAGGGTGAGGTTCAAGCTGAAAACAACTTCTTATTTCAGGGCAAATACACGTTCAGACCAGTCCTGAAAATCTCCACTCTGATTTTTGATCCCTCCTCTTGAATTTTCAGAGCTAAGACTAAACCCTTGCCTAACTACACCACTCCTGAGTTAAGGTAGGACCAATTTCAGACTTTTACCAGCTGGAAATAATTCTGAGCATGGGAGTGGCATTGCTGGACACCTCACAGCGTGCATCTGGAGGACGTTGTTTGGAAATGATAAATTGGGATGTGCTGCCTCACCAATAATGCGGCTTCATCACAAAACGATGGCTCGGAAATAAATCCAAGTCCTTGGGCATTTCAGCAAACATTTTTGTGCCTTAAAGAGGGAGAAAGGGAAGAGATACATGAAGAGGAGATGCAGAAACAGCTCCTAAACTGCCACTGGTGGCTTTTCAGTCAACTCCTCAGCTGGGCTGATGAAGATCCCGAACAACTTCACTGCAGTAACAACTGCCAGCCATTTTATGACTCATTTTGGAGCCATTCAGCTAAACTCTCAATCTTGGGAGTTTTACCAGCTATTAAACTTGTTCTCACACATTTCCAGGGTACCTAATGACATCAGGCAAGACAAGAGCTGCATATATGAAGGTGACAGGACATAGCTTGTGTTTAAGGCATCCTACATCTGAATGCTACCAGAGGAGAGGAAGCTGCGAATGTTACACGGAACAGCTCCAAACTGCTTTACCAGGATCACTTAAAACATATTCCAGACCTTTATTTAGTGTGATTTCAAAGCGGAAATCCTCTGTAAAATGGACACTTCACACGATCTCACACAGGGAGAAATGTTTTCTTTGGGAAATGTTTTCTTATTCAGAGAATTTTGTCGAAGTGCTTTAGGTACCTGAAGCACTTCTGAAATGTCAGCACGAAGAACATTCAGAGCACGTCCTGCAGCCATTTGCAGAAGCCAGCCAGAAGGTGAATTACCTGCTTTCTTCTGAGCTAAAATTCCTCCAGAAAACCCCGGGGCTGTAGGAGGTAAAGCACAATGGCTGTGCAATTAGAGAGGTTTCTAATGAAAAGTTCCTTGCTGTGGTTATTCCAGGCTTTGATCATTCCCTTTTTTGCATTCACAGGAAACAGGATCCATTTAAAGTATCACACCCATCGTGTTCATCACCGACCGCCAGGAAAAGCTGCAATCCTCTGAGGGATGCCTGCAAAGCTTCCTCCCGCTTCCCTCTTCGTTTCATTTTTATTTATGATACTTAATATTCAGCCCAGATGATAATTTCAGGAACTCTCCCCCAATTAATAACATGGAGATTTATGCCGTTCTCTAGTTTGCATACTTAATTTCCCCACAGTTTGTCTGCTTTACTATAATTCCTCTGATGTTTACTTTGTCTTGATAATGTTGCAAGGTTAAAAAGGAACCATCACTTGAACATTCATTATTAATTCCTCCTAAGTATCTCCAATTAATTTCCTGAATAGATTGGTACTTTATGACATTTGTTATTGATTGTTTGGAAGCAAACTTCCAATTATCAACGGAGTTTTCCCAGCTCAAAACTTGGATTATTCTTCTGCTAAGCACAGCAGCCTTAAAGAGGCAACACCTCTTTTAGAGTCACAGCTGCAGCACAAATGATGAAACAGCCCCAAAATCCTCTGTTTTTTCAGCTGTATTTCAATTGACAGGCACAAATATAAATAAAGACAGATTCCTTTTGGCAAAGACAAACAAATTCTACAGTTGTAGCTTCGTCAGCATTGTGGGATCCAAATTACAGCCACTCTGTGGCACAAACGCAAACTCACCACAAAAAAAGTGTCAGGTAAACAAGAGACAGACACAAAACCTAGAGAACCAAAGCGATTTCTCATCCAACAGCCAAAGTCAGGGGAGAAAGAGACCAAAAATATTGCCCAAGAATTGAAGATTCTTAATTTCAGCACCAGCTTCTTCCTTCTCTTCCTCACAAGAGCAATTCCTGAATGCTGGCAGACAAACTGAAGGCCGCTGTGGATTATCTGTGGTTTTTTAATCTCCCCCCTATCTGAATGCTTTGTAAGGAGTTGAGCTCAGAGCTCCAAAAGCAGCACAAATCTAAATCAAGGATATAAACAGGCCCAGCTCCCTCTGCTCTGTTCATATCCAAGGCAAGAAGAGCTCAGAGCAGGTGTTTAATAAAGTCCCACAGGAGAATCATTCTGAAATAACTTCCATCTCCCCATGGCCATTAAGTCCCGCCCTTCAAATGAGGTTTAAGCATCTCTGTCCACCCCATTTTTCTCATGGATATGGGAAATAAGGATCTCAAAGCCCTTCAGAGCTCTTAATCAAGGCAGCCCTAAACCTCTCTGTAGGAATACCATTATTGGGCTTGTGTCTCTCTCCTCTGCTTCATCAATACATCCTCGTTAGAAAACAACGAGTACAATGAAATGAAGTTGTTGTTCTCACCCAGCTGCCTGTGTCAGTCAAGAGCTAAAAGCTTCAGGGTTCTCCTCAGCCCCCTTTGCTTCCCTGCCCCTTCTGCTGCACCAAGCACGTCAGGCAACGTTTGGCTCCTGCCATCATCGTCGTACCCAGGGAGCTCCGTGATTGGCACCGCCAGGAAAGAAAGGAATGCAAACGGAAAAGGAGATGCGAGTGTGGGAACCTGCTCAATCTAACTGAAAAATAACTCATTTAGCAGAAATCGTTGGGAGAAATAAACGCTGTCAGAGCCAGGAGTCAAACAGTAAATAAGCCTTAGCCAATTTCAACGTGGAGCTGCTTAAAACCATTCCTCACTGTAATGTGCAGTTTAAGCACTCAGGAAAATTGCCAGGAGGTGTCAAAACAGCCAAAAGAAGTCTGAAAATCAAACTGCACGTAAATAAATCCCCCTCAGCCCTGCCAAACATCTCAGGTTCACTAACTTGCACAAAGCTGGCCTGTATTGAGGGGAGAGCTGTTTTCCAGCCATATGTGGCCAGAGGATGATGATTTCTCCTTTTCCATGCATAAACTGCCTTCCTCTGTACCCCTTAACCCAAAATTCCAGCCTCAGTTTTGTGATATTTGGCATCTTGGTACCTTTGCACCTAATTATCCTTCAGAACATCAGAAAGGATAAAGACAGGCGTGTTCTGTGGTTTATTACTGTTATTTATCTAGATATAAAGACACGCACCCTCAAACATTCTTATTTCTCATCACTTCACTGGAAAAGCTGGGACTAAACACTGAAGAGATAATCAAAACTTCACTGGGAAAGTCACAGCCAGAGACCTGAACTTCAGAGTTACTAAATGAGAAGTCTGTTGGGTTTCCCGCTCCTCCTTCCCAATTATTCCCATCTTTCCCTTTCCTTCCTGCCCGGAGCAGGTGCACACACCCACCCTGCTCATTTCCCTTCAATAGCCAGCACTAATGAGTATTTCACAGCCAACCTTCTCCCCAAACCCTATGGATGCTGAAAAAGCTTCAGCAAGGAATTCCTTCAGCTCTCAGCAGCATTTTGTGAGAGCTCTGTCTTTCCCATGCAGGTAATTCAAAACAATGTTACAGTTCTGTAAACTTCTGCACCTGCAAGGTTGTTGCCACCATTGTTATGGCTCCAACTGGAAAAACATTTAGAGATGGGTGCCTTAGAACTTGGCCAATCACCCTAAGGGGTGGATGGCCGAAAGAACCAATTACCTTATGCCATATAACACACTTTTTGTGAACTAACATATAAAAACCCTCTAAGAACCTAATAAATTGCCTTGGCCTTCTTTTACCCTGAGCTCGGGGTCTGTGTTGTCTCTCCGTTCCATGGCGAGAACAGCGACAAAACCCCTGTTTCCATTGCAGGTGGGGTTTAAAGGCAGCACCACCAGCACTGCACATCAGAGCTGCCTTTCTCATGCCCCAGCACTGCCTGAGAGCTCCCGAGCTCAGCCTTACCCTGGATCAGTGCCTTCGGTGGGGGATTAGAAAGCTCCTGTTGCTGCAGAAAGTTCTAGTGGCCAGAGAGGACAACAATCTGCATTTCAGCAGAGCCTCAGGAGCTGCAGCCCCGTTGCCTGCTCTGCTTTCTGCTCTGGAGGTGGCAGCTCCTGCACTCAGCACAAACACTTTTTTCCTGGCTGTAACCCAACATTGACACAAAAACCACTTTCACAACTGTCACTGCACCAGAAATGGCCATAAATATACACCAGACATGGCTAAAAATTCCCTACAAGTGTTCCCTACAAGTCTGAGCGCACCTGCTGTGGAGATGTGCACAGGACACGCTCTGTCCCCAGACACAGCATCATCCTCCAGCACAACACAGCAGCAGCCACCCGAGAGGCCAAAGAGCACAGAAACACCTTCCCCAGCTCAGCCACCACCTTCTCACCAGCCATTTCATTTCTGTCATGCCATTTTTACCTAATATTAGAATAATCCTACTCTGGAATCTTGACTAGCAAGAGAACTTAAGTGATGCTTTCAAATATTTTTTTAGATTTCCACATGGAACAAGAGTTCTCAGCGTTGCTGTAAATGCAGGCTACAAGAGAACAAGTGCAAAGCAGTTGTCAGAAAACTTCAGGGGGCTCAACAGCTGTGGCTGGAAAAGCCCCCCAAGGGTGTGGGAAGAGCTGCTTTCATCTCTTCCTCCTGTGCCACCACTCTCTCCTTATCCCACGTTGTGCCAATGGCATCCAAAGCAGGGAGTGGGATTAAATATTAAATATTAAATATTAGAATCTAAATCACACTCTGTGTGCCAATTTGCTTCAGATAAAGCTGGTGAACGTGGCCAGTGAACATCAAAACCACTTTAAGGAGTCCAGAACAAGCTCCTGGCAGCACCCTCTCCTTGTCACTGCAGGACCCAGGATTCCCTGGTCTGCAAACCCATGGAACATTCTCCAGTTTTTCAGACTCTGAAGTTTCAGCATCTCAAGTCAAAAATGCTGATGGGACCTTCCCCAGGAAGTCAGGGTGTCCCCTCGAGGGTCTCAGCTCTGCCATGCAAAGCAGGAGATCCCCTTTGTATCTCCCACTTGGAAAAGGCACCTCCTTGTCCCTGTCCCTGTCCCTGTCCTTGTCCCTGTCCCTGTCCCTCCCCAGCTCTGAGTGAGGAGAGAGCTGCTTTTGTTTTCCACGCATTAAGGGGAGGGAGTCTCCTCAGTAATTAGGATGGCACTGCTCAGCACAGCTCTCCTGAACAGATGGAGCCCCTTCCTCCTCAGGAAACGCTTCAGCCCAGGGCAGAGTTACCCACACAGCTGCCACAGCAGGAGAGTTCTCACAAATGGAGCAAAAGAGGAGCAGTGACAGTGACTCTGCTCCCAGGGAAGCAGCCCAGCACTACAGAGGAGCCTTTGGTTTAGAATTCCCTGTTCCCTCCTGCCAAGGAACATCCAACCCCCAAGAAGTGAGCCCAAATGTTCCTACAAACCTCACCAGCCGAGCTCTGTCCTCCTTCTTGCTGCCGTGTCTGTCACTACTTGGACTTTGTAGGAGTTTTACAAACCCAGAACCCTTCACGTGGATCTCCAATTCCGTGTGCACCTGTCATGTTCCCAGAAATCCCATTTAATTAAACAGCTGCCAGGTATTTAAATCCAGTGGGAGTTCCAGTTTGCCAGGGGGCTCGTTTTATAGGAGACTGCTATGACTGAGGTGAAAAATTCTGCTCAGCTGCACTGAGAGAATCTCTACCCCAAATTTTGGGCATTTTAGGCTGGCAGAAAATAGAACCCTGCAGGATTTTTTTTTTTTTTTTTTTGCATTTTCAAA
>VXAD01003109.1:274420-285720 GCA_013399195.1 Dicrurus megarhynchus
TTAGCATCTGCAAAAAATTGTCCCTGTCCAAAAATTTAACAGTGTTTTCACTACACTGCCTACAAGTGAAAGCTATTTCTCTATTAATATTCAACCCAAAAACCCCTAAAAGTAAAGTAAAACTGCACATAAGCCTCACACATTGTAAACAAGTTTTACACCCCCAAAATACCGAGCACAAGATACTCTGCATTTTATTTCACAAGGAAATCAATCAAAATACGACCTCTCTCCACTGCTGAGAGCCGTTCCCATAAAAGTCTTGGAACACATTCCAAGCCCTACTTCTTAATGAGCCTCACAGCACCACCACAGGGAAATCCCTTGGGAGGGAGCAGGGAGGCAGGTGTCAAACACAGGAGCTGGAACAGATGGAAAAATGGGAGGTACCAGCTCCAAGGCAGGTCCCAGCAGTCCTGCAGGATGGAAGGCAGGGTTCAGGATGGAATTTTCAGGATAACATTCAGGTTTCAGGGTGGAATTTTCGGGATGGCAGGTAAGTTTCAGGATGGCAGGCAGGTTTCAGGATGGAATTTTCAGGATAACATTCAGGTTTCAAGATGGAATTTTCAGGATGGCAATGAGGTTTCAGGGTGGAAATTTCAGGAGGGCAGTGAGGTTTCAGGATGGAATTTTCAGGATGGCAGGCAGGTTTCAGGATGGAATTTTCAGGATAACATTCAGGTTTCAAGATGGAATTTTCAGGATGGCAGGGAAGTTTCAGGATGGCAGTGAGGTTTCAGGATGGAATTTTCAGGATAACGTTCAGGTTTCAGGATGGAATTTGAGGTCCTGGGGACTCCACTCCGGCTTTCAGGAAGGGCTTTCACCACGTCCTGCATGGAGCTGTGTGCACATGTAACAGGTGAAAAATTAATCCCACACAAATTAAATTCCTAAAACCTGGAGAATCAAGGTGATTCCCTTGGACAGGGACCAGGAGGACACACCAGAAAAGCAAATAACCTGCAGAGAAGTCAAGTGGCCCCTGCTGTGACACCATGGACACTCCCCAGCTGAACAACTCGCTGGAGGCACTGAACTTCCTGCTACCAGCCCAGAGCCAAGCCACGGACTGCTGGACAGGCTGACAAACATGGAATTCCACTGGGAATTCCAGGGGGTTTGGTGGCTCTCCCAGCCAGGCTTGGTGTGCTTTGATTACAGATGACAAGAGCTACATCTTTCCCCCAGCCTCAGCCCTAAACACCTACACAAGGACACAGTAAGAAGTGAAATTAGAGCAAACCACCCCCTCAAATAAATATTTCACCTCTGCCCATGACTAATTAACAGCAATGACTTTTGTTAACAGGGAAGCAGAAGTTACTTAAACCTGGAATTATCCTCAAATCAAAAATACATATTTGCTTTGAGACAGAGAGCAAACAACACTCCAGAAAGTTGTTTGCCATGTAGAAATGTGATTAACACATCAGAATATTGCATCAGGCCAGCTTTGGCAGTGATTGCAAGATTTAATACGTAACGAATTGTTCCACTTGCCTCCCTTATCCAGGAGCACCCGCTGCACACATTCCACAGGAACCTCTCCCTCCAGTCGTGATAATTGAATTTTCCATGGGGCATATATGTGTAAAAAGGGGGGGAAATAGTAGCACAAATAGTAGCTCTCATTGAAAAGTCAAACAGGAGAGGCAACAGCAGTGTCAGAGGCGCTCCTGTCACTCCTCACAGCTGCACGCAGCGTTATTTGCTGACAGGTAATGGACACCATTTAAATGGCTCTTCCCCTCACCTCTTCAGATACAATCAGTGATCATTTCTGAAAGTAATGAATCTGCCAGAATGGAAAATCCCAGGTGAGCTTGATAGAATCAACTTCTTGACTTTCATTTAACCTGCTCTCATCCTTCAGGAGCCAGAACTTTTGCAAACTTCCATCAGAATAAACTCATGCAAATATAAAGACAGGAGCTGTCACACCAGAGCAGTGACAAGCTGTACGCCGGGCAGGTACGAGCCAGCGTGGGGACAACAGGGAGTACATCCCTCCACGTCCCCAGGGGAGGCACCTTCAGTGTCCCACAGAACCTTCTGGCCTCTGACACTCACCCGAATCACAAGCAGTGTTCCACAAGAAGGTTTTCCACAGGCATTTTCCCATGTCCTGGCCTCCCTTCGGGAATTTTTGGCAGCATTTATACACCCAAACCTTCCAAGCATTCCTTCCACAGAGCAGTGTCTTACAGCTACAGGGGCAGCAGTCTCTGGAGAGGCATTAAGGGTTGAAAAGCTACAGAAATGGTTCATTTCTCACCAAAAAAGGGCTGATTTGCAGAGAGCAGAACAGGCACCTGAATCAGTGAATGGAGCTGACTGCAAACACTGATAGAGGGGTATCACAGCAACGTTTCCTTTGTTATCAGCAGGACCCCAGGGAGCTCCTGAACTCAGAGACAGCCTGAGCTTCCAAGGAACTTCCCACCCTCACCTGGCTCAGGTGAGCAGAGTCCCCACAGGATGTGCTCACCCTCACTTTGCACCAGCCTGGGCTCTCCCCCATCCCACAGCCTCCACGTCTCCCTCAGAGAAACCCAGGATGGTTTGGGTTGGAAGGACCCTAAAGCCCAGCTGACTCCAGGGACAGCTTCCCCTGGCCCAGGTTGCTCCAGGTCCTGTCCAGCCTGGCTCTCCCAGGTGTTTTCCCCTGTGGAACACTGTGAAAAACAAGGTTCACTCTCCTGTTAAGATTTAAAATTTTAATAAAGGACAATAAGGGGCAAAGATAATAAAGCAAAAATCACAGCGCTGGGTGCTTTTGGCGCTCAGCCAAGAGCACCCCTGTGGCCTCTAAAATGCCCTTTTTATACACCTGAAGTATTACATATTTATCAACAATTATGCATATTCATAAACAATTGTACATATTCAAAACCCTTTCCAGTAACAATTCAGAATGGAATCTTGTTTTGGTAGTTCCCGGAATTGATCCCACAGGTGATTACATATTCAAACTCTTTCGAGTAACCACTCAGAATGGAATCTTGCTTCCAGCAGTTCCCAGAATCATATTCAAACCCTTTTCAAGTAACCATTCAGAATGGAATCCAGGCAAATAGTTCATAAGCATAGCTATTTCTAAGTTTTTTGTTAAATGAAACAGTATTTAAGAAAACCACATCCTCACAACAACGCTACCTTATATATCATATTTTACATACAGCATCTATTTGTGGCAGAGCCACTGTTACAAAGGCTACTTTAACATCACTTCTTTTAACATTTGCAAAAAGCCAATATTATAGCATCTATTTATCACAAACACCTTCCTCCACAGCCCCACGCCACCTTAGCACAGCTCTACACTAAACACAGCATTTCACACAGATGTTTCACAAGTAACAGACACAAATTTGCTGTGACACCATCCAGACCCTCCTCCCACAGAGCTGTGGGACACAAACCAGCCAAGAACCCCCGTTCACTGTGTTGGGGTTTTAGGAGGCCCCCTTCTGTTGTCTTTGTTTCTTGAGGAATTTTCCCCATATATGTTGCTGGGACGACAAATTGCTGGGTGCTTGGGAGAGACAAAAGACCTGGCCACGGGGAGACGGGGAGACGGAGACGGGTCCAGCTGGCCACTCTTTTTCATCTGGCTGGTGAGTGAGTTGCTCTCGGCGTTCGGAGAGGGAGAGAGAGGCAGCCATCGTGTCAGCACTGCAGGTTTCTGCTTTTTCGGCTGCCTTCCTTCTACCGTGCCTCAGGGAGAAACCCCGGGATTCCCAAGGCCGCCTTTCCCTGCCCCGCTGCGAGCCGGACTGCAGCCGCTCTGCCCCCGCCGTTGCTTCGAGCCTTCGCTGCACTGTAGCCCCGCACACCCGGCCTGCCGAGACCTGCCGGAGTTTGGGAGTTTGAGACATCTCATCTGCCACCCGGGATTTGTGCTCATCCCTGCTGTTCCAGCCTGCTGTTCCCGAGGGTCCGGCCAGGCACCAGGATCGNCAGACACCTGTCTTTCAAACCAAGACACACTGCCACCCACGCTGAGCCTGAGCCCCAGCAGGGCTGTCCTAAACCCCCTGAGCAGGAAGCAGCAGCCCAGGAAGGCTCGCAGCAGCCAGGACACCGCACAAAGTCACCCAGACACCACAGCCGTGGCATTTATGACCAGCTCTGCTTCTGGAAGGGCCCAGCAGCTTGTCAGACACCAAGATGATTATCTCCAAAGATGCCAAGCAATCCCAATGAATCAATACCCGTTGTGACAGAGCCGTGCACGCTGAATTAAGCAGAGCTGACAAGTGGGTTGTAAGCACACCATGTTTAACGATCAGATGAGATCTGGCTCCTAACAAGATTAGTCGCTCTTTAGCAGGTGTCTGTGTGCTTCAGGAAGATAATCCTGCATAATCAACCAGCATACACATGTAAAGTCAAGAAGCAACGGCTCATTAATGAAAATTCTATAGACACAGCCAGGCAGCTGCAGCAAATGTGTTTGAGCTCCCAGGTTTAATCAGAACCTTCAGCAGTGCCAGGCCTCCAGCACCCCCAAGCTCCTCTGCATCATAGGACCCCTCTGCCTGTGTGATCCCGAGCCTGGAGGCAAAATCCAGCACTTAACAATCATCCAGGAATCCAGAATTTATGGTTTACAACCCCCTACGAGTTTACAGTGGCACAAAACTCATTTTTTCAAGACCTCCTGTGGACCAAAACTCAGCATTTGCCTGAGCTTCTGTGCCTCACACGAACAATTGGTCTGACAGACATCCCAAACCGTGCAGAGGAAACACACCCTTGATAATGCACCTTAAATACCTCACACAGTGCTGACAGCTCTCAGGGACCCACTGGAACGTGACTCCAACACTCTCAAGCACTCACAGGTTGTTTGATGTAACGAAGGAGGAAGACCAAACCCACTAAACCACTTTTTGTCCAGAACCCTGTCACTGACTTGCCCTCTGAGCACTATTCCAGGTAATGCTGTCAGGAAAAATGAATCCATAAACACCAGAGGTTTATGTCCAAAAAGGAGACAGAGGAGTCCCTTTATTTTATTCGAATAAAGGGAGAGCCCATGGGGCATTCCCCTGGGGTCTCTCATTTTTTTGGAGGTCGCAGCCTCCTTTTTATCCTATTTTCCCTGGGTTCCCGACCCCATTTCCCTCTCTCTTTCCCCATTGCCTGAGGTACTCGAGAGGTACAGACTTCCCGGAATGCCTGATATCTAAAAATTCCCTTCTAATGTATAACCCTCCCACCTTGTCAGCAGACCTTTGGTATGTTTGAAGATACATCTCTCTTTTATTCCTCAATCAATGGAATCCTTCCCGTTGTCTTTCGTATCTCATAGTGCTTAGCCTTGTCTACCAGCAGGCCCACAGCTTGTTTGTGAAGACAAGTCCTGCATTCCTCTCAATGCTCACCTCAGTTCCAGTATTTTCCACTGATTACCACGATCCCAGAGAGCACCAGAGCTTCCCCATTCAACCAAACAGGGGAACACAGAATGGAGTTGGCCTGGGGAAAAAAAACGCAGCAGGACCGTTGGAATATTTTCTCATTTTCTCCTCTGTTCTCTCACTGCTGCTGACTCAAGTCTAATTTAGTGTCAGCATTGCCTTCTCACTCATCTTTCCCCTTTTTCTAAGTGTGTTTAATCTGCTGTAAAATTGTTTTCATGGCTGCAGTGAATGTTATTGTAACTGTTTTACAATGTGCATTATCTGCAGTGTGTAAAGGATTTGCCTTCTGTATGCAAATCAATGCCTTGCTGCTGCCACTCCAGGTCTGTGCCCTCTCACAGCAACATCTCACATCCCAGAGGGCACAAAGGCTTTCTCTCTTACAGAATTTGTTAAAAAAAACCCACTTGGAACCCAGTTCTACAGACCCAGAGCCTGTTTTTAGAATTGAGACAGAGCTTGGCCAGTTTAGTCAGCAATTATTTGGGCCAGGTTGGGTTCCTCTGACCCACAGCTGCAGCTGTAAGTGCTGAGCCCTAGGAAAGCCAGGCTTGAATAGGGATGGTCATCAACCACTGGTCTGACAGGGCAAACAAAGAGTAAAACTGCACAAAATGTCCCTGTTCTGCAGGGAAAGTCATCCTGGTTTGGGACAACCTGGTTACATGCAACATCAGGACAGGGAGTTTTTAATCCTCCCTAGGCTGAGGCACATTAACCAGATTTAAATGATTCAAGGCCAGTCAATACTTTTAATATAAAATAAGCAAACCCCCCTGAACAATAATATCAATAAATCAGGCTGACTGCCAGTCCTGGACCTCCTGCATCAAAGCTGGTTTCACTTGTCTCAAATTCAGCTCAGTTGTTCAAAGATGCAAGTCAACGTATCAGAAGAAAAGTTTAGACTTTTCATAATCCTGTGTAGACAGCCAGGCTGTAAAAGCAAGGGGAAAACTTGAGATTTGCCCTTTTATATCAATATTTTTCAAACACCGAGCTGAAGCCTGGCTGAGAATTTGAAACTGCTCACCAGCCAAAGGGTCAAACAGGAAAATTCTCCAAAAAATAAAGCGTGAATACACACATTCCACAGGGATTCTCCTGGATGGAGAGACAAGCAGCTCATCCCCAAGATCACTTCAGAGGTGCCAGCTGGGCCTCCTGCCAGCAGCAGCTGATTAGAACATCCAGGGCCTGGTCCCATCAGCTCCCCAGCTGCCCTCTCCTGGAAAGAGCCTCAGCTTTGAAACCCCTCATTTGCCCGGATCTACAATCCACAGGCAGCAGGAATTCCTCAAGGAGCAGCTGAGGGGGTGAGACAGGAATTCTTACCCTGACACGCAGGACAAGTGTCACCTGCACAAGGCAGGACAGCTTCAAATGATGCCTTTTCCTGGTCGTAAAATCAAGAGTCAAACACGGTTAGAAGGGAAAAAGGGATTTTTCCTTGGTATTTATTTTAAGGATCCTTAGGTGCACTACGTCCAGGTCGAATGCACCTCAGTGTACACTGCAAAACCCCCCCCAAAGATCTGGTATAACATAGGTTTTACTAATTAGCATATCTATCACAAATTCTCCAATGAGAGGCTAACATGAGCCCCCCTCCCCGAGGAACCTTCCCCTGGGTGGTTCTATCTCAGTTTACAAAATGTGTTCTGGAGAGGACCTTGGGCTCTGGGGCACGTTGATCCCGAACTACGAAACCTCTAAAATGTTTGGTCTCCCAGCTTAGCAAACAAGTCCAAGAATGTAGGCAAAAAGCACTAAGGAACACAGAAGCTGCAAAAAGGCACAAAAAGGGGTTTAAAAGGAAAAGGTAAAAAATCATCATGGCATCATGAAAGCGATTTATGGGAAAGCCTGGGATGCGGCTCCCCTGCCCTGCAAAGGAGCCTTTTCCTGCAGCTATCCACGCTCAGCAGCACAGAAACTCCTTCACCAGCCTGTCCTCAGCACCCACCACATCTCCAGCTTGCCAGTTTAGCACAGCAAGCGGTCACAGCTGCTCGGAGAAGCCCATTCCTCAGCCCACCACTGCAGGAGCACATGAATAACCAGGAAAACCCGCATGAAAAAGCAGGAGGAAAGCCCACACCCCCTATTCTCAGTTACTTTATCTCAACCACTGCTGTTATCAGGATCTCAAGCAATATTGCCATGGCAACCACAATGCCTCCGGCTCCGGGGACAGGGTGGCACAGGAGGAGACACTTGTCTCCACTTTGTTAGCTGGGTAATTGGTCCTGCTGTGCAGGGTCAGCTTTAAGAAAGATGACAGCAGGTAGAGTCTGTCTGCTCAGATACCAGGGCCACCTTATCCTTGGAGCAGATCTCTTGGATTTATTAAACACTTAAGGGGTTAGTGAGCTGTGAAAATCCGATTCCCCACTACTGCAGTGTGCTGACGAGGAACTTCCTCCTGCGCTTCATCAAGTTTTCATTATCTTTCTGTGTTTTTGGAGGGAGGGAGGCTTCAGGGATTTAAGATGCTGCAATTTTCAGGCTGCATGAGCCTCTCAAATCAGTCACCCTCTCTGGCAGCAACCTTCTCAAGAACAAGAGCAAATCAGGCTGGTCCTGAAGCTCTTCATGCAATGCACAGCACAGACCAAGCCTTGCCTCAAGTTCTTGGTTCTTCATTGTGCCTGCAAACAAACAAGCCAGGTGTGAAGTGTTTCTGGTGTTCCTTATTTCCACATTCAAGTGTTTTCTCATGTTGAGGTAGAGAAAACAACCCCAGCCTTGTCCTCCCTCTGATCCAAACCGAGGATCTCCAGATGAGATCAACAGGAGCTGCTCCTCACCTCACACGTTCTGCACAAGAGGCTGGAAAAGTCCCCGGCTCCAAAGCTGTGAGACTTTCCCCTTGTGAGATTCCAGGCACACAAAGCACAGGTATTTTGAAAACATTCATCCATTGACTCTCCCCTTCAGCAGATCAAAGCTGAATCATTCCCTGATCATTTAAGGATCAGTTGAGTCTCTATTTCCGTGCAATCAGCTGAGGCACAGCTCTGGTGAAACACCCAGGCCAGAGCATCTGAGGGGCCCATTGCAGGGGAATGCCAGGATTTCAGTTCTTAGGAAATGATCAGCTCAGGAGGAGATTTTAGGGGAAGCACTTTATCCCTCTTAAACATCACTGACACCTTCAGAAGCCCCCAGCTCCCACATCCTGCAGGGATCCAGCACACGATGGGTACAGAACAGCTCCTCCAAGCACTGCAGGGCTTTTCTCCTGATCTTCCCAAAGCTTCACAGAATCACAGCGAGGGTTTTGCTGTCAGCTCCCCCTCACAGGCAGTTTTTCACAAACCAGGGGGAATCAAACATCCCTTGGAGGAATTTGTGCTACACAAAAGTCAGGAGGCAACAGGAAGATTTCCACACTGCCAATAACCTCGACAAAGCACAAGCAACAGAGAGATGTGATTAGCAATTAAAAGCAGCAATTTGCTGTTGCAAAAAGTGTTATTTTGCTGTAGTTCTTTTATTTTTAGGCAGAGCTGGACTCCCAGCTCTGGGTTTCATAAAGCACAGGGGCTTCCCCTGTAGTGGGGCTGAATTATGTCCCTCCTAGCAATAATGTATCACGCTGCTGCTACGGCTTCGTACGGGAAAACATTTCAAACAAAACCAGCAGCACAAATTAACCACTTTCCAACATTTCATATTAATACAATTTAATGGCTGGAGATTTCTGGCTTCCACAGCATCTTATTCTTCAGTTGACCTGCAGGGCTGACATGACAATAAAAATAATTAATATTAGCTGTGCTATAAATACCCGCTCATTTCTACTACAGCGTGCATATTATGTATGACAACCATGCCTTTCCCAAACTTTAAAATCCTGTTTTACAGGCCTCTGTTCCAGCATAATATCCTCATAAACCACAATAGCAGTGCAGCATAGAGAGGACTAAATTAAAAATTAATGGGCCCTGCCAGTGCTAAGCTTTCTCAGAGCCAAGAAAAGGCAGAAGGAGAAAGTCCTCCCTCCGTGGGAGAGTCCTGCTTGTAAAAAACTAACAAACCTGCCCTTCCCCGGCCCGGGTTTTACAGCCCCCTCCCACAGTGATTTACCCATGAAAAGGTGGAATATCTACAGCACGAGGAAGCCAAGGGCTGGATTAGGGCAGGTCTTGTTGAGCTCTGCAGGAGTGAACTCAGAGTCAGGGTCTGATTTCCCCGTCTGCCAGCAAAGGCCATCATCAACAGCTGCGTTCAGGTGGGAAGTGTCTGGGGACGGGAGCGTTTCCAGCAGCTCTCGGGGAGTTCTGAGGTGAGAGATGACACCTTGTGTAACCCTTTAATGGGGAACAGGAGCCTCTCGAAACTTCCTCAGGCTCTTCCTGAGCATCAGCAAGTCAGTTATCTCAAAATCACACTTTCCAGAGGTGGCTCCCAATGAGGTTTTGAACAAAGAGACACATTGGACACAAAAATTCTCCTCGGACTGTGTTGTTTTAGCCATTATTGGTTCAGGGTGGAAGAGCATTCAAAAATAATCTTCGAATTTAGAAATATGGGTACTCCTGACAAAGTTTGGTTTCTTCTCCTGCAGAAAGGGAACACGAGCAAGAGGCCCCACTGAGATTTAGGAAAAGGATGTTCCCAGCCATGACCCAAAGAGGTTCCTCCCCCTGGCCCTCAGGAAAGAGAACAGGAGGGAGATTTCACCTCAGAGGAGTTTGATGAAGCAATTCCCAGCCTGTGCATAAGACACAGAAGCTGCCTCCCAGCTCCCACAGATAACAGATTCTTTCTTCACGTGGGGAACAAAGAAAAGGCTGTTGGGCACTGAGGGAGCCTCTGACTCACAGAAATTGAAGCCCTTTCTCCAGTCCAAGCCACAACACTCTTTCAGCTCTCAATTAAGCAGACACCCTTATTTATTAGCACTGATGACACCAACTGTGGGACTCCTGCAAGGTGTATTTATAGCTAGGAAGGGTCTGGGCTAAGCACTCAGCTGCTGAATAACCCCAGCTCTTCAGCACTTGTCCGAGGGCTCTCTCCACTGCCACAGCTACAAGGAACAATTCACTTTGTCCCCTTATTCACTTGATTTCTGTAAAGGGAGGGCCCCATAGATCCCTGTCCGGGAGGCCAGTATGGAATTCAGTGGGACTGATTGCTATGCTGCAAATTAAGTTTCAATTTAAACTTTGATCCTTTTTAAAGCTCATGCACAGAATTTCAGCAGCCTGCATTTCTTAAGTAATTAATAATTAAGAAATTCACATTTCTTAAGTAATTTTGTCCCTATTTTCAATAACTGAACTCAGTCTGTTAGAACACCCACAGCTTTTCCATAACTGCTTGTCCAAAGTATTCCCAGCCTCTGGCAACTCCTATTCCAAAGCTCCAGCAGTGTAATTCTACACCACTCCGCCAGAAACATCCAGTCCAGGTTGTTCAGTTCTTTTAAAAAGCAGAAATAATTATCTGTGATGAGCTAGCACATCACTTTCCTTGGAGCAATGTGGTTTCTACATTTCTCCTTAGCATCACCAGGAACATAATTCCATCCTAGACTTAGCACAGGCTGCTTGCAGACAACTGGGAGCCCTGCAACACGTGAGAACCACTCCTTATTTTGTTGTCAGGCTCCCCTCACACCGGGAGGCTGCTGAGCACCAGCCCTGCCCGTGCAGTGTCACCGAGCCCTGCAGGCAGAAGTGACAGCCGGGACCCTCAGGTGCTCTCCGGCAGGAAGGAAACACGGAGTTGATCAAACTGCCCACGGTGCCCTCAGGCTCTTCCAGCAGGTAACAGGCACATGGATCACTCCAGAGCTCTTGGGGCTGCCTGGACAAGCACCAGAGCCTTTCAGGAGGCACCAGGAGGTGCTGC
>VXAD01003111.1:0-22908 GCA_013399195.1 Dicrurus megarhynchus
TGCACGAGGGGGATAAAGGATCCTCCAGGGCCCCCGAGCAGGGGCTCTGTCCCCCCAGAATGGGGATGTGTCCAGACCCCCTGGTCCATCCTGGGCTTTGAGGGCAAGAGTGGAGCACGCACTGAGCTGCTCCATGGAGCTTCCAGCCCCTGTTGGATCCATCAGGGCGTGACACAGTCAGTGCTGGGCGTCCATCGGTGCTCGGTGTCTGTTGGCATTTGCAATCCCGACAGACAAATTGAGTCCAAACTGGCAGCACCAGCTCATCTTTACCATTCTTTTTCAGTTTCTTAATGAATTAAATCAAGGGAAAACTCCCTTTTGTCACCATTTCAAAGCCTCAAGGGGGAAACGGAGGTTCCNAAAATAATGGAAAACAGTGATTCCCCCCCAACTGAGACACCCAAAATCATGAAAAAGGTGTGTTTTTCTTCAACTGAGAACCTTCAAATCCCTAAGTTCAAACACAATTACAGAAACACAGCTTTTCCCCTCAATTTAAATCCCATTTCTTCTTGTAACTCCCCCTCTTGGGGTGGGGGGAGGGCACTGGGGGCACTTCCTCCTCCTCACTGATCATATTTGGGGCTGCTGCACGTTGGAGAGTGGTGGGGAGTTTCCTCCCAGTATCCCTCTTACTGGCAAGCACTAAGAGGAGCACTATCCCTCCGAATGCTCCTTGTTCTCTCCCAGTGCTTCCAGTCTCCCTCCCAGTCCCCTCCCAGGATTTCTTCCAGTGCTCCCACTGGCAAAACACTGGGGGGCACTGCGTGGTCTCAGATGATGGGGGGATGCATCATCAAGGATCACGGAGGGGCCCAGGGGGTCCTAGGCATCCCTGGGGGGGTTTCAGATTCAGCAGTAGGATTTTTCTGACTATGAGTGAGCTATGTGGCCTTTGGAGGTGTCCCTTCCTCTCCTGCTCGCAACAGAGCAGCCCAGAGGTGATTTGGCTCCTGAGCATTTCAATTTAGGCCCCCAAAGAAAGAGAGGAGGAGCTGCTGCCCATGTTACACCTTACAGCTCTGCCAAGGGGCATCTAAACCCACGTGTGCTCAGCAGGTAGGGATGGAAACCCCAAATCCCATCTCCACCTCCCTCTGCAGTCCTTTAAGGGGTTCCTCTAGTCTGGAAAACCAATCCCATAACTATAGTAAACCCAGAGTCTCCTAAGTGAGAAACCACATACTTGTAATTCCTCTGCAATAGTCTCATGCCACCTCCAGCAGCCCCTGGGAAGTTGCAGGCAAGAGCACCTAACCTGGTAAGCAACTCCATTTCTTGGCAGATTTCCAGGGCAATGCAAAAACAGTTCAAAACATTTTTTCAAAACATCTGCTTATTGTCCTTTAATGCAAAATAGTGATTCCATACCAGTCCTAAGAAAAAGAGGCTCAGAGGAGACCTTGCTCTCTACAACTCCCTGACAGGAGGGTGTAGCCAGTTGGGGATTGACCGCTTCTTCCAGGCAACCAGCAACAGGACAAGAGGAAATGGCCTCAAGCTGCACCAGGGTTGGACATCAGGAGGACT
The DNA here is from genome assembly GCA_013399195.1 of Dicrurus megarhynchus. Lineage (NCBI taxonomy): Eukaryota > Metazoa > Chordata > Aves > Passeriformes > Dicruridae > Dicrurus > Dicrurus megarhynchus. Next base: position 1,534 of record VXAD01003111.1, read on the forward strand.
TTCTTCCTGGAAAGAGTGGTCAGGCATTGGCAGGGGCTGCCCAGGGAGGTTTGGAGTCCCCATCCCTGGAGGTGTCCAAGGAAGGTCTGGACATGGCACTCAGTGCTCTGGGCTGGGTGACAAGGTGGGGATTGGGCACAGGGTGGACTCGATGACCTTGGAGGGCTTTTGGGGCTCACAGTGATTCTGTGATTCTTATTATTCCAAATTAATTTGCAAATGCTTTCACAGTCCCACCTTAGCAAGTGTGTAGGCCCAAGCTCATGCACTTGAGAGATTTACTACCTCCAGTGGGATCTACGCTGCAATTTCAGGAAGAGGCAAGACTTCAGCCGTTACGAGAGAAAACCCGACTTTGCAAAAACATTCCCTGGAGAGACATCCTGAAGGAATGTGTCTCCCCCTCTTTTGACCATAGAGGGAGCTGAGTCTCCAGTGTTAACTCTAAAACTTTCAAGCTCCAAGTCTGACTCCCAGAAATTTTATTGGCCCCACTTCCCAGCGCAATACTCAGAGCTCACACGTCTGAGGGGAGCAGGACAGATTAATAATTAATGCTCGTGGGTACTGCTTTATCTCTAAACTACACACAATCCCAGAGGAACAAAACCCTTAAAGGTGATGGATTGCTCTTGCTGGCACAAGAGAAGGAAAAACCTGACAGGAATATTTTTCATCATTCTGCCAAGGCTTTGTCAAACACTCCAGCTCCTGCACTTCAGGGAATAATAAGTGGCTTATAAGAAGTGACTTTTATGTCAGTGAGAATGTTATTATGGATTATTCTTGCACTGGAAAACAGTCTTTGTACTCTTACTGCACTTTGCATCACCCAAAGAGTTTGGAGGCTGCTGCCTAGTGAGTTCCTGAGTTGTATCTTCCTTGTCAATCTTATCAGCCTCTTGTTTAATTGTAAAAACGTAAATAAAATGCAACAAGCATTGGCCCAATGGCTCAGGACTTGCATATCTCTTCCAAAGAGAGGGGGGAGTTAAAAAGTTCATGTTATCTATGTATATTTTTTAAAGAAAAAGAGGAACAGTAAAATATCAGTTACTGTGCCAGTGGTGCTCCAGTCTACTTCTGTTCTCTTCTTTCACTTGTAGCATCTCTAACAATACTTAAAAAAAAAAAGAACATTGAATTTAAGCTGAACAAGAAGCAACCTGGCTGCTGGCTTGTGGCACTCTACTGCCTGAGGGAGTTCATCCTCTCCACAGTTTTGAGCCAGATCCCAAAGCACTGAGCATCAGCTTTTAGCTTTTTTTTTTTTTTAATTTAAACTATAAGAAAAGCTGCTGGGGAGGACCATGCTCCAGGTACATCCATGGGATTTCACCTGTATAGCTCTCTAAGCATCTTTTCCTCTACCTTGCTGGGCTTGGCTCATGCATTTCTTGAGGGGATGGCCCTGCACTGATCAACGTGTGTATTGACCGTCAGATAAACAGCTTCTGTCAGTGTGAATCTATCCTAAATGGATCATTTCCCAAAGTAATTCAAGTGCCTTAATTTCACCTACTGTAAATGGCTTTTAAAGAAACCTGGTTTAATACACTCCCTTTCTGACAACAACTACTGGGGCACGCTCCTTCACTCCCTGTCAGTGTTATTTGTTGACCCTTGGAGAAAGGCTTTAAACCAGCTAAGAGCTTGTTAAGCACCAACAATTTACTCAATCAAGAATTCAAATCAATAGCATGGGCAGAGCCTGACTTCAAAACCTATTTTAAAACTGAATTTAAAAGCAGTTGCATTGCCAATTAACAAGATTAGAAAGGTTTCCTTAGCAGTTGTTGAGATTACAAAGTCATGAATTGTGCAGGGAGAGGACAGAGCATGGAGGTGGGGGGGAAGAACAAGGTCTGGAAAACAGGACCTGGAAGGTGAGAGAGGAAGGAAATAGCGAGTCAAGAAGAGAACTAAATTCTAACTCAGCTGGGGCTGGGTTTAAAGGTAATAGGGTGAAATTGCAGCAAGAGGACACTTCTTTATAGCAGCAAAGTACTGGAATAAATTCACCATAGAAACTGAGAAATCTTTATCAGCAGCAGCTCTCTACAAAGAGGTCAGGCATCCGTTCCTCATGGCAAAGCAGGGCACAGGGAATTTGGCCAGACAACCTCTCCAGGTTGATCCCAGCCCTATTTTCTAAAAATTGCACAGAAATATAATTGTGCATTAACACAGCAAAGTCTTTTTCTCAGCTTATCAGGCTTTGGGATGCCTCAGATGGAGGTGCAAACCCAGCTCCTACCACTTTGCTGTGTTCGGACTCTCTCTCTTTCCCCGACCCAATCTCTTGAGCAACCAACAGCTCACAAGGAGCCGGCCAAGCCAGGGTTTTTTTCACAACTTGTTTCAAGCATAGGGGAGGAAGGGAGGGGGGAAAAAAAAAAAAAAAAGAAGGAGGACAAAAAGGACACTGTCCTGGAAAGTGCAGCCTGGCAACCTCCAGACAATAAAACACAAAGCACACAGACAGTGCCTTGCAAGTGGGGGGCTCACAAGCCTCTCCACAGGGCTGGTGGGGAGTAGCTCTTTTTATACATCTCACAACAGCCTCATCCCCAGCGTAGACTGTTTTCCTCCACAAAATCCATAGGCAGCACAATCTATGTGCTTGCATAGAAATTGCCTAAGCAATTGCCTAAAAATACAGACTGGGATAGGGGCATTTCTGGCTTACAGACCCAGCTTAGGTGAGCTGGCTTAAAAAAGATATATGAATATATATATAGATATATAGGTCTGGTCCAAAACCAGATCTGTACATATATTAAAAAAAAATCCACAAATAAAATAGCTCCAAACCCTTAAAAACCCAAAATTAGCTGAGCATAATTGACCTTTTCCTTTTTTTTTTTCCTCTTAAAATTGTCTGGTTTTTAACCAGTTAACACAAGCACCAGTCATACACTTTCCTGCCCGTGCTCACAGGGCAGGGGTGATTGGCTGCTTTGCAAGAATAGAAATCATCTCCTACACTATTTGTCTTGCAGGAAAACCAGGATATTTGCACAGCATTGCTCCCCTTATCTCATAACATCTATGTGATAAGCTCTAAAGGCAGACCTCAGGTGCTCAGAATACCTCCCCAACAAAAAGCATTGCACAGTAAAGAGTCACAGAACACATCCTACCTACCTCAGAGCCATGTGCCAAGGGGAAGCAGGAGGAAGAGGCAAACGTTTTGGGAATGGTAACAGCTCCTTGTCATATGCTGTCATACACAGCATAGAGAGATGAGCTGGGGTGGCCCAGTACTGGTAGTGCCCTCACCAGCAGGGCCTCTCTAGAAGAATTTGAGGCTGGGTCCTCACAAAAATCTCCATCAACATTCTCCAGGGCAGCAAGGGCGCAGAGGAGCTTCAGGTCCATCCAGAACCAGCAGAAAGAGAGCAAAAACCAAGACTATAACGTAGCCTAAAAAACCCATCTATGCTTCAGGCTGAGCTTAAATAGACTCCCGAACCATGGGCGTGGGTGGAGACCACAGGTGAGGCTCATTAGGGTCATTAAAGCACATTAGGGCCCTCAGGTGCTCATTGGACACACCTGGGGCCTCTTGACCAGTATGTCCCACACAGCCCCAGGAAATCTCTCAGTTGAGGGATTTTGGAAACTTTTGGGTGCCACCAGTACAGTTATGTGGGAGGTGCTCATTCCTGTTCAGTTTTTCTCTTAGAGGGAAGGATTGATGGAGCTTGTTGGCAGAGTCAGTGCTTTCCCTACCACTGCAATGGCAAAAAGGGAGGTGACAAGGCAGGAAAAGATGCTGGTGGGGGGTGGGACTTGTGGAGCTGAAGGTCATTTAGAAGAGAAGAAAATGGAGGTTTGCAGGCTTTGATGCAACAACCCCTGTTGCTTCCATCCTGCTTCCAACCAGGTGAGTTCAGCCTGTGGACAGGCTGGTCACCCTTTGCCAAAGTCCATCCTGACATCACACCTTGCTGGCAAGGTCCCTGTGTGCCTCTCTGACCTGGGCATGGTGACCTGGTCACACCGACTGCCCCTGCTCTGCTCTGCCCATGGGTTTTGGGGCTGTCACATCAGGCCCTGCAGCTGGATTTCCCCGTGGTGATTCAGCAGCCAGCCAGTGGGTCCCTCCACTGGACAGGAATGGGAGAATGCATTTCCTTTGGGTGATACACAAGGGGCTGGAGGAGCACCCAAGATTCCAGCAGCAATGATTTTAGGACCACGCATCTGTCCATAGGTGTCCAAAGTTCCATAAGGCATCTTTCCAAGAGCACGGCAACCCCAGATGGATTTGGGAAGAATGCTTCACAAAGTTTTATAACTCCCTCTGGTTTCTTCTGCTTTACTCTTTTTCACAGATTCTCCCACAGACAGAAGGAAGAAACAAGTTTGGAGATAGAGAAACCAGGTTTTCTCCCAGTTTTCTGTATCCTAGTCCTGGAAAGTCGCGGTAGCCAAGCCTAAATAACCAACCTGCCAAAGTTCAGTTCCACTTTGTGGCCTCCTTATCAGCAAGTTGTTTTTCACAGGCTATTTCTGTTTGCCTTTCCTCTCCAGGTATTGTATTGAGCTGCAGCCAGCAAACATTCCAGGACCCTGCCTTCAGGGCTTAGACTCTCCACAACCACTTCACTCTGAAATATTTCATTTTTCCCCACCCTGAATAAAGAACTAAAACTTTCTGTGTTCAGCAGGACTTTCATCCTCTGTGGTGTGCTTTGCTCTCACATTGCATTGCAGAGCACAAATCCCCCAGAGCTATAGAATGGTTTGTGTTGGAAGGAACCTCGAAAATCAGCCAGTTCCATCCCCCTGCCATGGGCAGAGACACCTTCCACTATCCCAGGCTGCTCCAAGCCCCATCCAGCCTGACCTTGGACACTTCCAGGGATCCAGGGGCAGCCACAGGTTCTTTGGGCCATGGGCTTCTCTGCCCATGACAGGGAGTTGAAAGAAAATGATCTTTAAGGTCCCTTCCAACTCAAACCATTCTATGATTCTATAAAAGCCAAATAAAAATACTAAAGAGAAGAAAATTTTTCAAGATAAATATGGGTGTTTTTCCATAAAGACCACCAGAAGACCAAGTGAAGACACCACATATGGGAAACCTATAACTGGAGTTTCCCCAGGTTGCTCTCAGCTGGGTCTACCCTGATTTTCTGATCACAGCAGTGGCCCAAAAGCCCAGTGGTGATGCAGAGCTGGAAGATGTGCCCTCAAAAATGCCAAAACCCCAAAGTCTTGGGGGTTTGGTCCCACTTCCAGAATGACACCTGAAGTGCCCCCCTCTCCCACTCCCCCATTCTTTTTAGCAAAAAGCCTTCCCAGGACCCTGAGCTGCATCACACCACTTTGGTGTCTTCAGCAAACAATTAAAATCACAAAGTTCATGCATTAAAAAACCACAACTGTATGGTTAGTGGGCCAAGACATTTAGAAATGGATCTCCTAAGCCCTTTCCCATTTCTTTCTGGGGGTAACAGTGCTCACAGTCCCACCCACCAGCAAGCGCTCCCCATCCCCTCCAGCCTGGCCCTTTAAGTAACTTGAGCCTCCGAGCTGCAAATCCCAGTCCCCAACTAAAAGGATGGAAAAACTCTTTCCCCCCCTTCCCCCTTCTGGGTCTTTTCTTTTGAAAGCAATTTACTTCTATCGCACAAGAGAGAGATCACCAAAGGACAGAGCAGCTTTCTGAGCATCCTCCTCCCAAATCAAGACAAACTGGCAATTTCTCCACCCCGCAATGCTTCTGGCAGTTTTTTTTTCCAGCTTTCCTCCCCTCTCACCGGCCTTTGGCAAACCTCAGCTGATTTCCAAACCCTCCGTGGCTGCTGGGGGTTGGTACAAAGGTTTAATTATTTGCTTTTTCTTGGTTAAGGCGGGGATAGGGAGAAGGTCGGGCCCCATCGCCTGACACTCCTAATCTTGCCCACTTTTGTTGTACAGTCCCTCTCTCCCACCCCCCTTCCTTCCCTGTCTCCCGCCCAGCTCCCAGAGCCCACCATGAATCCACAGGCATTTTGGGGATGCTTTTGCCTGCTTTGCTTTTCCTTCCTGAGAGCAGCAAAAGGTAAGAGAGACTTTGGGCTGATTTGGGTCCAGGGACACAACGGGGTCTGGATGCTGGAGAGGTGAGATGCTCATCCCAGCACTTATCTTCCCGGTCTGCAGCCAAGCAGGGAACAGGGACTGGTAAAGTGCAAGCAGCACGAGCATGTCCTAAGGCAGGGAAATTTTGGGGATTGTGGTAGTCCTTCCTGGGGGTGAGGAAAACCAGAGCTGGAGCTTTTTAAACTGCACAGAGTGCAGAACTATACAAACTCTTCAGTCTGTCTCACAGAGGAAAGCCCCAGGGACTGAGCTGGATTTCCATTGATTCAGTTGTTGTTAAAAGCAGCAAAGCTATAAAACATTTCAGAAGCCCAGCAAGTGCGTCAAATTTGCAGGAGAATTTCAAGTGACTTCAGAAAATAGCTTTGACTGGTTTTGTCACGGCAAAGGCAACCCTCCTCCCTTCAATCACACTTGTATATGAGCAAGAGAAGGGACTACAAATAATTCTGGAGAAATAAGGTTGAAGCAGGGTGTTTTGATCTAAAGCTGCCCCACCAACTTCATTTTGCCTTAGCACAAAGTCAGTGATTTAATTAAGAGTTAGAAGTTCTGATGGAAAACTCAGAATATGAATAATTCAGTTTATTTTCTCCCCTAAGAAGGTTGATTGTGCCCCAGTTAATGCCCCATGCTAAAAAGGCATGCTGGAGATATTCCTCCTGTCTGTGGGCATGCTCAGGAAACTTCCCTTTAGGATTAAAGTGTGTTTCTTTGGCATTTCTAAAAGTCCTGAAGTCCCCAAGCAGAGACCCTGCTCCAGCCATCATTTTTAAGGCAGGGCTGGAAACATGAGCAGGAATCAGCTGTCAGCCTGGAGAACACCCAAATATCCAAACCACGGGCACAAGAAATTCCCCATGAAAACCTTCCCATCAGCTAGACTTCCAGTCCCAGGAGGTGGAGTGATGCACAGGTCATGAGCACCCCTGCAAGTCCAGGTGCCCTCTAGGATGGAGGTTGCTGGGTGCGGGAAGTGGAGGTGATCCATGACTGCTTACCTTCAACATTTCCATCTTTCCACAGGGAATTTGCAGCCACTCTCTTTCCAGCCCAGGACCCTGTATCAGTACTGGTACACCCTGCATGTCCAGCTGGACCACACATCCACACCATCCCTGTGGGGAGCCCGGCTGCAGGCTGAGGCATTGATCCATCTGCAGCGGCTCTGGAGGGACCGAGGTGGGGAAGAGCTGCTCCAGGTGCAGGTGGGTGGGATGGTACAACCATCACAGCCGGGTATTCCTGCTGGGAACACCCCAGGAGCTGCAACCCTTTCCCTTTCTAGCCCATGCCAGCTGAAAAATGACCTCTCTGACCAAATCCATCACCTGCATGTAAAATACACACCACCTTTAGAGCAGACATGCTTGGTCACTTCTTTCTGCCATCTTCTGCTGTTGTAGATCCACGACCTGAAGGCCCAACACCAGCCAGAGGAGGAGAGGAACCAGGACAGCACCGGAGGTCCCCCTGTAGAGATTGCACTGAGCCAGGAAGCACAGGCAGAGTTCCAGCAGCCAGTGTTCGTCTCCTGGAACAGTGGGAAGGTCAGCTGGACAACTCCTGGGCTTGTTCATGCCCTCTGCAAAGCACTCCTGTCCTCATCCTAAATTTTCTGGGCTATGAAGCCCATAGGAGCTCCTGCTCCACCTCTGATTTCAGAGCAGAAGGAACTGAACAGAGTGGCCAAGGTAGGACCCTACATGGAGTCCCATCATCCAAAAGGACTCAGCTGAAGCTGCAGAATCCCATGTTAAAAGCTCTTCAGTCCTAACTATGGGATATAAGCTCTTTTCTGACCTTCTTCTCTAAGGGTGGGAAGGAAAGGGAAATTTTGTGGGCTTGCATCCACAGACCTCATGCTATTGAGGGATAAGGTCCTCCTTGAGAAAATTCCTCAGGTGTCTACAGGGTGTTCTCAGGTTCCCTTTTGTCAGGGAAGGCAGCAGAGAGCCTTCAAGGACTGCAGAGACATCCCCTCAGCTAGGCACCACCCCCTGTCCCCCCAGGTCAAAGCTTTCTATGGGAATGAAGCAGAAAACATCCTGATCTCCAACCTGAAACGAGGCATCATCAGTCTGTTCCAGCTTCAGCCCCATGCTGGCACCACAGTGGAGGTAGGTCCAGAGCTGAGGCCACATCTGCCCAAAATCCCGGGATGCACCAGGAGAGCTGGCCCTGGCCAGGAGAGCCAGCCCATGAGCTTTGGCAGAGGAGGCAAAATTCAGGATGAATACCGTGGGCTCTGCTGCTCCAGCCAGGCTGTGAGCAAGGGTGACTATTGGAAAGGCAGAAAACTTAAAATAAAATAAAATAACCTAATATTCAGCAATAGGCACCCTTACAAAACCATAGTCTTTCCCTAGACAGTAGGAACAGCATTCCTGCCAAGCAGGATTTGCTTTGCCAGCAGACAGCTGGAATGACCTGTGAACAACATGAAATAACCTCAGAACCCCAAATGCAGTCACAGAGATGCTGCTGCTGCTGGTGTTAGCCTGAATTTCCAAAGATGCCCAGATGGACTTGGAGTTATCCAACACCACTCCTCCCCCCGCCACCCCCCCGATTTGGCCCACTTTCTAGATTTTTGATGCTTTTCTATTTATTAGGTTGGCCTTTCTCTCTGTCCTCTCCACAGATAATTTAATACCTGTGGTCACTCCCATTTGTGTTTCAGGAAGACGCCTCTGGAAGCTGCCAAGTCACCTACACCGTGTCCAACCATTCCATCACCAAGACCAAAGATCTCCTCAGCTGCTCAAAGCCAAAGTCTGGATTCACCTCCACAAACAAAGCAAGTTCATTGCTCTCACTGTGGGGGGCTCAGCTCATCTTGAGTACAGCAGGGCCATCCCTAAAATCTTTTTGCACGTGGGCTTGGATTCCCATTCCCAGCTGGCTTCAGCCTTCTGCACGAGCTTGGGATGGGACTCTTAGACCCATCCTCAAAGTGGGATGCACCAACATCCCTTGTGGTGTCAAGGTGGGTAGGAGCAGTAAAGGTGCTCTGGGTCATCCCACCCACACTTTTGTTATCACTTCTGACCTGTCAGCTGATCCTGCTGGGGAAGGTGGAGATACAGGGATGTTTTCTGGGTCTCAGACTCATCGGACTGGGGATTAGTTTGACAGGACTCTGGTTTTGCTTAAAGCAGTAGCCTGTGTTTAGCCCTGACATATGCAGATGAAATCCTGCGGGTCTTAATGCAGTTATTCCTGCCATAACCAAAATTTAAGGGTTTCTTTTAAATATACAAATTCTCCTGAATTCAATATAAGAATGGACATCCCTATGGAGACCACATAGGCCCTGGCAGGGGTCTCAACATCACCTTGTCATGCAAGTCCCTGTGTCACCACTCTGTCTACCTGCATCAACCACAGGTGAGAGCATCCCCCTTGCCGTGGTCCTCACCTGGTGCTGCCTCCTCCCACATCTGGGAAGAAGGTGGGCTCTTCTGGATTTTCCTTTCCTACATTTTGCAAGTGAAGTAGGTGACCTTGTGGACTGGAAAGTTCTTTTTCTGCTAGTGGAAAGAGAGAAATCACCCGGGGAAAGGGGAAGGGAGAAAAAGGTTGCATTTTTTTCTCCTTGCTTTTCCTTTTCCAAGATTTTTGGAGTCGAGTGGCAGCCCTCTAGCAGAAGCCAGTATGTGGTGAAAGGCAACCTCCTCCAGTCAGTCCTGGCAGAGGAAAACCATGTCGTGGCTCCAGCCCTGAGATCCCACTCTGGCATCAAAATCAGTTCAAGGTGAGCAATGATCCCAACCATGAGCACAGGGGATGTAAATCACAAAACTTTCCATTGACTATTTCTCCCTTCACAGGCAGCAGCTCCAGCTGGTGTCTCCTGCAATGCCTGGGCCAGCAGAGGTGTCTGGACAAAGCCTTGAGGATGTGCTGGCTGGCACGGACGCACGGCCCCAGCCCCTGGGCATGGCCAGCCTGCCCTTCAGGAGGGTCTGCACCTATTGCCCATCGGTCAGTGATGCTACCGGCCCCCAAAACTCACCAGGGGCTCTCCCCCAAGCTGGACACTTGTAGGATTTGGGGTTAAACCCCAGTGGTGCTTTTGGAGGGGCTGGTTACTGCTGCTTTGGTGTAAACATTATCCTGTGGTAACAGGGGAAAAGAGGCTAAATCCCAGCTAACAAACCTCACCTTTGCAGCTGAGAGCCTTTCTGAAGGCTTTTGACATCCAGAGAATCAAAACAGACACCTCGAAGGTGGCGGCAACCTGGCAGTTCCAGAGGTTCATCCAGATGCTGCGCAGCGCCAAGAAGAGGGATGTCCTGCAGCTGCTGAGGAGAGCACCCAAGGAGATGCGGTGAGAATCCCTGGAATCATCTCTCAAAAATTCTGAGCACTGGACAAGAAAACCAGGATTATTTGTTGCTACTCCAGGCACCATGCCTGGTGCAGGCAGCCATCCTGACTAGTGGCAGTGTTCTCTGGCTTTTCCTAATGCCCATCCTGTCCAAGCACTGCATGTTTTTGTGGGCCATGCCACTGATGAATTCCCTCTTCCTGCTCCAGCCCCTTCCTCGTGGAGGCAGCGGTGGCCACGCAGTCAGTGGCTTCCTTGGCAGCGCTCTCAGACTTCCTGGATTTCAGCAAGGAGCCCAAGGCCCTTGTGGAGAAGTTTCTCTACACAGCAGCTTTCTCTCCCCGGCCTTCCAGAGAGCTTCTCCATCTCGTCTTAGTAAGTGTGGACATCTCTCTCTCTTCCCAGAGGGTTCTGCATTGGGGATGGAAAAAGGGAAAAAGGAAAACATCATGGAAAAAGGAAAATGTTTCTGCAGAAATTGATTTTCCTGCTCATAGGATTTTTTTATGTGCATTTAATTGGACAATGGTGATGGGAGTAGATGCTCCTCAGAGGAAGAGAATTCAGCAGAAAATGTTTTACATCGGTGCATTAGAGATAATAAAATCTTAATTTAGAGCCACAGCATTTTATCCAGTTAAATCATGCATGGCCTCCTTCAAGGCAGGGAAGAACTAGTTTTTCCTTACTTGCTTAAGAAACACTTTGAGATAAGAGGTAAAGCATTCTCCTTCTCTTTTTTTTTCCTCATTTCTTTCTTCCTGCTTCCCTTTCTTGATGCCTAGGACAAGCTGGATGGGAAGCAGCTGGCGCCTGAGACCTGGGAGACTGGGATAGTTGCCGTGGGCTCTCTGGTGGGCAAGCTGTGCCAGCAGAAGCTCTGTGGGCTGCAGGTGGGTCCTCTGCAATTCCTCACACTTGACTTTTTGGGACCCAGTTCCAGGGGTGCCCAGAATGTCCCCTGTCCCCCACCTCCCTCTCCTTCTGCAAATCCTGAGCAGGTGGTAGAGCGTGGGGTGGAAACCATCCTCAGGGGGCTCAGAGGTGCCCAGGAGGAGCCCGAGGTGGTCATTTACCTGCTGGCCCTGGGGAATGCGATGCTCCCCGAGACCATCCCCACTCTCCTGGACCACGCCGAGGATGGTCCCACTGCTGTCACCGCCGCGGCCACCTCTGCCCTGCAGCGATTCCCCATTCCCCACATCTCCAGCAAGGTAGGAAAGGAAGTTGCCGAGGCTTGGTGCTCCCCTCCCCACTCAAAGCCAAGCTGCTGGGGTGCATTTGCAGTCTTTTAATTACCCTTTCTCATCAGGTGAAGCAAGTGATGAGGAGGATTTTCCACCAGAAGAGGAAGAGTTATGACAAAACCTGTCGCCTGGCCGCTGCAGAAATCCTCCTGCATAACCACCCCTCGCCCATGGATGTCATCAACATCCTGCTGGCCACCAGCGAGATGGAGACAGAGATGGCCACGTTCCTGCTGCTGAAAGTCCAGAACAGCCTGCGTGACCACCACCACCTGGCAAGGTGGGGCTGGAGGGGATGGTTGCATTTTTCCCTCTGCTCTATATCACCTTTTTCTCCTCCTCCTCCTCCTCCACAATCCAGCTGTGGGTTTTGGACCAACGTGTCTTTAAAATGTGCTAGCATCACTTCACAGGGGCTGCCTGGATATTCCTGGAGTAACAAAAGGGATGCAGATGCCACATAGCCGAGCAAAACCTGACATTCCTTATCATCCTGCCCCATGGCAGCAGGACCCAGGCTTGTGGTTTCGGCAGAGTTCTTGGAGGCCAAAGCTCTGGCTCCCATGGCAGTGCACAAGTTGTACCTGCATTAATCTTCCTGTCTGCACAAAACAAACCAAGCACTCACATTTTTCAGAGCTAAGCAAGAGCTGCACAAAAATATCTGCCTGGTTTATCCTAATAAGCCAGCGGAAAGGGAAATTCCAGGGTAGCCCGTCTGATGCTTTCATCTTTTGCTCACGCTGCTCTGGGCAGTCAGCAACCATGAGAAATACTTTGGCAAATTGTATTTCCTTCTGTAGTGACCACTGACCTTTTCCCTTTCTTTCCTCCCAGTGCTGACACATCCTTTCCCTCTCTTTTCCAGGAACATAATGAAAGACATCATGGGAGACCCGCGGATAAATAATTACAACTTCTTCTCTAAAGTCGGCATCTCCTCTTCTTTCTTGGGACCTCTGACAGGTGACAGCACAGAGGACACTGATCCCACGTCCCCTCAGAGGGGTAAAGGGTGGGTTGGTAGGAAAAGGCAGCTTCCAGAAGAGGATTCAGGCCTATAGAATGCCCCAAAATCTCAGAGAGGTTTCTGAGAATGTCCTCCAGCACCAGCTGGCTCCCTTCACCTGAGATATGAACATACCCATCTCTAACACATACTTTTCCCAAATCCTGCTAATTTGAAAGAGGAGCTTCAGCTGGAGATGAAACCAACAATAGATTGTTGGTGGGACTTTCTGTGCTTTCCCTGATAAGTCAAGATATTTCACTCCATTCCTCAGTTCCTTTCGTATTTTTAATAAGATCTTCAAAGAGGAGGATTCTTGTACTGAATTTAAAAGAAAGAATGAAACTTCAGAGAGCACAAAAAGCAGCACTTCCTAAATACCTGCTTAATTCTTCATCCCTCAGCTCTCATTTCTGTCCCTCTTCAAATTACCTCAGTCTGGCCTCGCAGAGGGTCAGTGAAGCTGGGAAGAAAAAAAACAACCTTGCAATGCTAAATTCTTTGAGTATTGCAAGAACAGAAGGAGAAGATGCAGAATGGTACCATAGGTTTGGGTTGGAAGGGACCTTAAAGATCACCCTGTAACAACCCCCCTTCCACCAGACACCCAGCAGTGCTCATGGGCATCTCTCTGCCTCTCAGTCTCCCAGGACCTGATTTCCACTTTTGGGCTGGACTTGCTGTTTTTGGAGGGTGGATTCCTGAGGAAGAGCATCTCCGAATTCTCCCTGCTCAGCCATGGCCAGCGGCTTCGTGCAGCTCAGGTGCCAGCGGGAGAGGGGCTGGGGGCTGGAGGGGGGTGACAACACTGACCCAGTGGTGCCACTGCTGTCCCTGTGTCCCCTCTTAACCCCTTGTGGTGCTTCACCTCTGCATTCAGCATGTCCTGTATCAGAAACAGGCAAATTCCCAAATCACCAGTACAGAACCAGACACTCCTGCTGTGGAGAAGGGAGCCCCCTGCTCCCCCAGAAAACAGAGGATGCAACACTGATACCTCGGGGTTCTCAGAGATGGCTTGGACACCTCAGCCAAGACACTCCATCGCTGATGTCCTGCTCCAAAGAGTGCCTCCACTTCTGTCTTCCAGGTCACCTTTGAAGCACAAGGGATGGAGTCAATGATGGGAGAAAACCTCTTGGAAGGGGAAGAGGAGCCGGAGCTCATGGCTAGGATGTCGGCCACCTTCTTTGACGTCCAGTTGCGGCCAATTGTCTTCTTCCAGGGCTACACAGATCTAATGGCCAAGGTCCTGCTGAGCAGTGGAGAGCCCACCAGTGTAGTCAAAGGGAACCTCCTGCTGATGGACCATCACCAGGTACCGGATGGGGAGGAAGCAGTGACCTGTCACCATGCCACGTCTCAATGAATCCAATAAAATGAGCCTGTGGATGTTATGCACCACAGATACAGATCTGAGAGCGAGCTGGCACTGTCAGATGTGTCTTGGGGTTGGTAAAGCAGTGGGATGGCTTGTTCTGCCATGGGAGACCTGTGGCTGGAGTTGCTCCCATGCAGGCCCAGCTGCAGGGTTGGGACAGACATTCCCAGCAGCCACAAGGCCCTGCTGGTGTCAGCCGCTCATCCAAGAGCAGTGCCCAGTCACAGGAAGCTCTGCCTTTTCCATCTTCCAGGTCATTCCTCTGCAGTCTGGCCTCCAAGTGACTGTCAAACTCCAGGGCGGGCTGGGGCTGGACATTTCAGCTGACATGGACGTGAGCATTTGGGAGCAGGAACTGAAAACCAGCGTCAATGCGAGGTCAGTGGGCGGGAATGGGAATACACGGGGAGTAAGGGTAGATTTCCACAGCCGCCTGCTCTTCTTCTGGTGGGTCCAGCCTTTCCTGGTGCTTAGGAACACTTATTTTCCATGGCCAGATCTCCAGTCAAGGTGTTTGGTGCCCAGCACAGGCCATTGCTTGGTGACCAGACCCCATGTGCTTCTCTCTTCCAGGGGAAGCCTCACTATGGATTTCCAGGCAGAACTAGATTCCCCTTTCCTTCAAGCCACCCTGAGGAGCCAGACAGAGGTGGAGACCTCGATCCACTTCGACACCATGCTGAGGTTTTCCAGCAGCCCCATGCGCATGTGCCTGCAGCTGAGAGAGGAACAGGTCCCATACAGGTAGTCCCTGGGTACAACCAGATCCTGTAGAAACATCATGATGGGCTTGAGATAAAGGAGGGTTTCTTGGGAAGAGGAGAGAATTAATGGTTGCACTTATTGGCTCGGAATTGGTAGGGATGAGGGAAGGGCACCACAAGTTCCTGACATGGGTGGAAGCACCATCCACAGACCATCAGGAGATGGTGACTGGGCTGGTCAGGGAGGAGAAGAATGAGATCCACCACCACTACAGCCTCCTGACCATCCTGCTGTCACCTTGTCCCACAGAGAAATCTTCACATTTTCCCAGTCTGCTGGGAGCCAGAGCAGCACCTCTCGGAAAGGCCGGCGTGGCACCATGCCTGGGAGGGAATTTGCCTTGCACCAAACCAATTCCAAGGTCTGCAACCTCCTGCTGACAACAGAAAAAGAATAAGGAGTCAGAGCACTTTGGGACTCTCCTCCACAAACACTTTTTAATTAGAAAAATGCTGCAATAAGGACATCAGAAGGGACCACAGGAGGAACTGCTGAAGGACAGTCACACCCCTTGCCTCCATATCTGCCCTCACACCACGAAGGCTGAGATTTCCCCCTCCTGGACTCCTTCCTTTCATGGGGAAGGGCCTTGCTGGAAGCCAAGCATGTCCTCATGAAAAACTTCCTGATTTTGCAAGTGAATGAGTTTCTCAGAGCCCAAGAAATCCTCCTGCGAGCCTGCACCCCAAAATGCCATGTTTTCTCCCCGTTTATCAAAGCTGTCAGGAAGGAATATATTTGCAGGCAGCTGTAAGTCCCCATTGGAGGGAATAAATGACCTTCTTTTAATGCACAGCTTTTGTGGCTGCCAAATTTTCCAAGAATATGGAAAAAACTGATTTCTGGAGGAGGTGTGATTGTTTTTAATATTTTTTTTATGCAACCCCAGAATAATCCTCAGGGAGAAAAACAGAGAAGCAAGACAAAATGCCAATTATTCCATTTTCTTTTTGGCTTAATTGAAGGCGTTCACATTTATTTGCATACGAAGGCAACTCAGCTCCCTCTCAGCTTGGTGCCATCCTCATATTCCTGGGGGAATTTACACTCTTTTGCCAGTGATGTGGCCGGTGCCTTCCCACTCCAGTGTCTACACTTGAATTTTTCCATGTATTTTTTCCTTCTAAGACAGGCAGGGCTGCAAGGATCGTCTGATGTCATTAAAAACACCTTGTAATTAAAATCCATAAGGGCATGAGCAGAGGTGACTTCTGCCTGCAGCCTCTTAATTTTTGATCCAAAGTTTATGTATTAGTGGAGAAGCCTCTGGTCTCTCATCTCCTGAGCAGCAGCTCCCCTGCTCTTTTACTGGAGATAAGATTTGCCTCCACCCTGCATGTGGGAAGGCAGCGTTCCAGCAACAGAGAGATCCAGCAGCTTCCTTTTCCTGCTGATATTTGGGCTCTTTTGGTGACCATTTATGAGAATTAAAATTAGCTTTGAGTAAATATTGTCCTCCTGCTTTGCATTCTGCTCCCGAGCTGAATTGTTATCATCCCCCACCACTCAACACCTCCAGCACTGGAAGGAGGCTCATGAGGAAAAAGCAGCATTTCTCCATTCCTTCCTGATAATGATGTGCCTTGGAAAGTATTTTTAGCCCTTTCTTTGTGTGTGTTATAAAACAAGCTTTTTAGAAAAGAAAAGAGGGACATGGAGTACATTTTTTTAAATTATGAGCCTGAAATATTAGCACTGAGTCTCCTGGTTCAGCTGAGGAAAATGGTCTGGTTTTCCACGTGGAGACACCAATTATGAGTGCTTTGGTTATGTACAGAAATAAATGCCATGAATTTTTATATTGTCTCTGCCTGACTCTTAACTCTTCTGGACACACAGGTGGGAAGATGGGAGAGGCACTTCCAGCAAGAACCTGCTTTCTAGGTCTGTATTTAGGGTGCCCTAAATACCTAAATGCCCTCCAAAACAGGGATGCGAGGGCTACTTCTGCTCCCAACCCCCCCTGGAGCACCCTTAGGGTTGACAGCAGCCCTGCCAAAGGGTTCCCATGGGGGCTGCCTTATCCTCTCCTGCCAACTCCTACAAAGGTATTAGAGGCCATCCAAGACTCTGCTCAAAATCAGGGCTTCCCCTGCGCCAGGGCTCTGCTGATCCCAGGGCAATCTCGCTCGGAGCTGGCCTCAAGAATACAGACACTAATTGCCCTGGGACTGGCCCTTGGGTCTGAAGAGGAGGATCCCAGCACGACCCTGGCAGGAGGGAGCCCGGATCACTTTCTGCAGAGCTGATAGCAGCTCCCACTTGCTCCCCAGCTTTACTCTCTCAAAGGAGCATCCTGTTATTCCCCATTCCCCCGTCTCTGAATCAGGATTTGGGCTGATTTCAGCTGTGTTTTACACCCTAAGGAGTTGCTATAATCTCCCCTACATATCTGCACAAGCCTTAATCCCAGTCTAACCCCACTGCTCTGACAGGGGTTTGTGAGGGACTATTTTGACCGGAAACCTCTCAGTCTCAGTGTTTGCTCCTCAGACAAAGCCAAGAGCTGCCATTTGGGACTTTTTCCATCGCTCCCTTTCCTCTTTCTCCTTCTGTAGAGGTCAACAAAGGCAGATTTGTCATTCAGCTGAGATTTACCCCAAATCAGCTGAACTTCTAGTCCCAAAGGATACTTGTCCTGCCAGAGGGACTAGGTCCTCTAGCTGGGATTGGAGTTGGGAATGTTTCCAGACCCCTTGGAAGTGGTGAGGACATTTGAATAGGGATTTTACCAGTTTGCTTTGCTGCTGGAAGCTTTGCTGTCCTGCTGAGCCACTGAATCCTGAAGTTTCCCAAGCCCTTCCCAATGATTCTTTTTCCCCCGGTCCTGGTTAGATGCTCCAGCAGCAAAGGCAATGAAGGGACATGGGCCTTTTGGTAAAGTCACCCATTTCCTTGGCAATGACTCCAAACCCTCCTAGAAGGGACCTTTCAGCCCCAGATCCCCAGTACAGGTGGCATTGTGCCCATGGAGATGGAATGGAGTCACCTCAGTTTAAGTGGGCAGAAAGGGACCTGGTCCTGGATGCATTTTATCCTTGCAGGGATGGTAACTCCATCACTGCCCTGAGCAACCTGTCCCAGTGCTTGACAACCCTCTTCCTGAAGAAATTTGTCCTCATTTCCAACCTCCCCTGGCACAGCCTAAGGCTGTTTCTTCTCATCCTGTCCCTAGTCCCCTGGGAGCAGAGCCTGACCCCTCCCTGGCTGCCCCCTCCTGTCAGGGAGTTGTGGTTGAACCAGAAGGTCCCCCTTGAGCCTCCTTCTCCAGGCTGAGCCCCTTTCCCAGCTCCCTTATCCCCCCAAAGAGTCATTTCATCCAGGAACAAGGGAAAGGGACCATCAGGCAGGATTGGAATGCCAGATGTGACTCCTGGTGAAGATCCCCCAGGACAGCCACTATCCATCTCCCCGGAATTTTGCAAGTGGAGCAGGGCTCCTGCCGCCTCTCCAGGAGCGGCTTTCCGTGTGGAGCTCCAGATCAGCAGTGGCCTCCAGCGGCTGCAGCCAGATCTGATGGAGATGTCGGGATCAAACCCCTCCCCTCCGGCCCCCCAGGGATGTCCCTCAAGCGGCACACGAGGTCGAGGGACCTCTGCGATGGCCCACGGTGACCCTTGGCAGCCCCTCACCCTTCTGACCTGGGTTTTGAGCGGCAGTGCCCCCCCTCCTGGCCTCCAGGCTTGCCAGCACAAGCAGTTGTCCATGTTCTCTTTCTCCCGGCAAGTCACCCTATTGCCAGGATATCCCATACAGCCCTCAGGAGAGCACATGGACACCGTGCACCAAACGGGGCAATAAAACATTATCTGCTTAGCTATTCCAGCTGGCTGCAGAGACAAAACTACCATGAGAAAAAGTGAGGGAATGGTGAGGATCAGCTCTCCTTGGGAATTTAGTGGAGAGGCAGCTCTAAAGTGCTGGGACAGAGCTCCAATCAGCCACTGCTCTCTCCTTCCTAGGCAGCCTGCAATACAAAGAATTGTATTCCCTGACTGCTGGGCCCCAGAGACTCCCCAAACTCCACCAAAAAATCCCCAAACAACAACAACAACAAAACCCACAAAAAAAGAAAACAAACCAAATCCACACACCCCCCCCACAAAACCAAACCAAAACAAAAACCCAGCAACAAAAAAAACCCCAAACAAAACAGCTTATAACTCACCAAAGCAGTGGTGAAAATCCCAGCACTGATCTGTGGCAACTGCAAACCCCACATAAAGCTGCAGCTGCACATCCCAAACCTCCACTGCAGAGCTGGCAGCTGCCTTGGGACATGCACATCACACCAGGATCCCTGCGAGGCTTTCCTGGTACACACACACGCTTATCTGAGAGCCACAGTGCCCTGGAATCAGTCCAGAGCATCCAAGGAGCAGCAACTGTTATAACCTGCCCAGCAATCAGGAATGCAGGGAGAAAGCTGGGAAGCTGCAACAGGACACAGCTGTGCCATGAGATGATCCCTGCAGGAAAAGCTGGGGGGAAAAGCTCAGGGTCAGGGCTGGTGAGTCAGGCAGGGAGCCTGGGAAATGGATGAGCCAAACCAACAAGGCTCCAGGGATGGAATAAAACCCTTCAGCAAAACCCATGGGAAAGAAAGCTGAAGTTTTCCTAGAAAACTGTTCCACCCACTCCATCCTGGCCAAGAGTACGAGTATTGAAGGGATACAATACTTGCTGTTGGAAAATTAGCAGTGAAGAAGGTGTTTGGGGACACAAGCGTAATCCCAATTCCCATGGGGACAAGCACCTGCTCTGCCCCAACTCACAGAACCATAGAATCCCTAACTGGTTTGGGTTGGAAGGGACTTTAAAACTCATCTCATTCCAGCCCCTGCCATGGGCAGGGCATCCTCCACCAGACCGAGTTGCTCCAAGTCCCATCCAACCTGGCCTGGCCATCCCAGCAAGAAAAGCCACAACCACACCAGTTGCAAGCCTTGAAGTCTCTCCTATCCCTTATAAATCCAAAAATCCCTCCTTGGCCAAATATGTTGGCTGCTGCAGCCTAAAAACCTGAAGGTGTGATGAGCTGTAGTGGTGCTGTGTGAAAGAAAGGGAAGCATCCAACTTACAGGTGGAAGAGCTTTTTCCATGGTAAAATCCAAGCAGGGTTTTCAAAGCATTTGAAAAAGCAGGCACTTCAAAGATCCAGAGGAATTGAATCTGGCTGGATTTTAAGGAATGCCCTGGTAGGGTTTGGGTTTAACCTTTTAAGAGGGGCCATTAAAAACAGAAGGGGAAGGACTGAGTGACTTCATGCCAAAAGATGTAGTGGTTCCACCATCACTGTGAGCACCAGAGGCCTGCAGGCAACATTTTAAAGGGTGTAAAGCAGGAAAGAGGAAAATAAAGCTTTTTTTGAGGGATTACAGCAGCACCACTCACCACCACAACACCTATGAAGTTTCCACAGGAAGCACCATTTTGTGTGAGCGTGGCTTTAAAGCAGCTCCCACACACCCCGAGGGCAAAGCCACGTTTTCCTCATCTCCCTCCCATGCAAGCGCCACCAGTTTGCCATTGCCCCCGTGGTCCTTGATGAAGTGGCACTGGGGACCACTCAAGCATCCCCTCCCAGCCGTGCCCTGGGGTTCGTTCCTAGCTGCCTGCAAAGCGCAGGAAGCAAGGCAGGGAGAGCACCTTGAGAGGGAAGACCGGCCATTCCCTCCAGCCCCTCCCCTCACTTGCCTTGTCCTTGAGTACTCCTTATTCCCAGCTGCTGTCTGGCAGGGTGGTCCTATCATCAGGTGCCATCCTTCAGGCTTGGAACAACCCGGTCTAGTGGAGGGTGTCCCTGCCTGCAGCAGGGGATTGGAATGAGAGAAGCTTGAAGGTCCCTCCCAACCCAAAGAGTTCCAGGATTCTGTGATTCTCTGCTCATTGCCACTGTGGCCGCCAGCAGTCATGCGCCCACCAAGCACAACCCCAAGCACAGAGAACACATTCCCTTCTCCCAGCACCAGGCTTCTGCTTTGAGGATGGAGTGGGGTATCCATAAGCTGGGACAACTGAGGCAACACCGAACCTTGTATGAGCGGTTGCCTAAAAAATCCAGCAGCAGGAGCTGGTTTTTGGCATCAAACAGGAAAAGGAGGGGCTGCCAAAACACACCCTGACATTACTTCTCTGATCTCATCCCTACCCTGGTTTCACCACTTTACATTTTTTACCTGGCCATGGCATCAGGAGCTCTTTTCGGCCTGAACCAGTAACACATCAGTATTTATTTTTGCACTGGCTAAACTATTTATGTGTGTGTGTGTGTGTGTGTGTGTGTGTGTGTATATGTATACACGTAGAGGTTTTCTTCCTCCTCAAAACAACAATGTGAAATTCTGGCTGATAAAGAGGAGGGCCTGGGTTGAAATAACACAAAGTAAATCCATTTCAACAACCACACACAGGTCATGCTCACATTTCCCCCTCCACAAACCCATCCCCAAAATAGATCAACAGCAAGAGATTTTTATGTGGATTTATTTTTATTTTTTTTATGTTAGAGTTCAAAAAAAAAAAAAAAAAAAAAAAAAGAAAA
>VXAD01003111.1:22922-83883 GCA_013399195.1 Dicrurus megarhynchus
AAAAAAAAAGAGAGAATCCAACAAAATTAATAAATATTAAAAGTTAAAAAGCTCTGAATCTCGTATGTACAAAACTTTATACATCATGGTAACACTGGACAAGGTTACAGCATAGGAACAACTCCCTGCATCCTGGCTTAGGAGGGTGCAGAGGACCAGAGTCATCCTCTCCTCCTGGAGACAGGACCAGAGACAGGACAAAGAGACCCAACCTCAGCCTGCCTTCAGCTGGAATAAATTCCCCATCCCTAGAAGTGTTCAAGGCCAGGATGGGGCTTGGAGCAACCTGGTCTAGTGGAAGGTGTCCCTGCCCATGGCAAGAGGGCTGGAACTAGATGAGCTTTGCAGTTTCTTCCAACCTAGACCATGCCAGGATTCCATGAAACAGGCAGTGCTGGGTGCCAGCCCTGCAGCATCACCACCCCAGAGCACCCACAGCTGGTCGGGGGGAGGTTATCACACCCTGCTTTAGATCTCCCCCACCTCTCAGCTCGAGGTTGGGATCAGCACCTGCAGTGCAGCCCCCCTGCCCAAACACCCCCCAGGGACCCCAGCTGTGGGTACAAGGAGCTGGGTCAGTCCCGAGCCACAGCTCTCCCCTGAGGTGTAGCAGGGAACCACTGCAAATATTCCTTAAGCAATAAAGCACTGATGCCCAGGCCAGCATGGAAGGGAGGGGCACAGCTGGGAATTTGGGAGGAAGGACATCCCAGCCCATTTTTGAGGGGGAAGAAGGTCTTTTGCTTATGCTCCTTGGAGAGTAAACAAAGTGTTATCTTTGGCACAATGAATAAATTCTGGCACTCCCATGGAGGGGCTGGCAAGGGGCATGGTGGTGGTAGCGACATTCCAAGGGATGAATCCCATGCTGGTATCCCCACAGGATCCCCTGTGGGTACCAATACCTGCATGTCTTGGATCTGAGCACTCCATAAGCAGCCTCCACATGCCCACTCCCACGAGGTGTGCCAGTTGTGTGGCTCAGACAGATGGGGGGCTTTGTTCCATGTTTTGGGATGCCCACCTAATGCCAAAAGGCAGCACCCAGGAGGCCGGGGACCTCTAGCCTCAGGTGCTTTAAGAGGAGTTGGAAAAATGCTCGTCCAGCCGTCACTTGGCAGCAGAAGGGTTTTGGGAACCTCCACTGCAGAGTCCAATGCTTAAAACATCAGGAATGCAGAGGGGTCGGCATCCATTTCCTCAACTCTGTCACAATCCATGCCAGACTGGGAAAATCACCCCAGGCCACCTCACCAGCAAGCCCTGGATTCCTGCAGAGTTTACACGCACTGTCCCGAGGGATGCCACATCTACTCCTTGGATACTGGGGAAGCAGGACCATCAGGGCCAGCAGATGCACCCATACCATGCATGCACTCCCAAGGACATCCCACTTTGCAATGCCAGACCGGTCTATCTGCCAAGCCTTGCCTTCCTCGGACTCCACCTCCCCGTTCCCAAAACCTCCTCCCCCACAGATGCTCACCTTCCCCTGCCACTGCACCTGGAGGTGCCCTAAGTACCAAAACCATGGCAGCCCACTCAGGGACACCATTTTGGGGAGGTTTTGAGGACTGAAACTTGTCAAGGCAAGTCCTGTGCCCGGAGCTGGCCCAACACCCAGCAAGGGAAGGCAGCTCAAGGCTCCTAAAGTGCTGTGCAAACATTTAGTACTTGGCACGATAATTTGTAACGGCATTAATCACCCCCTTTCCACCCCTTCCCAAGCAATGAGAGATGAGGATGAATCTTTGTCTCTCTCCCCTCCTTGTAACTGCCCCTTAAATCCACTCCTGACTTCCCAGTCACTCCCATTTCCCCCTGGAAGCTGTTCCTGCCCCACAGGCAGGAACAACCACAGGTCCAAGGGTGCAGGGATGAGGCTGGTGATCCTGGGGAGGCTGGGCATCGGTATCAGCTCAAGGCTGGCCAAGGGCAGTATTGGCTAAAAAAAAAAGTCACCCCCAGGTGACAGGAATTTTTGACATAAATTTTTGGTCTTTGACCTGTGGTTCTTATTGCTCACTTTGGAATTTCCTGGACCATCTCCTGCCTCCAGGACAGAAGCTGCTCTATGCTTGTCATGTTCCACCTTCCCCTAGATATGTTTCCCAAACTCTCTACTCCAACAGGGACAGCCCAGGGCAGCAGTTTGGGATTTCCCCACATTTCCCCTCTCTTCCCCTCCAGTTTCCCTGCCCTGCCAGATTCCCAGTATCTTCCCACTGCTATCCCCAAGTTTCAGGGAAGAACTACCAAGCCAGGACCCTCCTCTCCAGTACATCCTGTGTTGCCGCTTGGAGCAGGGGGAAGGGAAAAGCAACATTAAAGCCATCCACCTCCCACATCTTTTTAGCACCTTGGGAGGAAGCAGCCTGTCTACCCGCAGCTTTTTTGCTACTTTCCACCTTTTTTTCCATGGCGCTGTCACAAAGCACCATGGCATGGCTGGGAGGGCAAGGGGGATCATGAGAAATGAGTGGTTTTCCCAGGAATTTCTGGGTGTGGAGCCGGGTTGTTTCCAAACCTGGCAATGCCACCCATGAAAACCATTGCTGGAGGTTGGGGGAAGAGGAAAAAAAACAGGGAGAAAGGGAGGGAAGAGGGAGAAAGGCTTTCCCTGCCCTACAGTGAGGTGGTCCCGAGCAGGTTACCTGGCCCCCTGGCCCCTTCCCAGCTCTCTCGGGGCTGGCTGCTCCCCTGGAAAAGCACCACTGCTGGATATCCCAGGTGCCGGAGCGGGGTCCCCACCAGGTTCCTCCCAAGCTGGGGTGGTGGGGTAGAGGGAGAGTGCCGGAGCAGGGCTGGGAGTGGTGGTTCCCGGGGGAATGCTGGTGACAGGGGGTGAGCCAGTGGTGGAGGAGGCTTTCTTCCCACAGGATTCGCAGCAGAGCTTGCTGTATCCAGGGATGGAGCAGTAGCGAGCCAGGACCTCCATCTGGCAGAAGATGGATTTGTCCCCGAGGCAAGGCTCCCCTGGAGAGGGACAGAGCAGCACAAAATGAGGTGGCATTAGGCTTTTAGCCCTGCACCTCTTAAATGGGATTCCTGAAGGGAACAAGGTACCCTTTCAGGGTGCTGCCTACCCACATAGGAAGTGGGCAAGAGGGACCTGGAAAATGAAGCCAAAGTACTGAAGGATTCTATGCATGGAGAAAAAACAGAGAGCAAGGGATGCACCAAACCAGGATGCACCTCACCCCAGCTATGAAGGACTCCAAGGGGAAAAAACCAGAAGCCATCTCCCTACTTAAAAAAATTCCGAGGTAAAAAGGAAAGGGCATAAAAACCGGGAGGCAAAAGGAGTGCAACACGGAAACTGTGGGACCCCATACACGACAAGCAATGGAGCAACGGGCTTTGGAGCAGAGGCATCAGGGATGCAGCAGCGAAGGGTAAAACTCCCCAGGAGCACTGCGGGATGTGCTCCCACCTCTGCGCTTCCCACAGGGAGGTGCAGAAGTCCTCGGGAGGGTTATCCTGGGAAGGGCCGCCCTTACACAAGCACAGACACTTACTGGAGGAGATCTTGCTCACAGGGTTTTTGGCTCCTTCCTGGGGCACCCGCTGCCCTTTGGTCGTGCTGTGGTCACCAGCATCAGCACTGGCAGTGATGCCAGAGAGCTTCCCTGTGGAGAGAGCACCATGATGCCCAGCAGCCATGGGAGGCTGGGGGCACTCAAAATACCTTGGGAGGGTGTTTTAACGACTCCCCTTGAAAGTTAAATCCCTTAAGGAGCACCTTAAGGGTGGCTCAGCACTTAAACCACTCAAACCCCACCCAAGATAAACTTGAGGGTGCCCATCTCCATCAGTGTGTTGCATCTTCAAACTGCCAGAAACCCCAAAACCAGACCATGCCAGGGCTAAGAGCAGAGAAGGGAAATATTTTGGCTGGCTTTTTTTTTACTGCCAGCAGCATCAGGGACGTTCAACCCAACCTTGTCTGCTGGCATCCCCTAAAGCCACAACAGGCTGGAGGCATTCATGGGGGTTGATCCCCACCAGCATGTGCCCCACCCCAGTGCCACCTCCTCCTCCTCCTACTCCCTCCTCTCACCTGGGCAGAGGGCCACATGGCAGCCCTGGATGGCCTCCGGCTTGTCACCCTCGCAGCGTGCGCCACTGTCACTGCCCTTGCACACCACCTGCCGCTGCTGGACGCCTTCCCCACAGGTCACCGAGCACTGCGCCCAGACAGACAGACAGGCAGTCAGTGACGGCGTGGGGACAGCCCCCACACCCCAACAGCACCCCAGAATGTGCTGATGACAATTCCTCAGGTGGATATTGCTTTCTGATATGGGGTTTCTCTCCCTGTCTCCCAAAGCCCCATGCTCTCTGCACAGGGATTCCCTCCCCTCTCTCATTTTCAGTGAGCCAGTGAAAACATCACTGGCTCTTGTACCCTTATCCCTGGAAGTGTTCAAAGCCAGGCTTGGAGCAACCTGGTCTAGTGGAAGGTGACCTGACCAAGGCAAGGGGTTGGAATGAGATGAGCTTTAAGGTCCCTTCCAACCCAAACCATTCCAGGATTCTGTGAAAATATCACTGCCACTTGTATCCTTATCTCCACCGAGGCCAGGCTGGATGGGACTCTGAGAAACTTGGTCTAATGGAAAGTGTTCCTGTCCATGGCAGAGGGGTTGGACTAGGCAACCTTTGAAGCTCCCTTTTAACCAAACCATTCTAGGATTCTATTCCATGACCCCTACAAGCACCTGACCTTCACACCCACCTCCCATACCCCTCCTTCCAGGGGATTCCTCACCTCGGACCAGGCTCCTGTCCTCCACTGTGCGGGGCAGGGCAGGCGGCCGCAGGGCCGGCGCATCTCAGGGCGCTGCCCGGGGCAGTATTTGGTGTGAAGGGTGCGGTTGGTGCCATCCTGCAGGCGCTGCACACACTGCACCGCCCGCGCCTGCACCCCCAGCTTCCCGCAGGAGCGGCTGCAGGCACCCCACTCCTCAGCCACCCACCTGCCAGGGCGGGAAGATGGACATGGAGAAGGCATTTGAGGTGATGCTCACGCTGAGAAGCAGCCAGAAATGCTCCCAACACGACCCCAAACCCCTCCCAAGAGGGATAGGAGCACCTCAGGCCACATATAGAGAACCTACATGGGCTGGGAGCATTCTTGGAGGTTACAGCGCCTCCGGATTGGCTTCGGCTTCTTGCTGTTGTCACAGAAGTTTCTATGCACCATCCGGTTGTCGCTTTTCCGACGGCAGCCGTACTTGGTGTACTGGATGCCTGAGGGGGCAGAGCATGGGCAGTGAGGTGATGGGTGTGGGAGTCCCTCCAGGTTCCCCCCAGGTCCCTCTCCTGCATCCCGTCTGGGATATGCGCTCTGGAATGTCACCACTCAGATGAGACCCAACGTTTGCCAAGGATGTTCATGTGGCTGCTGGACCCCCCGGTGTCCCCCAGGCTGATGTGGGGTGCACACAGCACGTGGAAAATGTCCCAGCCCATGGCAGGGGTTTGGACCAGGTGACCTTTAAAGGTTCCTTCCAACCCAAACCACTCTGATTCCCAGAGCACAAGGTGCTCCCCATGATCCGAAGATCAGATCCCAATGGCCATATGGAAATGAGGCTTTTATCAGCAAACCTCACACCTAATTCCGTGCAAACCTTAGTTGTGGTCATCTTCAAAATCACTATTTCTTGGCTCAAATCCAGTTAAAAACAGCCAACGAATTCAAAAATCATAGCAGGTCCATGGATAGACAGACAAAGGTACACACACACAATCCCATAAGCCTGTTTCCATAAGAAATCTGGCTAAAATCCTCACTTAAACTGCTTTGCAATAATTTCTCCTTGCCAGAGATGCCCCAAGGGGCTCACACACCCTCTACCATATCCAAGCATCCCCCCAAGCATGCCCTGTAGGCTGTTATGAAGAGGAAGTTACCTCCTCCACACGCCTTGGAGCACTGGGACCAGCTCTTGAGGGCCCACTCGTAGGAATCCATCTCCTCAAGCAGGACGTTGTTATTTCCAATCATGGGCAGCAGGTCTTCGTGGATGATGTACCGGTACATGAGGCTGCTCCTCACCTCCTCCTCCTGAGGGATGACCTGCAGACACAGAGGGAACAGTCAGAGAGGGGGAAGAATGATGCCATGGGAGAGGGACCTCATGGCAAGGTGGCCTACACCCAAAACTGGGAATGAACACAGAGATGGATGGGAGCACAGACCTGCCATTCCCTGCATGTCCAGGGAGCCCAACCCCTAACTCCCCAAATACCAGCATAATTAAAATGGCATCTGGAGTCATAAGCAATTGCTGCAGAGCAAAATGCAGCTGGACTCAAAGGCAAGTGCTCAAGCAACACGTCCTTGTGCCATTCTCTCACCCAGTTTGCCACCCCTTGCTTTTGGCTGGCTCATTCCCTGGATTTAATGACATGCCCCACATCCTTCCATCACCTGCCACATCGCACCTCAGACCACCTCCCCTGTCTGTGACAGTCATCCCCAAGCCCCACAAAGCATGTGCCTGCCAGGCTTACCAAGACACTGATGGCCTCGTGCAGGGGACCGCTGGTTTTCAAGCTCTCCTTGCCTTGTTCCACAGTGTATTCCCACTCCAAGCCCATCTCAATGAACACTTGGTTTTTGGCTTCTTTGCCCTTGGCATTCAGGATGAAGTTTCCTGTGGCTTGATTCTTAACAGCTGGAGGAGAAAGGAGATATTTTCAATATCATTCCCTCTGGTCACTCACTTTGGAGTACTGGAATGACCTAAACAAGACCCTTTTTGGTGGGAATTATCAGAAAAGGGTTGAGAAAGGGGGAAGGGAGAGGTGGACTAGGGTGTGCTCACCAATGCTGTGGGATGTTGGCTCCATCTCTTCTATCTGAAGGTGCCTCGCTCCAGCTGGGATCTCAAACATCTTCAAAGCACCTGAAAGGGAGGGACAAAGGATGGAGGGAAGAGAAAGAGCAGGTTTCTCCAAATGGACATGTGAATCCAGCTCGTGAATCTGCTTCCAAACCCACCCAGCCCTCTCACCTGGCTGCTTGGGGGTCTTGGCCAACGTGCCCTTAACTGTCCGGCAGTGGGAATTGTCCCCCCCGCAGACCCCGCACTTGTCATCCTGCTTCAGGGAGCCAACCTCCTTGTCACAGCCGACGTGCTGGCACCCAGGAGAGGAGAGGACAAGACTGGGGTTACGTGCCTGCGGCCCAGCCCAGGGTTACAGCCCTGCAGCCCAGCCCATTGCTCCACCATCCCCTTTGCTGCACATGGGCTCGGTTCCCAGGGGCAAAACACCGGTCCCCAAGGGGCTGAGCTCTCTCCTGGCCAGGGAAAGGACAGGGACAGTCCCACAACAGCTCCTCACCACGCACTCGCCCCGGACGCAGACGCTGTAGGGGTCTCGGTAGCTGCAGCGGGTCCCGTCGTGAACAACCTGGTTCATGAACACCACGTCTCCCGTGCCCTCGGACTGGCAGATCAGCTCACACTTCTGAGCATCTGCAGCAAAGGAAAAGGGAAAGGGGAAAAAAAGAGAGGTAGGGGGGCAAAAGGGGTTGTGGAAATACATTAGGGTGAGTGAAGATAGTAACCCATCTCAGCTTGTACCCCTGAGCACAGCCACAATTCCAAAGCCCAGGATACTCATGTGGCTTATCTCCCAAGGCCATTTGCTGCTCAAGAGCCTGCACTTTTGCCCAGTATATACTCAGGAAATTAAGGGAAGGACAGGACATGCTACATGAGGCTGTAATGCAAGTAGGCAGCTCTGCTCTGCAGCCAGGCTGGGAGAGCTGGGGGTGTCCAGCCTGGAGAACAGAAGGCTCCAGGGAGACCTTGAAGCCTCTTCCAGTGCCTGAAGGGGCTCCAAGAGAGCTGCAGAGGGACTTTGGACAAGAAGAAAGGCCCAGAGTGACAGGACAAGGGGGAATGTCTTCCCACTGACAGAGAATAGGGTTAGATGGAGCATTGGGAAGAAATTCTTTCCTCAGAGGATGGTGAGGCACTGGCACAGGTTGCCCAGAGAAGCTGTGGCTGCCCCATGCCTGGAAGTGTTCTTCCAACTGTGAGTAACCTCGTCTAGTGGAAGGTGTCCCTGCCATGGCTGTGGGGTTGGAATGAGATCATCATTAAGGTCTCTTCCAACCCAAACCATTCTATGATTCCATGACTTTAAAAAGCTGGCTGCTTGATGTTGGCTTATTGCACAACAGTTTCCAGCTCAGGAGCTTCCCATCATCCAACATCTGTGCAGCTGGCACAGTCTCCATCCCAGGGTGATGGTCACCAGGGCAGACTCCTCTGGAGGAACCTGGCTACTGCCCCTTTGCTAGGACCTGCCGCCACTCACCGTCGTGATGCTCGTAGGGAAGCCAGGAATGTTTGCTGTTCTGGTGGGTGTAGTAGGAGTTGCGCTTGGAGCACTGCTGGGCACGGAAATCCTGGTAGGGCCCCGGGCACTCCTCGGCATTGCACACCTGGTACTCGTAGGTGGCTCCTGGGCATTGACGCCCTCCATATGCTGGGCTGGAAAATAAATCCAGTACGTTGTAAGAGTGTTGGAGAGGGATGGTGTTCAACCCCAACACAGCTCAGTGCCCGAACACACAGCACAGCTCCCGCAGGAGCAGATGTCCCCATCCCTGACAACAAGGGGAAGAGCCAGGAGCCTCTGGCTCGTGGCCATTTCCAGTTGGGAAAAGGGAGGGAGGCAAAATCCAAACGTACGGTGGGTTGTCGCAGCTCCGGCTGCGGGATCGCACGCCTCCCCCACAGGTCCTGGAGCACGAGCCAAACTTGGACCAGGAGCTCCAGCTGCCATCCTGGCTGTAAGGCTGCTCTGACGTCTTCCAGATGCAGTGGCCCTTGAAGCACCACTGGAAGGGAGGAGAAGGAATGAGTTCCACATCTCTTCCAAAGCGCTCAGCACCAGTGGAGATCCCTCCTACACCCACAGCACTACAGAAATGGTAAAGCAGGGGAGGAAGGTGCTCTTCATTGTGCCCTCAGACACATCCCTCCCACAGGAAGCAGGACCAACCCCTACCTTGCCAGGAGAGCACTCGGTCCCATCCAAGGGTGGCCCTTTCTTGGTTTTGCAGAAGTAGGGGTTGTCCGGGTGGCTGCACCACAGCTGCTTGCAGGGGTCGAAGGTGCGGAACTGGGGAGCACAGAGGAGCTGGGCTGGGACAGCAGCGGCGAGTGCCAGCAGGCTGGTGGCAGCCAGGCTGGCTGGGGGTCCTGGGCAGGGGGGACGGCGTGGCCATACAGCCCGTACTCACCGCTGTGCACGTCTTGTAGCCCACACCGAAGTCGAAGCGGCACTGCTCGTCCATGGAATAATTAATTCCCGGCAGCTCAGGTAACGTGGGCCACTGGTGCTCAAAGGGGTCATCCAGGAGGCAGTCGTAGGAGCTGCAGAGTCAGACATAGAGGATTTCCCTCCAGCACCCCATCCCTCAGCTCCAGGCCACTCTCCAAATTCAGCTATTGAGAAATTTGAATTATCATGGAATCCCAGAATGGTTTGGGTTGGAATGGTCCTTCAAGGCCATAAAGTTTCACCCCCCTGCCATGGGCAGGGACACCTTCCACTATCCCAGGTTGCTCCAAGCCCCATCCAACCTGGCCTTGGACACTTCCAGGGATCCAGGGGCAGCCACAGCTTCTCTGGGCAACCTGTGCCAGGGCCTCACCACCCTCACAGGAAAAAAAATTTTCCTAATATCCCATCTAACCCTACTGTCTGTCAGTGGGAAGCCATTCCCCCTTGTCCAAAGTCCCTCTCCAGCTCTCTTGGAGCCCCTTTAGGCACTGGGAGAGGCTCCAAGGTCTCTCTGGAGCCTTCTGTTCTCCATGCCAAACACCCCCAGCTCTTCCAGCCTGTCTCCAGAGGCGCTCCGGCCCTGGGAGCATCTTTGGATACAAAATGCACCAGCCACAGTCTGAAGGGAAAACATCCCCTCCCAGCTGGAAGTGGCATACTGGATGTAGCGGTTGAGCTCCTGTTTGCTGCAGCGGGACCAGTGGTAGCGGTGGAAGGCGGCCTGGACCAGCGGCGCCATGATGCTCCCCATGCTAGTCTCATCGGCGCAGCGGTTGCCCTGGCCATCATGCTCCATGCCCAACCTGATGGGAAAATCCCAAGAGATTTACACCTGCAGCAGCAGAAAGCCCCCTTTGCAAAGAGAGGGGCACCACCACAGCCAGCCCTGCCCCCATCACTTACACGTGCCCGGTCTCGTGGGCGACAACAAAGGCCGAGGAGAAGCCGTCCTCGTGGTTGAGGGTGCAGCTGCGGAGAGGGTGGCACATCCCCGTCACCGGAGCGTAGCCTGGGGCAAAGAGAGAAGGGAAGAACAGAGAAGAAGAGGAGAGAGAAAACCTTTGAGAGAGGAGGGGAAAATGAAAAATTAAGAAAAAAACCCCCCACAAGTACATAACCTGGCTTCACTGCAACAGGGGAGAAAACAGAGGGGAAGACACTGAACAGGAGGGGCTGCCCAGGTCACCTGGGTGGCAGCCCGAGCGCTTGCTCACCAGTGTGACCACCCTGGCACCAAAAGCCAGCAGAGGTTGCTCTGGGGCTTGATGGCACCTCTGTGCCCTTGTGCCAACGCACCTGGGCAGGCAAGAGGGCAGAAACAGCACCCACGATACCCTATCAGAGCGAGTGGCCACCGCCTCCCAGCTTGGGAATGGCATCCCCCATGTTCTTCTTCATTTAAAACAAATAAAGAAGGAAAAAGAGAGAGAAGGAAAGGCACGAGGCTCTCCCCAGAGCCCTGCCAAAACCCCAGCCCTGCTCCCCATGAGGCGCACATATGCATGCACCCGCCCCGGCCCCAGGACCCCAGCCCTCGATCAAGTGCAGTGCAGTGGGGCAGCAACACATCACCTCCATTTTGGTCACTTTTCCTTTCTTTCTCACCTTATTTCTGCCCAATTCGATTAACTTGTTGGCACACTCCAGAATTTACTCCCCAAATTTTTTTAAGTATGTTGATTTTTTTAAGGCTGACCCTTTTTGGCATCAAGGGAGTTAGTGAAGGAAGGACTTACAGGTCAGAGAGGCAAAAGCAGGGCAGGACCATGCTGCATAACCGTGCCCTGGGGATTGGGATGCTGGAAGAGGAGAGCTCAGTGAGCCAAGAGTGGGCAGCAGCAGAAGAGGAGTTCTGATGAGCTGAGGGAGATGCACATCCCTACACCCACCCTGGCCAAACCACAGGGTCCACAGAACCCCCCATCCTTGTGGGATACTTGATCCACACCAAGTTACACCCATAATGGGGTTTAACCATACAATAATAAATCAAGCCCTGGATAAATAATTTGAAAATACTTTTTTCCCCCCATGAAACTTTCCACAAGAAAGAGTAAAGATGTGGGAAGCTTTCTCTGTAAGGGGAGAGCAAATGTATTTTGTCTAGGATGAAAACTGGATAAATTCCCAACCAAAGAAGCTGTGGGAAATGGGACAAAGGAATATGAAAATGTGGATGCTCACAAAGGCAGTTTTTTGCAATGAAGACTCCAGTAAGAATTGGAAGGAGTATAAAAGGTTCTCCACAGGACAATGATGGTGAGAAGTAACCACCTGGAAAATATTTAATTCTGATCACAAGCATCCTTCAGCCCAGGCCAGAAAACCCCCTGTGCCACCCACTGTGGAGGGACATGGAAACTCTTTGGCTGTTGACAAGACTTCTACAGCAGCAATTAATAATTTATGACACATCTGTCTGCTGCTTTTCTCTTCAAAGGGCAGGGATTACGTGATGCCACACTCTGGTCCTTCATTCCATGCATCCCTGAGCTCAACAGGGGTCAGGGATCTGCGAGGACTTTGTTTTTAAGAAAAGAGGCAAGAGCAAGCAGAGTGTTACTATTCCAGCAGCCCAACCAGCGGGAAGTTCCCAGTGGATGAGGAGCTCCTTGTGCCATGTAGCACAGCCAGGCAAGGACATGGCAGCCATGGGCACTTCTGCAGAAAGGAAACATCCATCCCAGAGATGTGTGACAAGCAGAGAGCTAGATCCACAGGGAAAAGGGGAAGGAGCTGGAATGAGCACCCCTAGAGCAGGGCTACTCCATCAATCTCACGACTCCTTCCCACCAAAGGGCAGCCCAGGGAGTCTCCCCCTTCTGCCAAAAAAGGTCCTCTCACTAATGCCTTTGGACACAGTCACTTTGCCAGGAAGGGTCTAGAAAAATGAAACAAAACCTGGTATTTCCCCCATGTGACTCTGGACAAGGAGACCAGGGCAGGTCACCAGCTTGGCACAACCCAAGGTCTGCTATTTAGTGGCCACAGCACTTTCAGGAGGGTTTCCAGCTGCATATCTCCTGAGGTTCATCTCCTGCTGATGGAGAGCCTTTTCAGGGAGGTAATCCAAATTAGGACAGGTGTCCTTCTCCACCTTTCCTTCCTCCTGTGCACACCAGGAGGACTTGTGCTACAGCTCAGGGTGACGTTACCACCCCGTTCATGGCATCAAATGGAGCCTCCTGATGGAAATCCAGACCTGGCCATGAGTGTGGAAAGGAGGAGACAGCAATTTGGAAGCAGCAGGCTCAGAACTGGAAGGAGTCACTTCTCATGATAACACCAAAGCACCTGCTTTCCTAATGGAGCCAAGAAACACCAGAAACTTTTCCTGAAAATTTTATTAGCAAGGCCTCCAACCTCTCAGACCGTGCCAGCACAACCTCTGCACCAAGAGAGTGAGAGATCCCTGCAGTAAAACTTCCTCTTTGGCCCAGGGTTTATTGAATGCTCCCACGTCCAAGAAATAAATCCATATAAAAACAGGTTTTAAAGGTCCTCGAGAGGACAGAATAAGTTGATTGTCCCCATGCGGCCTCCTGTGGTATTTTATCTGTTTTTTATCTTATTTTTATATTTTTAAGGCATTTTGGACCAAGGGCAGGACTGGTAAATGAAATCGAAGAGCAGGAGAATAAATAAAAAAATATATTTTATCCATCCAGGTTGATGCTCTGGATCAATTCTCTGTCTCTTTCTTCTTCATCATGTGAAGAAAAAAATACCAATTTTTATAACCTTTTTCTGGACCTCACTGGCCAAGAAACAGACTGTGCTTGCAAGAAATCCTCTCCCCTCGCTGGCTTTTTCCCCCAGCAAACTGCACATACCTGATCGAGACAAATACAGTACCTTGCATACCTGCAGGCCCAAAATCTTGCCTGGTGAGGAAGACGGCGTGGTCATGGTACTCAGCGTGCTCCGGGTCGGAGCGCTGCTGCGAGTGCGCCCAGCGGCACACCTGCTCCAAGCTCCGGGATGGATTCCCCCGCTCGATCAGGCTGACTGACTGTGGAAAGAACGGAAAACTCACTGCTGGGAAAAAAAGGAAGAGATGCCGCCCTTCCCCTGGAAGCCAAAGAGGTTTTATCCCAAGTGGGAGACAAGAAGCTGCAGGAGGACTTGCTTGGGAAGCATCAGATCTAAACAGTGATGAGCTGAGATCTGTCCTGGATTCAAACACCTGCTCATTATTTCCTACATTGTCCCCTGAACCTGAGAAGTGATGTAGCTGGACAAAGCAGCTGCCTCCAGAGCCAGCTTTGGGGACGATAAATCGCCCCTAACAGAGCCCGGCAGTTCTCCATCCCACCGTATCATCACAGCTCCAAATCCCTTCCCCACCACAGATCATCCTCCAGCCCAGAGCACAAACATCACTGGAGGGAAGCCAGACAGACTGTTTGCTTTCTAAGGTGGAGGTGATGTTCCTGGCCCCATAGAAGCCTCCAAAAATGGGCCAGCCTCCGTCCGTATCCCTGCTCCTCAGAGCCATCCCTGGATCTCCAGGATGTGTTGTGTTTCTGCCAGCCACGCATATTTCTATAATAAGGAAGTTTTTTTCCAAGACCTAACCGGTCTTATTTGTGGATCACACACACACAGAGACATCACCGTGTTGAGCCATTAACACCTTTGCTAGAACACTTCCTGTGAGACAGGGGCTTGCCCCAAAAAAGTACAGAAAATCACGTTGTTTTAAAGAAAAATCTGGCTTCTGTGCTCAAACAAGCCTTAAAAAATAAGTGCAGCCTGAGAAACCACATGAAAACTTCTCAGAAAACCTTCCCACACTTTTCCTGGCCATGCCCAAGCCACATGAGAGCTACAGGAGAGCCAGGGAGCCGAGTCAAGGAGATCCTGACCTTGGCTTCTCCTCACTGATACCCAGCTCCTCTCAGTGTGGGAAGCCACCTTTATCCCATCATTTACAGAGCTCTGAGGAAGCCTCTGTGGCTTTTCCCACATCCTAGAGCAAGCAGATAACAGCAGATCACAGCCACCCACCACCTCCCTGAGAGCCTCATAGGCCAGGGGGCTATCCAGGCCCTCAGCTCCCAAAAACCAGGCTAAGGAGGGTTCAAATTGACCCCTGCTCAGCACAGTTGTCATTTGGGCTCTGACAATTGCCACGTTTTCCCAAGCCAGGGCTTACTTAAGTGCTAAATAAATATTAGAGCATCTCCTGCTCGCCACATCCGAGCGCTGGATTTACCTGACGATATCCCACCATGATCATCCTGACAAGTACAATGTTGATGTGAACGCCCAGGGACTCGTCGTGATAAATTTCATCCACCTGAAGAAGGGAGGGAAATCCAACAGGAAAGAAGTTAAGGCCATCTCAGCTCTCAAGCCCCTCCTGTCCTCCACACTCCCACAGTCCGCACCCTTCCCAGCTTTCCAAGACCAGGTGCAAAGATCTCATCCCCCTCCTCCCACCTGCAGTGGTGGGGGGGGGAGGGGTTTCTCATTTTCCCATGTGTAAAAAACACAAAGTCAAAAAGCCAATCCGGAATAAGTCAAAATTTCCCCAGGAATGGCTCAGATGGTCAATGACATCACCCATTTCCAGCAAGGGCCGCGTTTTCTCCACCACATTTCTCAATGAGCCATTGCCCCTTTGGAATATGAATCCCTCAGAGGGATGGAAATGCTTCACACTCCAGCATCCAAAGGAAAAATGGCTTTTCAATAGAATCCTTTGCCTCTCCCCAAAGCCAGGGCTTTCCTCAGTCACATCAGTGAGTCAAACTTGACTGACAGCTTCAGGAATCCCAGGAGAAGGCAACACAATGAAGAGAACAGGGAGGGCTCATGAGTCAATGAGATTTGTACCGCTGTCGGCTATTAAAAATGACCTTGCAAAGGAAATAAGCAGCTATAACCTTTTCCTTCTGCGTTTCCAGGATGAATAAACAAATTCTACTCCTAAATGCTACCAAAAAGACATCCAAATGGGAAAGGTCTCTGAGTGCCAAGCACGGTGACAGCTGGCCATGGAGAGAGGCACGGAGTGAGCAACCACAAAGCCATGTGAGATCCTGCACCTTCTGCAAAGCATGTGAGAAAACACAGCCTCAGGAAGATAAAAACCCTGGTTTTTGAGAATGGGACTTTCTTTTTCCTAAAAAGCCTCCCTAATTAACAGTTCCACAAATGGGGGTTCACTGCAGAAGTTGAGGAGACCAAATTAAGACCATTTTTAATATTGACTAGAATTCATGTTCTAATTAAAACATACTTTTTCAGCTTTGTCCAAGGGGGGAATAATTTGCCTCAGCTCTATCATAGCTTTCCATACTAGATGAAGGTTATAAAGCCAGATTTATGGATCTTTTCTATTTTTTCCTCCATTCCTTTGGGGTTTTTAAATCTTTTATCAAGGGTTGAGTGACAACTATCCTTCTCCTGCTGCCCAAATCCAATTCAGACATTCCCCAGTGTGTTTTACAAGCCCCCCAATTTCCAGCCTGGGATTCCATTTGAAATACCCGCTCGGGCCAGTTTAAAACCCAAAAACCCAGTGTTAGCCTTCTCCCCATGACAACCAATACTCCCATGGGGTGCCTCTGAGCCATGCAGAGAGCTAATGCAGATCCTGAGCCTTGAATGCCGCAAAATCGACTATAAAAAATTAAAATCAATCAATAAACTGCCAGTCCATCCCCCTTAATGCATCCCTTTGGATGTAGAAGCTGCGAGAGCCGTGGGGTATTTTATTCCTCAGTGTGGAAAGATAATGCTGGTCAACCCAGCCACAGCTCATCCCTGCTTCCCGCATTTGGGATGCTCCTTCACCCTCCCCCTTTTGTAAGAATAATGAGAATATGATGGATTTTTTCCGATCTCAACCCTATGTTTTTGGGGATGTGCACAGAAGGGTGGAAGGTCATGCAGTGTTGCAGCTGCAAACATTACTCAGGCCTAAAGACCCAATGAAGTATGAAGGATCCAGCCCAGCAAGGAGCTGCAACTCCTCAGGGACGTCAGGCTCAGCCCTGGGTTTTAGGATGTAGGAGGCTTTGACATCCCAGAGAAATCCCACATCATAAGTTTGATCCTTTACAAAAATATTGGTAATATGACAGGGTGGGAAAGTGGGGAGAGAGGGAGAAATTGAAACTGTGCTTGAAGAGATGCAGAGCTGGACCTGGGGGATAGTTTAGGGAACAAGGCAGGAAACACAACCATTTCCTTCACTCTCCCAAATCTCTATGCATTTTCCTTCACCCCAGCACTTGTCAGGAGCTGGAGCTTCAAACTGACAGAGGGTAGGGTTAGATGGGATATTGGGAAGGAACTGAGGGAAGTGAGGGTGGTGAGGCCCAGGCACAGAGAAGCTGTGTCTGCCCCATCCCTGGAAGCATCCAAGGCCAGGTTGGAAAGGGCTCGGAGCAACCTGGGATGGTGGAAGGTGTCCCTGCCCATGGCAGGGCATTGGAATGGGATGAGCTTTCATGTCCCTTCCAACCCATTCCATGATTTTAGGATTCTATGGTCATCCACCAGTGCTCTGCTGCTTGCTGCCTGCTCCTGAGGACCTCTCAATCCATTGGGATGAGCCACTTTCCTGTCTTAGTGCCCTCTCTAGCAGCCATGACCTGACCTTGGTGTGACTGGGAGCATCAAGCAGAGCAGCACAGACCTCTCCCTTTCCAGCTGCACAGGATATTTTGGCAGGATGCTCAGCAGATCCTGCTGTATTATTCCAAGATGGGATTTAATTCCATAAATCTTCCTTATAAAGCAGTGCTAAATCCCACTCTCCTCCAGCTCGCAGGAACCAAGTACCCCCTCTGTCCAGCCTCTGAAACAAAGAGTTAACCTAAACCCCAGCCCCTCTTTAGTCCAGGGTTTAGGCAGGAATCTGCACCTAACTGATACCAGCTCAGCAGCGACCTTTAGGGTTAATTCAAAGAGCAGATGTGGAACCAGACTGCCCACGGCTACGGACTTCCCTTCACAGCCAGATATAAATAATTGATTGAGGGGGAAAAAACATCATAGAAAAAGGGCTTGGCGCTGGCTGCTGCAAGGGCTGTGGCCCTGCAGGCCCCAAGTTTTGAAGCAGAGGGGGGAACATCAGCAGGGCCAGCTTCCCTCAAGTGCTCCAGTGCCTGTGGAAGAAGTGGGGATGGAGCTGGAGGGGCCGAGCATCACCTTGGAAATGGAAATTCACCTAGAGAGCAGATTGCAGGCTTGGCGCAACTCCCCCTGCCCTCTGCAGAGGCCATTAAGCAAATCAGTGTCTTCAGAGAAACCCCTTCCCCCCAAAAACACCTGTTCAGCAAAAGGCTCCAGTAAAGGGGCGCACATCCCTGAAGCCATGGGATAAAGATCTTCTTATCCCTCTCATCCATGCTCAGCCTGTTTCACACCCTCACCTGGCAGGAAATGCTCTCCTCTTTCATGTACAATGGAATTTTTCCACCTATAAACAGCCCAGCCTTTAAAGCTCGTGGTGAGTTAAGGGCAAACGAGCAGGAATGACCACCCCATAGGACTCCCCCCAGCCCTGCAACACCGAGGAGACAGTGGCAATGCTTTA
Source organism: Dicrurus megarhynchus (assembly GCA_013399195.1). Classification (NCBI taxonomy): domain Eukaryota; kingdom Metazoa; phylum Chordata; class Aves; order Passeriformes; family Dicruridae; genus Dicrurus; species Dicrurus megarhynchus. Next base: position 40,792 of record VXAD01003111.1, read on the forward strand.
CAATGAAAGGAACATTAAAACCTGGGAGCAGGGAACGCTGCCTCCCTAAATCCCTGCAAACCTCTGGCCAGCCCTGAGTCTGCAAGCCCCAGACGTGAGATCCCGACAGCAAAACCGCACTGGAAACGAGGTCTAGACCTCACCGTTCTTCAGGGAAGAAAAACAAAGGGAGAGACACGAGAAGAATTTGCCAAATCAGCAGAATAGCTGACATTTCAAAACGCCGGGATCACTTACTCAGAACAGCCAAGTCATCTTTAAACTCCTTTCTTTTATTCCCTCGCTCAGTTTTCAAGCTGGTGGATTCACCCTGAGCCTCTTTGCTGGGGCTGAGGGGTTAGGAAGGGAGGGAAAAGTCCCCCTTACCACATTTTCAGGCTTGCATCCCCTGTAAGGATGCATAATGTCACCTCTGTGAGGGCTGACCCACATTATCTGTGGGGTGGAACAGAGGAAGGGGAGATTTGATCAGGAGGGCACGACTAGATTTTATCAGAGCTCTCTACAAAACCAGGCATGTTGTCACAAAAAAATAGCAACAAACACGTAAGCCTATACAGAAGGTAGGGAAAAGTGCATGGACACATGAGAGACATCAGAGGTATTTTTGTTATTATCAGTAGCAAGGAAGTGGCTCATAAACCCCTCACCTAAAAAAAAAGCATACACAGGTTAAAATTAAAGCTGAAGGTTTAATTTTTGTTCCCAAACCTTCTCTTCTGTGGGGTCTCAGTAGCAGTCTTTGTTGTTCTGCCCTTGGGAACAATAATTTCAGCTGGAGCCAGGCAAGTCCCAGCCTGGAGAGGGCTCTGACTCATGGGGTTTCCCTAGTAACCCAAAACAATGGGAAAACACCAAGTACCTTTGCATCCTTAACCAAATCATGGGCAATATCCGACAAAACCCCAGGAAACCAGTTAAGACCAGGGCCAGGTTTAACACAGCCACAGCTTGGCTTCTCCCCTGCAAGTGGAGCCATCTCCAGACTTGAAAGGATCAGGGATGAGCAGTGGGAAGTCTGGAGGAGAAAACCAAGAAGCCCAACTCCCTGAACACAAGAGGCTGAAAAGCAGAGCAAAGCACTAAATATTTCCTCTCCTCTTCCTTTCCCAGGGTGCTGGATCCCCTCCTGGTTCCCAGCCCTTGCTCTCAGCAGTCACCATGACTGGGGGATCCTAATTTTCCTTCCATAACATCATCCCTGCCACAGGCAGCAAGCAAGAGAGGGGAATGGCTTTCCACAGCCACCACATCACCAAACATTCATCCCAAGAGCCCAACAGACCGGTTTTGGTTAGGTGGACACAGCAATGCTCAGCTCGGAGCAGAGATATGCTCAGTGACTGATGGCAAAGGGGGAGTTGTGCCTTTCCCACTCACTCCAATCTGACCCCAAATTCCTGTGCAGCATCCCAGCCAAGAAGGGAAGGGCAGGCTAGGAATGCAGGCTGGGAGCTAGCAGGGAAGGCTGCCTGCCTGCAGGGAAGCTCTTAGGTGCACAAAAGGAGCAGTCATCCTCATGTCAGCTTCCCGGGATGGACACAGCGCCCTTCACTGAAAAGCATCCACATTTCTGGCAATGAAATAAGGGTTGTGGGGTTTGCTTCTTTAAAAAAAGAAAATCTCTGTGACAAATCATTTATCACCAAGCTTCAGCTGACACAGAGCTCCTAATAAAGGGTTTTGTGTCTTGGGAAGTGCCCCAGGACCCTACCTACAACAGCGCTGGGAAGGGATACGTGTCCCACTGCCCCCTCGGCACTTAATGGAGGCCTCAGAAAAAGCCAGGAAAGTTTATCATCAATTTCCAAGCTCGCTGCCCCCTTTCCTTGGGATATATCTTGATAGGAGAGCTCCTAGACAGGAAAACTTCCTCAGTTGTGTCTCTGACAAACTCCAGCCCAGCTCGTTAAGTCCTTTCCTCGTTAGAGGGCTGGCCAAGCCTCTTCTCCTTCTTCCCTTTGCCTCCAACTAATGAGATTAATGTTCAGCTGTGTGGTCCCAGCAGGCTCCTCCCCGCCAGGCCCCCGGCAACCTCCTCTCTCCCTCCCTCTGCCACCCAGGCCAGAAAGCAGGACTCTCCTTTTTCTGCTGAATCGGGTGTTTTAAGGCAATCTGAGCCGGTAAGGAAACGAGGCGGCGCCAAGGGAAGAGGAGGCAGACGGCGGTCACGACGAAGCTGGCAAGAAAAGGCACTAAAAACCAGAAAGAAAGAAGGGGAAGGGGGTGGGGGGAGAATATACAGAAGGAAATAATACTTGCAGGGAAGTATTTGTTGCCTGCATTATCCTGGGGTTCCCCCCCCCCCCATTAAAGTCTCCAGCGCCGCCTTTAATTGAATAGGCGGCGGGTCCTCCCTTCTCCCAGCGCAGCATCCCGCGCATTCACTCCCTGAAAAGTCCTGCCCGCGGGGTAGGAACCATGAAATGCGCCTGAAAACTGACCTTTTGATTAGAGCTGACAATCCCCGGGCGCTCAAACTGTCCATCCCACCCACCCCCCACCCCGGGATCGGAAAGGAAAAATGACATCATCTCCGACCCCCGTAAAGTGGGAAGAGCCTGAGGGCAGAGCAGGGAACCCTGCGGCTTCCCCCTGGCAGGAGGATTTAATAAACCAAGAGGAGAAACTTATTGAGAGTGAATTTAAGTGATGCTGGGAGCATCCGACCACAAGCATTGGGATAACGTTCCAGAGAATAAAACATCGTGATGAAGGTGTTTGCTTCTTCAACATTTTCCCTGTTTGGGACCAGCCACTTTACTCATCCTTCACCCCATCATCCTCTAATCCCACAAATCCTTCCTCCACTTTGTAGCTGGCCATATGGCAAAAATAATGCCCAAACCAACAACCAACCACCCAAAAGCACCTTTATAACTTGGTTATTCCAGAGCTGGTTGAGCCTTTCGAACATTTTCCATCACTGTGTAAAAGAGCACTTAAAGGAAAATAAATAAATAGAGGCGAGGATAAAGCATGGAAAACAAAACAAAACTGGGAGAGAGAAAGAGATCCTTGAGTGCGAACCATATTTGCAGACATTCAGGTGCTGGAGGAGCAAACCTCCCTCAAGATGACTGGATGAATAAATACTGATCCCTCCGTGTCTCTCAGGACTTGGAGAATATGGATGTTTTTATCTTAAAAAGGAATGAAAAGGGGGATAGAGAACCAGCACAGGCTGCCCCGTGTCTCTGAGTGAGGAGAGGTGGAGGAACTGTAAAGCTGCTCTAAACTCCTTTTCAAACACGTCCTGAGTGGTTATCCAGGTGCACAGATTTCCAAAAAGCTTCTGAAAAGCTATAAAAATATTTCCTCTACCAACAAATAGTATTCAGAATAAATCATGAACATCATCATTGCAAAATAAATTACAAATATCGTCCTTTCTAACTAAGCAAGCAACAACCATTCTCTTTTCTAGCATTTGCTGAGACTTCAGTGACAAGGAGGAAATGGTCTCAGCCAGGAGAAATGTTTGGACTCAGGTGACAGACAGTGACAGCACCAACACGCCAGACCCTGCCATTGGTGAGGGGAAGGTGATAGAGATGAACATCAAAGGGCTCTGCTTTCCATCCCTCCAACTCCCACAGCTATTAAATGCCAGAGCCAGCTGTGTGAAGGCACAGCCCTTCCTTCCCCCTTCCAAACCCATTTCTTTTCCCAGGATAACAGATTCACAGCATCAGAAGAGCACTAAACCCAGGGAAGGGTGGGATCCACATCCCTCACAGCCAAGCCTTACTATGTTCATGAGGGTGAGGACATAGTTCTGGACGTGCTCCTTCCCATGGAACCGCACGACTGAGTCATCCACGGCCAGCAGGACCTCGATGTTGTAGTCATCCTTCCTGGCGTGGCGTCGCTTGCGCTCTGCGTCTCCCAACCGCTCCGTCATCTGCTCCAGGGAATTTGGGAGCTCACCCACCTGCACGCCGGCCACTGGGCAGGAAAAGAAAGAGCCTTTGAGGTGACCTGACACCACAGTGACACTCCACAAAAGTAGAAATTCAGCAGGGAAAATAGGTAAGAGATTTAACTCTTAATAGGATATTGAGCTCCAGCTGGTTGCTGGTCCAGCTTGCTCTGTGGTGGGGAAATGGCTCTGAATTGTGAAGACCGGCACTAAAAGACATGTTAGTGATTGGACTTGAGAACCTTAAAGGATTTTTTCCAACCTAAATGATTCTATGATCTGTTAAAAAGTCAAATCCATGCCACATTTCATAGAATCATCACAGAATCACAGAGTGGTTTGGGCTGGAGGGGACCTTAAAGCTCATCCTGTTCCACCATCTTCCACTATTCCACGTTGCTCCAAGCCCCATCCAACCTGGCCTTGGACACTTCCAGGGATGGAGCAGCCACAACTTCTCTGGGCAAGAACTTTCAGTGCCTCATCACTCTCCTTTCATAACACAGAGGTGATCAAAACAACTCTGCAGCACCTCCAGCCCAGCATTTCCTTTCCTTCTTCTCGACCTTAGGCAGTTAAATCCAGCCTAAAGCCACAGGGTGAGATGTACAAGGGCTCATGGAAGGAGAAACCCTCTCCCTATGTGAAATATTCATTACCAATTGCTGGGAAAGACTGCATTCCAGCAGTACCTACCTTCGGGATGGAGGTCGTGGCGCGGCTCGGCGCCATCCTGCCGGATGGCCGAGTGCCGATAGACCACATGGGCCCTCCCGTGCTCCTCCGTGTCCTGCTGGCCCCTCTCCAGGGGCTCGATGAAAAACTCGTTGCTGTCTGTCCGAATCAGACCAGCCTAGACTCCACAAAGAAGTAAGGAAAAGGGGGGAAAAAAGGTGTGGTTTTATATTAAGTGTAGGGGGACATACACACTCAATATACTCATTAGAGACTGGATGCAGAGCACACACAAAGGGGAAAGGCATCCCAAATCATCTTGATCCTACTCCATGACAACGGGATGGTTCTATTACTGTGTTCATCCATGACAACCCTTAATTTCTCCTGTAGATGGGGGGAAAAAAATAAGGAAGGAAAAGCCAACCAACAAAAACCCCACCTGGCTGCAATTCAAGTTGTGTCTTTATATGGCTACAAAACTCCATTCTGTTTCATCCAGGAGTTGAGCCAGACCCTGAACTCAGGGATAAAAGGCTGAAGGGGCTCCCAAGACACCGCTAAGCCTCCCTGAACCCGCCCCATTTCATTCCCATGGTGCCAGTTAGGATATCTGCTGTTTCACTGACGCTATGAGCTGCAACAAGAAGAAGGAAAGAGAAACCATTCTCTCTGCCCCATGAAGTGCTTGGGAATTAACACAGGTGAATCCTGTCAGAGCAGAAGCTGGAAACCATTACAGCTCCACCTCCCAAACACAGGAAAGATAAATGACAAGGCAAACATCGCTGGAAATGTTGTCCTGGCTACCGACCTGCTCCTAATTAACACCAAGCTCCCATCAAATCCCCCTTACATCAGCCTGAGTGCTCACACCCTGCAGTGCTGGCCGGCTCAGACCTCAGGCAAGGAAAAGGATCACCAGGATTTGGCTTCCATCCCATGGGCAGCCCCCCCAGCTCGGCATTTTTCCCAGCTCCCCCCATGACGCAGGCGTGCGTTCCTTCCTCCGGCGCTGCCCGCTGTTGAAAAGCTGCCTGGAAAGCGCCGGCAGAACATATGGATCTGTTCTTGGAGCAAAGCTTTCGGCAGCATGTACCTACTGGAGTCCTCATAAGGGTGTTGGAATGGTGAAAGGAGAAAGGAGAAAGGAGAAAGGAATATACAGAGATGTATTTTGGACAGAGGCTGGGGCTCTTCCAAACCTGCCTGGCTCTTTGGGTCCCCTTCACGTTCACGTCTCACTGGATTCATCAGGCAATGGCCAACCTGGCTCTGTTGGATTCCATCAAATTTCCTGCTCCACTTGGGTTTCATTAACTGCTTAACTCTGCTGCAAAGAGAGTTTTGGCTGGGGTTTGGCTGCTTTTGTTTTACCTCCTTCCTGAGGAATCCAAGTCCTTGCCTGACACACGTATCCCAGGTCCTTCCCACAGGAGACATCCAGGGCAGCCAGGGATTGTCCCCCCACCCTCAGCCAAGGAGATGGAGAGCACAGCCAGGTTCAACCAGGAGTCTGGGACACCAGGCAGGGTGGTGGTGATGAGGCAGAGAACAAGCCAGGGAGTCAAACCACAAGTCAGGTTCAGTGATGGCTGGGCAAGGCTGTGATGATGGGGCAGGGCACAGAATCATGGAAACCTTTAGGTTGGAAAAGCCCTCCAAGATCATCGAGTCCAACCATTGACCCAGCACTGCCAAGGCCACCACTAAACCATGTCCCCAAGTGCCACATTTATACATCTTTTCAATCCCTCCAGGGATGGGGAACACAAGCCTGTGCCAGGGCTTGACAACTCTTTCCATGAAGAAATTCTCCTAATTTCCAGTTCCAAGCCTTTGCTCTTTATTATACAATAAAAGAAGGAGCAGAAGCAGCCCCTGCCCCAGGAGGAGATCTGCTGGGACACCACTACCCCCTCCCAACCCTGCCACGGGGCGTTTCAGCCAGGACCAGGCACCCCAAAGCCGGTTTATGGGTTTAAGGCGAAAGCCGGGACTTGCTGAGTCAGGCGGCCAGAGGAAAGCCGTGCCGCCGTGCTGGGGCAAGGCTGGATTAAAATGTGAAAGAGCCTGGTCCCAAGCCACAGCCCACTTGGGTTTGAGCTGCTCTACAGCTCGTGACTAATTATATCTGGCTCAAGGAATAAAACAGCCCAGACTTTCTCCCAAGGGCGGGATGCAACGTGCCGCCGACTCCGGGAGTAACCGACGGCAAAGGGGATAATGCAGGGATTTGTGTGCCCATCTGATCAGAGCAGCCTGAGAAATGAAACAGAAGCTGCAGCAGTCACCCTGGCATTCACAAAAATAAATTAAAAAACCAAAACAATGCAGAAAACACCATTGCAAGAGGCATGCACCAACCTGCTCGCTCTCAAAGAGGAGCAGCTCGGGTTGTGTTTCAGCATTTTGGGAGGGTTGTAACAGTAGAGAGGCAGAAGGAAAGGTCAGATGCCACCCAAAAAGTCCCACTCAGCTTTTCTTGGGCTTTTTCCAAGACTTCAATCCCATCCTCAGTGATCAATTAGTCATGTGCTTCCCACCCTTGATTTTAATTTGGTTAAATAATACCAAATCGAATTAAATCGATTGGTGGGACTATCATCGCTGCTCTTTCCAGCATGAGATGCTGTCTGCAGCTCTTAATGAAGGTAATCCCAAACTAGAAAATGGCCCTTTAAAGACAATTCCACTGGAAAGAGGGAAAACGTAGACCAAACTCACTCCTGCCAGCTCACAGAGTGTGAAGTCTCTTCTCCAGCTCTCCTGTGTCTCCCCAGGCTAAGGGAGAGATGAACTCCAGCCTCACTAAGGGGGACCCCCCCAGGACCCGGGTAAGAAACTCCTCCTTTACCGCTGGGTAAAAAGCTCCAACTCCTACAGGAATTCAGGAAATTCTGACACTTCAACAGAGCTGAGATGCGGAAAAATTAATAAAACTGCTGCACTCAGCCAGGGAAGCTAACAGGAGGGGGAAATACAGCTGTGTGCATAGTATGTATTTTTCCTACAAGATTCACACTCAATTTGGACAAAAAGTCCTAGAAAACCAGGCAGTGTGAACACAGACACCATGGATAACAGTGCTCCCCTTCCATCCAGAGGGCATCAGGCATGGTCCAGAGTCACTCCATCACTATTTTAGTGCCTCTCTGCAGCACAGGCTTTGCAGCCCATCAAACACAGCACTTTGCCTTCCTTGCCTCCTTTTCCCTGCTCTTTGAGCCCAGGCGAGAGGCTTTTGGGGTGGCTACAGACCAGGCTTTGCCAGGTGACCCAAGCCAGGCCTCAAATGTAGCTCCTGGTGGAGTGAGGACATGGACACATGCTCAGCGCTAATTAATTAATAATTGGGTTTTCAGCCCAAACAGGGCCTGGTTTACATCTCACTGCCAAAACTTGGGATTATCCCCTGGGAGAAAAGCCATGTAACACCCAAACCAGCTGAAGCCAGTGGGATCTATGTGACCAAAGGGACATCTCACACCCTTTTTCTCCCCAAAATTATCCCTACAGCTCAGGAACTGCATGGAAAATCCTGGAAGACCAAGTCACGCTTTTTTCAGTGGGGCATCATTTTGGAGGGCTGTTTCTCCCTCTGTTTCCTATTAATTACTGTTTCTGAGGGCTTTTGTGCTCTGCTTATCTGCTGCCACCCATCTGAAGCAAGCCAGGGCCACGGGGATGGAAAACGCTGGCTCTACAGTTTGCAGGACTACGGCAAATCACCCCAGGGAAAAGTTGGGCACACAAATGTGGTGTCTGTGGATGATAATCCTTCACCCATCCCTGCAACCAGCAAAGCAGGAAGGAAGCAAGGTCGACCACACGCGCTAAAGCCAGCGGGGAAAAATCTGGGATGCCTCCACTACAGCGAGACACGTCTGCCGGCGGAGATTTCTGCCTAACGCTACTTTACCAGTCAGGAATTTGGTGGCTTAGATCAGCTTTGAAATTATGCTATGGGCGACAGCATCTTCCCGTCCTGGTACGAGACACCCCTGCAAAAAAATGAAAGGCCGGATTCTCACGCGTGGATGCCCACAGAGAATGACAGCTGTGGAAGGTGCCATGAGTCTGGCATCTGGGAAAAGGAACGGCTCACTTACATGGCTAAATATGGATTTCGGAAAGACTTTGTGTGGATTCTCTTTTTCAAGAGCTGGGTTGAGGTTTTTTTTTCCTTCCACCCCCCACCCCCTCCTCGTTATTTATAATCTCGGTCTCTGTTTATACACAGCCTAATCTCTTTGTGTACACAGCCCTCATCCGCAGCATCCCGGAGCGCTTCCTCTGACCAGGAACTGGCAGCCAAGCGTGGCCCTACGCCTCCCATGTGTGTTATACCGGGATGCAAAAGCCACAGTCCCCTTCCAAAGCTCGTGGACAACTTCCAGCAAAAGTCCACAGGAATTCCAGGGTTCTTGCTTATGGAAGAGTTTCCTCCAGCCCATTAGCAACATTCCTGACCAAGTACATCCCTCCCAGATGCTCTGCTGCTTCTCTGATAGGTCATAAACATCATCCTCCCATCCATCCACACCTAGAACTAGGTTTCGGTTACGTTTCTTGCTCCATTTCCTAAATCAAGCTCTTTTCACTGCTTTTTGGGAACCCTCTTGATCTCCTCCATAGCGGGTGGGTCCTGAGCAGAGAGAAGCTGTCAGACTCACTTAAGCCAAAGCACCATACAGCCAGAAAACCCATGGAAAAGGGAAACCAACTGTGAATGTATCACAAAATCCGCTCTACTGGGGAAGGAAGCAGAGCACCTGCTTGTCCCCTCAGCCTCGTATCCTTCACCAGACCATGGGAAATTCCTGGCTGAAGCCAGGATATTGATTTGTTGGCCACCAAGCAATAAAGTTATTGCAGGAAATAGAAAAAAGCCCCAACAAATCCTTATTATGGGGGAAAAGCCACTTCTTCCTTTACATGGGCTTAAAAGGGTGGGCTTGAGGTACCATGGGTGGCAGGATATGGCTGCATAAATCCACATGGAAAAGCATCCTGTGGTACAAGCTACATCCTAACCCAGCTGGAACAAGGGCAAAAAGAATGACAACGGACAATGTGTGCAAGGGGCTGGGATGGGAAAACTTGGGGCTAAAGCCTAGAAAAGCCTGGAAAGTTAAATTAAAGCCTGCTTGGGATTGACACTAACAACAGAGTGGGCTCTGAGGAAGAAAATTCCCCCAAAACTGTGCCACAGCAGGACACGGATCAGCTGCTGATTGCTTCCAGCATCCCTTTGCTCATGATGCCAAAGGGAATGATATCTGCCACAGAACCTGTGTGCTTCAAATCCAGGTCTCTGTTCCAAACTCAGCACTATTTGCTGGGTCCATAGGAAATGCCTTTAAACTTCCAAGCCTGCCCACATTCATCATCCCCAGTGCGATCTGTGTCCCAGAGAAATGTCTGCAAGTTCACAGCCTCAGCCCATTCCCGAAAGGATGCTTCAAAAGGTGTGGATTACATGCTAAAAAAATTTAATTCCTATATGTAGGCAAAATATGTATTTCTAGCTGTGCTGCTCTATCATTTCTGCTTCTACAGTAACACCAGGCACTGTATAAAAAGAAAGGAATGCCAAATTGTTTGTGCTGGTGGCCAAAATTGGCTTAAGGAACTCCCAGAATAAAGCAACTAAAAAAGAAATATATATTAAAAAAAAAATTTTAAAAGCCACAAAATAAAGACATTTCTTCCAACCCAGCAGTAGCTTTAAGTGGTACCAGGAGAAAACACCAAATGCTGGCACCTAAACAAGATTTAAATGGCTCAAATGAAATCTGAAGGGCAACAGGCCAAGGGTATTAAAAAATAAGCGCTTCCCCGAGCATATCAAAGGTAGGAAACCCACAGGCAGAGCAGATGCCGGGGATAAGGAGGTAACAGAGCCATTTAAAGGAATTAAAGCTCTGTGGCAGCAAGTTACTGATACTGAACTGTGCTCAGAAAGCCAAGAGCCTCTGAGCCCTTGAGTGATTAGAAAAAAAACCCCAACGTCCTCCTGCAAAAACGTGCAGTCTGGTGGGAGCCAGACTGCAGCTGACAGTCAGCTTTTCAGGATTTCAGGAGGTGCTCAAGCTCACACAGCATCATTTAAGAAGTGGGAAATGCAGAGGAAAAGTTCCTGGAGCAGTCCCAATGTAAAACACGGGCGGGCAAGGATGGAGCAGCATCACCATGAGCGTGCGTCCCCATCCCGGAGGTTGGGCACAGCCCATGGATGTAACAGCATCTGGGCAGGAGGCAGTTCGGGCACAGGAATCACAATTTTTCCAAGCCTTTTAAATGAATATTGGTGCACAGACCACCCTGATGGTGTAGGTAGAACACCCTGTGCCTCATGGGGAGAGGGGACCTGCTGCAGTCAAGGGCTAAAGGGCAACATGTGGCACAGACACCTGGAGCATCACCAAAAAATCAGGTTTCAGGACACCACGATTCACCTCTTAAGAGGAAACCACACCAAAACACAGGCATCACACACAAACCACCCCACCAGCCTCCAGCTTACCAGTCCATCGCAGTTGCTGATGGCCACGGCGGCTCCAGGCATCCCGGAGATGTCACCGGTGAATAGGCACCGCTGCTGGAGGGGTTCCCGGAAAAGCACCTCAAAATCCTCCTGCCACTCTGCCACGGCTCCCGGTGGCACCAGCCGGCGGTTGGGCCTCAGCCGGAGGTGCAGCTCCTTCCCAAAAACCGTGACGTTGAAGTAGAGCAAGCGGCGCTGGGGGGACTCATCCGGGGTGCTGCGGGGGAGGCGGCGGCGGGACGGGGACGGGTCCGGGGGACAGGCGGGTTGGCCGAGCCCCGCCGCCGCCTCGCCGGACACCACGTGCGACAGGAAGCGACCCCGACAGTCGGTGCTGAACGGGACGATCACACCATACTCGCTGAGTTTGCCGGACAGGAGGAGCTCTGCGGGGACAGCACCGAGGGAGAGGGCGGTGGGCACGGAGCATCCCGCTCAGGCGCCGGGATCACGGTGGCCAACCCAACCGGGGGAGCCTTTGGCGAGCACCGCCGGAGCTCGATAAACCCGACAGCTGCTTTTCCGTCCCGACCCAGCTCCGCTTTGTAGTTTTAAGCGGGTGCGTCCAACGTAGCAGAAGGAACTCGGGCTGACGTCCCCTCGCACGCCAAGCACGCCAACTATTTCTCGCCCAGCCTCCATCTCCCCCAATTCCCATTGAAACCTAAGTCCCGCACCACCCTCTCCCTTCTCCCCATCCTCCGGGGTGCAGCCACCTGTCAACCCCCCCATCCCGGCCCCCCCGTCCGCGGGGCAGCGGCCGTACCTGGAGCGCTGCCGGCGGCCAGGCAGCCGTGCAGGGGGACGAGGCAGGAGAGCACCAGCCGCAGATAATCCATTTGGGGCCGGCGGCGGGATGCGGCGGGANAAGCACGCCAACTATTTCTCGCCCAGCCTCCATCTCCCCCAATTCCCATTGAAACCTAAGTCCCGCACCACCCTCTCCCTTCTCCCCACCCTCCGGGGTGCAGCCACCTGTCAACCCCCCCATCCCGGCCCCCCCGTCCGCGGGGCAGCGGCCGTACCTGGAGCGCTGCCGGCGGCCAGGCAGCCGTGCAGGGGGACGAGGCAGGAGAGCACCAGCCGCAGATAATCCATTTGGGGCCGGCGGCGGGATGCGGCGGGANTACTGTTTCTTATTAAACACGCGGGGGGGGCGGGGGGGAAAGTTCTCGCGTTGCCTGTGGATGGTTCTTTTCTTGGAGATTTAAAAAAAAGAAAAAAAAAGCCTTTTCGGGCAGCCCTCCCTCTTTCCTTTCCTCCCTCCCACCATCCCGCCTCTCCATCCCTCCCCGCCCCGCGGCCGCCCGGCTCTACCGCTGCCCGAACAAAGGCGAGACGCTCCCGGAGCCGGGGAGTCCCCCCAGCTCTGCCCCTCTCCCCAAATCCCACCTCCCGGCCCCTCGCTGGAGCGGGACCCCGCTCGGAGATGCTCCATAGGGAGAGCCAAATTGTCTCCCAGCTTAGAGCGTTGCCGCCGCGTGAGCTGGAGGTAAACATCCTGTTTGGAAACATCTGGGATGTTTTCCAGGTGTGAAAACATCCCGAACAGAGAAACTGAAGATGCCCCATCCCTGGAAGTGTCCAAGGCCAGGCTGGACAGGGCTTGGAGCAACCTGGGATAGTGGAAGGTGTTCCTGCCCATGGCAGGAGGTTGAAAAAAGAAAGTGTTTTAAGGTTCCTTCCAACCCAAAACATTCCATGATTCCATTTAATTTTTCCTTCTTCCCTCTCCTCATGTTTTTAGGGGGAAACAGATGGAAGGAGGTGCTGGCCTTGTTTCTGGATGCCATCTTGCTGGCTCTCCAAGGAAAAGTCACACCACGTGGGTTTTCCAAAGGGCAGCACCAAAGCTCCAGAGGTGGGACTGCACAGTTCAATATGTACTGTGCTTCCTCAGGCTCCTCCTCCTCACCACCCTGACAAGGGGCAAATAAATCAAGTACTCCCCTAAAAAACTCAACAGAATTCAACAAATCCAGCACTGTGGTAAAAGGGCTTCCCACATCATAGAATCGTGGAATGCTTTGGGTTGGAAGGCACTTTCAAGATCATCTCATTCCACCCCCTGCCATGGGCAGGGACACTTTCCACTATCTCAGATTGCTCCAAGCCCTGTCCAGCCTGGCCCTGGACACTTCCAGGGATGGGGCATCCATCACCACAGAGGAATGTACCTCCTGGCACTGTCTCCATTTGCTGTGTCCAGCCATTTTTTTCTTCTGGATAGGACTGCAAGGTCAGCTCCAGGGAGGGGGCCGTGCTGCAACACTAGTAACACCAATTGTGCTGGTTTGTGCTTGGATTGTACTCCCCTGGGGCCCAGAGGCTGTTTGGGTTACACTGAGCAACCCAAAACCTTTCCCAAGAGGTAATTCCTGCCTTGGGGAACTTGTAATCCAAGCTGCCACAGAGGCCAGAGCACGATGGAAAAGGCAAGGAGGGAAAACAACGTGCCAGCCTGCAAGCTTCCCATCAGGAATTAGGATTCTGGTTTCGGATTTCCTTGGTGGGACCTCAGATGGAGCTTTGTTCCCAACCCATCAAAACAGCAATGCCTGCAATGGTAGGAAAGGATCACCATTTGGGAAAAGCCACCTTTGGAACACCCTGCTTACCTCCACTGCTGGTGTAGGAGGATGGTGGGGCTGCTGGGTGCTGGAAGGAAGATCCAGACGTGGGGATGGAGAACCCCTTGGAGATGGTCCTGCTGCAGCCATTTCTGGTGAAGCGTCACTTTGTGGTCATGTTATCCAGAAGGAATGCTGCCAGAGCATCACTCCGGAGAAGGTTGGAGAGCCTTGCCTTCCAGCTGGGTGATTGAGTTGGGTTTTGGGTTGAAGAGGAGAAGCTGAGGCCTTGGTGATCAAAATCCAATCCAGAATTCCCTGTAGGTAAAGCCACAGGATGCTTCCAAAAGGAGAGATGAATACACTTATTTCAAGTAGAGAATTTCAAGCTGGAAGAAAAACAGGTTTTAATTCCCAGTTTAAGTCTTTTCATGCTTCTGTTGCTTCGTGCAATCTATAATTAAAGAGCAGAAATGATCTGTGAGAGTTTCTTTGCAGAAGACATAGAAAATGAATTTGTGTTCTGAGCATTTCAGGCGATTTTGGAAGATACGCACCTGCTGGAGCATCAAAGCTGGAACAAGCCCTTATTTTGACTGAATAGTTTATGATGAAACATGTAATAAAGGGCATACTTTACTTATGAATTACAGCTCCGCAAAACATTGTTTAATTACTGTTTTTCAGAGGCAAAAACTATTTCTTCATCCACAAAATCTGTGAACTCATCCAGTCCCTCCAGACCTTTATGCCTCCCCTGATGTTACCAAATCTCTGGCATTGGCAGCATAACGTTGGCTGAATGACAATGGCAATGAGCTGACCCACAACTTGCCCCAATTATTGCCTTCTAAAGATAATAATTAAATAGATTTGGGTGCCTATGACATGCTGGACGTGGTGAAAAGACGACTTCCAAGGGGATCTCTCAGGCTCCCAGATGACAAGATGTTTGTTTGTCACCTGCACGGTGGCACCAGCCCTACCTGTTGGTCTTACCTGCCTGAAATATTAAATGATTAGTGTGGATTTTTGTGTTATCTCTATCAATACACCATCATTTAAGTCAGAAAAATTTGTTCATTTTAGCCTTTTTCTTCTCAGTTCTTGTCACAGAGGAGGGAGAGTGAAGCAGCAAGGCAACTTCCCCTTGTCCTTTCCTTCCTGTCCTTCCCCTTTGCTTTGGCCCCTCTATTCTCCTCTTGTCTCCTGCCTTTGCCTTTCCCAGCCTTTAACTCTGTCCCACCCTTCTCCATGACTTTAGGATTAACCTTTTCCTTTCCGTTTTGGAGTCCAAAAGGCGCCTTTTCCTGTTTTTCCCCTCCTCGGGTGCTATTTTATCTTGTGCCCCCATTTCCTCCATGGGTAATGCACCCTGGAATTCTTTATGATTCAAGGCTTCCCTCTTCAGCCTTGAGATTTACCAGTGACATGGGTCTGGGGACTTTCCCATTTATTAGGTGACCTCTAGGCTTGGGGAGGAGCAGTTCTGCTTTCCAGCTTCCAGAGAAGAAAGTTGACAACAGCTGCTGCTTTTAAAACGCCAAATCAGGCTCCTTTTCCTGCAGGAGGCTCCAGCCAGTATTCCCAAAGCCTGATTTTCATCTGGCAGTGCCAATTTCTGGCCATCCCAGAGCAATGCAGTGTCCAAGCCCATCCCACCAGGTACTACTCGGAGCCAGAGCCCAGGTGACATGTTCCAAATCCCCACACGGGATGGTCACCCTCCACCAGCAGTAGATGCAGCTATTGGCCCCTAAATACAATTAATCTTGATTTTGAGGGCTGGAAAAACCTTCACAAAAGGCTGGAAGTGTTCCTTACAAGAGGAAAAAAACCCCAAACCCACTTAATTGGGTCTATTTTTGTGCCTTTATGGGCACTGGTTGTTTTGCTCAGCCGTGCAAGCCTCCTGGAGGGGAGGGCATTAGGGCTAATAAAATCATAGCAATCTCCACCAATTACCTAAACTGGCTTTTCTGCCCATAATATCATGAGTCTGGGAGCCAGGAGCTCGGGATCTACCCGAGTGAGAAGCCAGGGCTGTATTTCCAGCCCTAGCTCACCACATTTCTTCTTCCCAGAGATTTAAACCTTCTGTTTGTTAATCCAAAAGGCTCTGAAACAGCTGCCCCTGCACTCAGGTTGCACAACCACCTCCTGACCACGGGCTGATTTCTGGCAAGAAAAGTGGTCAAATTTGCAAAAAAAATTTAAACGAGGAGAAGAAGCGGGGAAGGGGCGGGGGGGGGAGGGAAGTGTTTTCCAACTGTTTGGGTTAGTCTGAGGTTTTAAAAGCAGCTGGAAGAAGGAAGGAGAAGCACTGGGAGGGATGGATTAGCATCCTAGGCACAGGTAAGGTGGGCAGGGGGCAAAGCCAGGGATTTTACCTGACACTTATCCCCATCCAGGTGCAACGAGTCCACGCCCAGAGCAGGGCAAAGCTTGGTTAGGGAAGCATCCCAAACCCACCGTTCAGGGACCCGCAGCCTCAGCAGGCTCCAACTCCTCCCCGCTCTCCAAAGGGAGGGATGGGAGCAGAAGCACGGCGGGCTGTGGGTGAGCGAGCATGACCTCATCCCTCAAACACGCGGAGCTGCCCGGGATTAGACCAGGAAACAGCCGCTGCTGAAGCACCGGGGCAGGCGGGGAGAGAAAACCCCCCTGAGCATCTTCCCCTCCTTCTCTACAGCAGCCCCTGGCCGAAAACCACCTCTCTTCCAGATTTCAGCTCTTTTCGGGGGGAATTTTAGGAGCCCTGATGGAAGACCACCAAGGAGAGTCACAAAGATGTGCTCGTCCCGGAGAGGAGCAAGAGAAGCGCAAACCCGGCTCTTGGAGGCAGGGACGGAGCTGACAGACACATCATCTGGTCTCCGGCTGCCCCGAGGCACGATCATTCCTGGCAGACCTCTCCCTAATCCCTGCTTTAAGACCTCCAAAGATGGAGGGAGCCTCCACAAGCCCCCAGGAGTTTTTGTTTGGGGTTTCTTTTGTTTCTTTGTTGGTTTTTTGTTGGGGTTTTTTTTTTGCCATGTCTTGCTTTTCTGATCCTGGAAAGTTTTTCCTCCTGGTTAATCTGTATATTTCTTGCAGCTGCTTACACCAAGGAGGCTTTGTGCCATTTATTTGGATTTTCCTGGCTTTCCTACAGCCCTTTCCCTATGCACAGATATCTGCTGTGCTCTCTGATCTCTCCCTTACTCAGGCTGGTGCTTTCCAAGCTCACGGTACAGCCAGAATAAAATCCAATTAACTGTCCATATCCTCCAAAAAGGTCCCAAGATACAACTTAAAGGCTTCTGGGCTTTTCATCCAGATTTGCACAAGCAGAGCCATGCCTTGCACACTCCTCAGGTCCCCTGGACACTTTTTGCACAAACTCAGAGCTGCAAGTTTGGTCCGAGGAAAGTACTAACCCTGATATATCCTGCCACCAAACTCTTCCTGCCAGCATCCCAAAGATTCTGGATGCTGTCACAAAACCAAGTGACAGTGACAAAGTTCTTCCACGAGGCCCCAGACACACTGGAATCAGCACAATGTTTTACTGGAGCTGGAAAATGAAGGGCTTTGTATGAATGTAGCAGACAGTGCTGTGAATTTCTGTGAGGACCCAAGCTTCCAATGACTTTTTCCAGGACCCAAAAGAGAGAGCTGGGTGTGCAAAGTGGCTGAACCAGCCAGGGTGGGAAACCACCTCTTCCTACCCTCTCCCCATCACCAGCTGCTCTGCATCCCACATCTCCAAAGGCTGCCATCCTCTCTGCTTCCTCAGTGAGCCCAGCATCCCACAAGCTGCTATTCCCCTGCAGCCAAACCCCTGGAAGCAACTGGACAGCAAAGATGACATCGAGTTACTACAGGAGGTTGGGAATAACAGAAGGATGACAGCAAGAAACCTCTGGAGAGCAACAAACTCCTGTATAGGCACATCATGGTGGGAATGGAGCTCAAATCTTACCAACGCTCATCTCCTGATGGCACCTAGGCAGTATTTTTTGGGATCAGAGCCCTGTGTTCAGCCCAATCCAAACAGAAGCATCTTTCCCTCATCCCACCAAACTGCATCACGCTGCCCCTCTGAGCATGGTTTCTCCTCAGCTACAGCTGCATCTGCTAATTCCTGCAAGATGTTTGCCTTGGCAACCTCGCTGGGAGGTTTTCTAGGGGCTGGGAGTCCCCCCTCATTCCCTTGCCCACCCAGGGATGAGCAGACAAGCTCAGGAACCCAAACTGTAAAGCTGGAAAAGGGATAAATGAGCCAGAAAGTGGAAGCCGATGCCGGTCCCGGCTAAGCTGCAAGTTAAGGGATGGTGAAACAAGGTCAGCAAGATTTATACTGACAGCCTTGGATGGCTTCCAGCCCCTACTGTCAACGATGGAGGCTTGGAAAAGAGGAGGGAAAAAGTTGCTCTCCTTCTAGGAACTGCACCGCAGAGAGAGCTCTGCCGGCGTGGCCGGGTCCTGATGATGGCAAAGCAGAAAATAGCCCCAAAAATCCTTCTTTTTCTAAGTGCAACGCAAGACACAGCACAGCTGCAGCAGATGTTGAACTCCAGGTTGGCAGCACTTCAGTGGGACTGAGGCAGTCGCCAGGGTGATGGGCTCCTGCTGCCATGGATGGAAACCCATGGAATCCTCCTTCCCAAAAACACAGAGCCTTAAAGCTCCCTGATGGCTATGGCACAAAGGGAAATGTGTGCAGCCTATCCATGGGATCCAGGGGGGTGTTAAACCTCTCTGTGCCAGAGCTAAGACCAAACCTAGGACCAAAATCCCACCAGCATCACTTCAGCTCTGGGGCTTGGCACAGCCTGGCCATAGGCCTGGCTGGTGGGAGACACCCATCCTGGCTACCTTGATATTCCCAGCCCTTCCCTTTTTCTTTTCCCTGCTGATAACACAATACAAATTAGGTTAACCTTGCTCAGCAGCTCCCCCAGATGAGCCTTTCCCTCTCCACACATTGACCACCTTATTAATTTTTTATCATCCTCCTGCTAAAGTTACGTTTACTGCCATGTAAACGCCAAATACTTTTTTTTACCTCTTAAATCGAACTCCTGAGCATTTCCCAGTCCCCAGGGCCTTGCTCATCCCCTCAGCCTACAGATATTTTTCCTGCATGAGATTCACTCAAGAGCCGGTGAGTGCTTTTGAGTGAATCTCATTGAGCCCCATCTCCTCTTTTAGCTCGAGCTTGGGAAAATTAATTTTTCATTTGCCTGGGGCCAGAAGCACCCTGAGGTGGTGGAGGGCTGGAAAACAGCTGCTTTTTTCCCCTTGCCCTGCAATATTCATGGAAGAAAAGCGAGAAATAGAGGGAGAAAGTCATTCCAAGTCTGGGGTCCGTGGTTCATACACATTTTGCTGCAAGAAAAGAGCCAAGCCCGATGCGTTGCATGATGTCCGTAGTTTTTGGAGCTTTGGAAAACCTCCTCTTGCTGCCACCCTCTACACAGGTTAGCATTTCCATTGCTCTTCTGGGTTTAGCCAAAAATCCCCCTTCTCTGCACCATCCCCTTTCAGCCCATAATTTATTCCTGCCTCTGCTCCCCACAACAACAGAGGGCTTGGCCGTGCCCAAGGATCCAGTGGAGCTGGGAGAGTGAAAACAGGGGGAAAGGAGAGTTTCTGGTGCTTGGAGGTTGGGTGTTGTGCCTATATGGCTTTTATTTTTAGTTTTTCAAGCCTTGGCTCTGCAAAAGGATCTTAATTACTATTCTTCAGCTGTAAAATGAAACCCAGATGTGCTCCCCTTGCAGAGGTTTCGTCGGGGGGTTCTGCCGGAGGGGGATGTCCCAGCAAGGGAAACATGGAAATTATTATTATTATTAATATCATTTTAAGAGCTCTCATGTCCAGAGCTATTCTCGGTGGCCCCAAGCCAGAACATGCCTTTTCCCTGCTGCTGTAAATAGAAATTCTCACCCCCAGCCCCAAACACCCTTAATTTTCACCAGAATTAAAGGGAAACACTCCTGACCTGGGCCTTGAAAAGTTGATGACTGTGGGACTTGGGTACAGTTGGCAGAGGTGCCACAGCTGGGCAGAAAAAGAGGGGAAAAGGGGATTTTTAGGGAAAAACACAGCCCTGAAGCCCCTGATAGCTGCAGAAATTTGCCTGGAGCTGTGGCAGGTTTCCCCTTGCAGCCCCATGTGCCAGTGGAATATTGGCTCCTCGGCACATTTTCCCTTTTAGAGGGATAAAAACCATAAAGACATGTGAAGTTCAGCTTCCAAGGATTTCTACTTGCCCATAAGAGGAGGAGGAGGAATGAAATCCCTGGCTGAGGTCAGAGCAGCCCTGTTCCTCTTACCTCTGTGAATCCCAAAAAGGGGTCCCTTTGCCAGGGCCCCTGCCTGATGCAAAGATGAAGGAAGGGAGAATATGGCCAAGACCAGCTGTATTTTTGCACTTTTTGGAGTAAAAAAAAATTATAATCTCAAAAGAAAGGGGATCTCCCAGGCCAATTTATTCAGGGAGAGTTTCACAGAGAGATGGTGGGGCTGGGATAAAGTTTCTTGCCACCTTGTCACCCCCCACGCAGCAGATTTATATAGCTATTTATTATCTATATTATTATTCTCCCAGAAAAAAAGGTTTCTGGCAGAAAGCTTTGCTTTCTCTGGAAGGAGGTAGCCGATCCAAGAGTACACGTGGTGCAAAGCTCCCCTGAAACATTCCTCACAACAAACAAGCTCCATCCAAAAGCAAAAGCTGAGTAGTGAGGAAGCACCTCTGTACCCACGTCCTCACAGGGGGAACGGATTTGGGGATACCTCTACTTCCAAGGCAGATTGTGACCTTGAACTCCCCACGGATCAAGTCACAGGGGTTTTATTCTGTTCCAAAAAGTTTTTCCTCTATTTTTTTAAGAAGTATTTTATATTAAAATACATTTCAATAGGGATTTAAAAGACAGGTTTTGCCCCTGCATGAATAGCAAATACCATTCAGCCAATGGTTACAGGTTAATCATGCCTCAATTTATAAATTTTTTTAATTACACCCTCAGTCATGACCTTTGCTATGAGACAAGAAGACGAGTGCAGCACATCTGCTGCAGAGAAAAACCTGGAAAAGACATATCACCAAACCCTCAGGGATGGTGAAGGCAAATAGAAGCATTAATAATCCATTAATTAATTATCCATGTAAAATATAATCTCATTAGGCAGTAGCACAGCAACAAACAGCCCCATTGCCACATTACGCCCACACTGTAGCCAGAAAAAAAAGGGGAAAAAAAAGTCATTAAACCACTCTTTTATAAAAGACAATGGAGCCATGGGACACTTTCTGCTAGACCAGGTTTCTCCTGGTTGTTATTACATAGAATTTACAATATTTAATATATTTCATATTTCTAGAATTTGCATTGTATAGAATAATTCTAGAATGTGTATTCAATATCATTATATCACTCTGTATAATATATAAAATCTATATATTATATATACACAGTACATATAATAAAACGTATGCTATAGACATAATAGCATTTAAAATACATAATATCCACTCAATAATGATTCTCTATTTTACCTATATAATGTATGATATATAACCCCTTGTTTGCTTTGTCTCGGGCGGAATGCTTTCAGAATTGTCAATCTTTTTCCCTCTGAGCAGAAAATCCAGGCCATTCAGAGCCAGGTTTTAACTTCTCATCTAAGAGAGGGATCTGGGTTTCTGCCTCCCCAGCCTGGGGAAAAGAAGGAATAAACACAGCATCCCATCTCCCAGGATTTTTTTTTCCCCAGGCAACTGCTTTAGTCCTGCTTTGGAAAACGCTTGTTAGGATGGCGGGAAAGCGGAAAGGAGCCTTTCAGCCCCTCGAACCAGGTGATGCAAAGTTCCAACCTTCATTACCAAGATTAAAGAGGCTGGGATTTCCTAAGCAATTACAAACTCTGCCTAATTAAGACAGGGCTAATAGGCAGGACTTGCAAGGGTTGGTGCTGGGGCAGGAGAAGGGGATGGATTTGCAGCAAAAGAGCCTGCAGGTAATTGTTTTGGTAAGGCAGAATAAATGGAGATGTAAGGATAGAGAGGATGTTCTCCGCTAAAAACTAAAATAAGAGGGGAAAAAAGAGAAAAAATAGTGTCAACAGCTTCTTGAAATCACTCAGTCAACTGTCTGACTGCATCAGCAGCAAGCTATCCAAACACTGCAACACTCAGCGAGGGGCAAAACATTCAGGCAGGTATTTCTGAAAGAAAGAAAAAAAAAAGCACACCTCAAATATGTGTGGCTAAGCCAAAAAAAAAAAAAAAAGAGGGACCCCTTGGGAACTGGGTCTGTCACAGCCAAGGCTGAAGAAAAAGCAGTGCTTTGCTATTTTAAAATGTTGTTTTTCTTTCCAGCCTCCACCTTTGAATTTCTGCCACCTCCTGCCACTGGCAGCAGATGAAAGCTGGGACAGATGGAGCGTGTGCTCCTGCTTTTGTGCTTCCCATCCTATTCTCTCCTTCCTCCATCTAGACAGGAATCCAGCGGCTTCCCCCTGGCCCCTGCAAGCTCCTCTCACCCCACTGTGAGACCAGGGGGGCACTGGAACCCCTCATTTATAAAATCTCCTTTGGATTAAGTATATTTTTCACTCTTTCCTTTCTCCTTTCCTTAAAAAACAAAGAAAACCCACTGGCATTAATTCTGCTTTTAAGCCTTTGCCGAGAAGCTCAGCCCCCTCAGCACCACCTTGGCACTCAACTTGGTTGGGGCAGGGGGAAGTGGGACCCCAAAACTGGGTACCACAGCTGCCACTCCCCCAGCTACATCCACAACTAAAAAGAGTTGGGAATAACCAACAAATATGCCTAAGCCTTAAAAATACCCAGGTTTGAAGTGACTGGGATTTCTGTAAATCCTAATTCCGGCTGCAAGTGTTTATGGCTCCATATATACATGGAGCCATAAATACATAACCGGATATATATATTTATATATACTTATGTGTATATAGACATGTATATTTGTGTGTTTATGCACATAAATACACCTCTGTGTGTATAAATATGTAAATTTGTGTAAATGCTGCACCGGCTCAGGGAGGAAGTGAGGAAGGTCTCTATTTTTAATTTACAATATTTTTATTGAGTCCAAAAGAACCCCAGAAATCCTCCCATCCTAAGGCAGCTTTGAGGTTCACCCCCTCCCTCCCCACACCCTCGGATTTTGGGAAAAGTCTTTGTTTTTGCTCTTCCCCACCCCAGAGAAAGCAGCAGGGGTCCCCCCCGCGCCCCGGCCCTACGCGAAGTCCCCGCGGAAGGGGCAGGACGTGGCCCCCTGCGCCTGCCAGCGGCCCCGCATCGTGCACAGCGCTTTGCCCTCCAGGCTCTCCAGCTCCGGGAATCCCAGCTGGTTCAGCACCTCGTAGACCCCAGCCACCGCCGCTACCTGGAAACAGAAGGAGAAGCAAGACTGAATTCCTCCCCGCCTGGGGATGCTTCTGCCACCTCCCGGGTGAATACGGGCGGGGAAGATCCCCGGCATTCCGCCCCCGCCATCCCCGTACCACCCCCCTTCAGCTCCCCCAGCCTCTCTCCAGCCCCAGTTTATCCATTTTCTAAGCCTCTTCCTTGCTGCTGGGGTCAGCCATCACAGGATTTGTTGGCTTTGGCACCCTCCTGCCAAAAAGCTACAATGGCGCCTTGTTTTTGCTAAAAACGCAGGGATTATGCAGCGGGAAGGGGCGCTCTGGGGGTCAAAGGCTCCTTGTATCCGCAGGTTGGGAGTATTTCCCTCCCCTCCAGCAGACGGGGGGGGGAGTGGGGGGGCGGGATGTAAGCTCCACGTGTTGGAGATGTGGCACTAAAAGGGGCAGCACCAAAAGAAAGATGCAGCACCAAAAAAGATGTTGCATCAAAAGATGCGCCAGAAAACGGGGGGACAGAGGGCAGATGTAAATCCATGCACTGAAAATGCAGCCCCAAAAGGTGCTGCTTTAAAAGGTGCAGCCCCAAAAGGTGCAGCATCAAAAACTGCTGCGTTCAACCGCACACCTCCCGCATCCAGCCAACAGCAAACATCCCAAATCCCCACAAAAGCTGGTCCAGCCGCAGCAGCGGCCGCCGGGCAATGCAAACACCGGCATAACCGGGATGCCAGGGCGGGGCGGGCACCGGCGTCCCCCCTCCTGCTCCAGCTCCGCCCTTTCATCTCCCACCCTGCAGACCAAAGATGACAATAGGAATTAGCGGCGCCGGCGGAGGCAAGAGAAGGAACGCGAGTTTTTCCCACAACAGCGCCGGGCAAACCCGGGAGGGGGGAGAAAAACTGGTCTCTGCATCGTAATAGAGGTAAAAGATGAAAATGATAAAATAAATAAAAACAAGTGAAATTACAGAGTGCATCAATAGAAATAATACAATAAAATAACAAAAATTAAGGTTTAAAATAATATAATAAAATACAGTCACACAGCAGTAAAATTTAAATAAATAAAATTACATAAAATATTATAGTAATAGTAGCATTATTAAAATTGCCATGTCCCCAGCTTCCCCTTCTCCCTTCTGACTCTCCTTTCATGCAGAAAAACCCCCCAGGCACCAGCACACACAGCCCTACGCCCCCCACACCATTTGTTCCACCTCCAAAGTCCCTTTTCCAGGGAAATTTACAGCCCTCCCAACATTTCCATTCAAATCAATGTATCTCAAATAAATTCAGCGCCTATATCCCCCCCGAGCGGGAAATATGGATAATTTAGGGTCTCTTAGCCACCCTTCCCCCATTCCATAAGGATAATTTAGAGTCTCTCACTTGCCCCCCATTCCATTTTTCCAGCTGGTTCCCAATTCCCTCAGATATCCAGTGACACCATCCCCATCCTCCCAGACCTCCCATGCCCTGTACCACCTGTCCTGGCCAGGCAGGGTTGGCTGGTGGCCCCCCAGCCCCAGATGCTGCAATCACAATGAAATCCCTGGGAAACTCAAACCGGGAGGAACAGAGCAGGTTTGGGGTGGGAGAGTTCCCCATCCACAGGGTGGGATGCCATCCATCTCCAGTGGCTTTCCATGAGAGCCACCAACCCAGGGAGCAAAGGGACCACAGACAACGCCCCAACAACATATAAGTTAAGGATGGGTGTCTGCTTCCCAGTAAATTCCTGTACTTCCATGTAAACACGAGGCTGAGGGAGGTGGCAGCCAGGGAAAGCCTCACCTCACGCATCCAGAGGCTGAAGGGCCTCTGCCAGGAGTCCTTCTTCTCCAGGTGGAGGTAGGCGTTGAAGAGGATGAGGAAGATGTAGCGCTCCAGGTACTGCAGGCTCCTCAGCTGCAGCATCCGCGTCTCCTTCTCATCCTTGCCCGACTTTCCCTGGAAGGAACAACAGCCTAGCTGAGGCACCTGTGGCACCCACGCCGGGAGAGCATCCCAGGGGAGCTCCTGCATCCCACCCTCACCCACAGTCCTGCTCTGCATCCCGGACTTAGGTGGTGAAGGATGCACAAGGATCTCTGGTGCGAGGGAAAAGCCGTGGGAAGGGCATGGGAAGAGGGAGGAACACCGTGGGGCCAAAAATAAGCGCATCCGTCCAGCCTGCTCCTGCTGGGGCTTGGCACTCCAGGCTCTCATTTCCTTGTGGTTTCCAGTGGGTAACAACGTTCCCAGAGCTCAAAAATAGGTGAGGGATGGCAAAACGTGGGGGTGGTGTGCCCAGGAGTCAGGAGTAGACACCCAAGTGCAAACTGTACCCCAAACCGTGAGTTCCTGGACTGCAAATCACTTTCCCAGGTAAAAACACCTCCCTGGAAGGCATTCCCACCTGGATTCAGCCTCCATTTCCAGAGGAAGAGAAGCTCTGAGGCTGGTGGCCATCACATCTCCCAGTACTATTTTATATATATGAATGATAAATACCTCTTTTATTATGTTTTATATATACTGTAATGTTCATGCATTCGTTATTTATATTTATTGCTTTATTATATATTGTATGTAATTATATAATAATTTTTATTAGTATTATTATTGCTGTTACTTTAAGAAGCCCTGCATGCTGCCCTTTCTAGGAATTAATAAACACTAATAAATCAGAGCCCTGATCCCACAGGCCATCCCAAAAAGCAGCAATTCCTCATTCAAGTTCTGCCTGGTGGAAAAGTTGTCTCCTCCACCTGTGTGTGCCAGTATTTGTAGAGAGCAGATCCTATGATCCTGTTATGTACCCTGCTACTGTATTACCCTATTTATTTTTTATCCTATTATCCTATTTATCATTTTATTCTATTATCCTATTTTTCTTCTATTACTTGTAATTTTATTCTATTATCCTATTTAATTTTCTTCTATTATCCAATTTTCTTCTATTACCCTATTACTTGTAATTTTATTCTAGTATCCCATTTATTTTTCTTCTATTATCCTACTGTTTACTATCTTACTATCCTATCATTTATCTTTTATCCCATTATTTATATTTTCCTATGTTTTCCTATTTTTTCCTCCCAGTTAGAGGTGGGAAGAGGTCGGAACAAACCAAACCAAGCCCCAAAACACATTTTCTTTCCCTTCTGGTTGCCCTAACCCTGAAAAGCATCTCTCAGCAGGATCCCAAAACCCCAGCAATTCCCATAATTCTTGTCTCCAAGCTGTCCATCACCGAGAACAAAACAAAAATAAATTAAAATTAAAGCATTTGCACAGGGCCAAGCCAAATCCAGTGGGATGGATGAGCAGCCAAGAGGGAAGTACAAGCTCCAGTGACAAGGGTCTCTTACTTGGGCAGAGGGAGTGGATGAATCCCTCCTTATCTTGCCTTCCCACCAGAATGCCAGCCTGGGAATGGGATACAGCCCAGGAACACCCCTGTGCTGGTCCTGACAGCCAAGTAGGTGAAACTCCCCACATGGCCACATCCCCATAATAAAGGAGGGAAAGCCAAAATTAAATTAAAGTACCTACCCTGAATAAAAATAAATTAATAAAAATAAATGTGGCTATAAATTAATTAATGATTAAAAATCGCTACATCTGCAAGTAGTCAGGTCTCCAGAGGTTCTCTCTCCCAGCAACCCAAAAAATGCAGAGGATCCCAGGAACTGGGAGGCAAATCCCCGGGAAGCTGCAGATGTTCCTGGGTGATTGAACATTTTGGTTTTTCTTCCCTCCATCGACTGTTCGGGGCCATTAATTGAAAACATGGATCAGTGGCAGCTGGAGCATGAGCTGAAGTGAGGAATTGCCAGTGGGATGTGGCACAAACCATCCCAGGAATAATGCCAGGCCCTGGGCTCAGCCCTTCCAAGGCCCCGTGATATAGTTGCACAGGTTTAAAAAATCCCAAATCTGATGAAAATAATCCTTTTTGCTTCTTCATCAGCTCCACAGGGGCTCCCAAGTAAAACAGGGCTGTGGACCACAGGCTCAGCTGGCCATGGATGAGTCCATTCCCGAGGACGGCTCCCCTTCCCAAAGCTGAATCTCCTTCCCAAACTCGGGGGAGCCAGAGGAACCTTTGGGGCTGGAAGCAGAGCGGGACAGACCAGTCCTGCCCTCTGTCGGCTGCGCCTCACGGGATGCTGGATGGGAGGAGTGCTGAATGGGATGTGAGATGCATGTTGGTGCCAGATGGGCAGGGTTCTGGGTGTGATGGGTGGGATGCGGGATGGAAAGGGACAGGCAGGATGCAGGACAGAATCCAAGGCAGCCCTGGGTGACCATAACCACAAGAGCCTTGGCACCTCTCTGGTGACACACCAGACAACTTCAGCCCGCGAAACCATCCAGCTTTGGCAGGGCTGGTCTCAGAGCCTGGCTGCACCCTCTGGAATTGCCCAGTGCCAGTGGGAAGAGGGGGGCTCACCTGCCGGTAGGTGCAGATGATGATTTCCCGGAGGTGGTAGTGCATGGGGGTCATGGTCTCACTGACCGTGTCCAGGGCCATGTCCACCTCCTTCTTCATCCGGTGACCATCAGGCAGGAGCTGGACCACCTTCATTACCACCTGGAGCATGGGCAGAAGCAGCAGGGCTTCACCAGGAGCCTCCCTGCCTTGTCCCACTGCCTGGGAGAGGATCCAGCCCCTCCAAACAAGCAGCTGTGGCGTAAGGTAGCAGAAGGAGACCCCTAAAACAGAGCCAGCCCCAGGACTCACCTCAAACTCCCCCTTGGTGTACTTGGCATCAGGCACACTCACGATTTCCTCCTCACTCATCTCAGGGATGCCCTGGGGTGGCCAGAGGGGACTAGGTCATTATGGGCTGCACAAAAATGTAGAGCCTGTGCCCAGCCCACCAGGACCCCCAGCATCCCCCGCCTTGCCTCTGCCAGGCAGAGAAGACAAAAATTTTATCCCTGCCTGAGGAGGGAGCCCCATGTCTGGACAGCCAGAGGACTGTTCCAGGCATTGGCTCAGGGTGTCCAGAGAAGCTGTGGCTGCCCCATCCCTGGAAGTGTCTAAGGCCAGGCTGGATGGGGCTCGGAGCAACCTGGAGTAGTGGAAGGTGTCCCTGCCCATGGCAAAGGGGTGGAACGAGATAAGCTTTCGTGTCCCTTCCAACCCAAACCATTCCATGATTCCATGATCTCCCCTGTTCTTAAACCTTCATGTGGGGGTGGAAGCTCTCAGGAAGAGGGTAAGGGCTCACCAGGGATTCACCCAGACTTCTGGGGCTCACTGGGAGTTAGGCACAGCAAGATGTCACCACATGGATATCCACCCCCACAGCCCACCCTGGCCCTGCCCAGACTCCTTTCAACTCTCTGGCTGTGACACGGCTGCTGTGGGCTCTCCAGAGCTTCCCCAGGAACCCCAGGGGTTGCTGCAGCCCCCCATACTCACATTGAAGTGCCAGAGGGTGAGGACAGCGATGACCATGGCCGTGGTGGTCCTGCCCCGGCCACTGGAGCAGTTGAACACGAAGGCTGCCTGCGAGTTCTCGGCCAGGGCGCTCTTCATGGCCTCCAGCAGCCGGTCAAAGTCCTGCCGGGATGAAGCCAGTGAGTTTTCAGGGATGCAGGACTTCCTCACCTTGGGGTCCCCTTTGTCCTGCAGCCTCCAGGTTGAAATCCCTGTTTCCTTGCTGCCAGATCCATCCTTGCCCACCTGAAGGCACACAGCCTCTCCACACAGCATCTCCTGGGGATCCCCCCTGCCCTGGGCAAGCACCCCACCAGCACTGAGCACCCAAGTGACATTCCCCCCCCCCAGCACCAGGGCTGGCTTGGGATGGAGGCAGCAGCACCACTCCATGCCTGGGGTACCTGCTCCTTGGGAGCACCGAAGTCGGGGATGGGGATGCGGCGGTAGGTGAGTCCCTGGCAGGAATTCTTCTGCTGGCTGAATATCTCCTGCGTGGTCAGGCAGCTCTTGAACATCTTCATCTGCTTCTCTGCCTCCAGGTACACCTCCAGCCACTTCTGGCACTTCAGCAGGTCCCCCTTCAGGGCAGCCTCCAGTTTCTGCAGAGGATGGAGAAAACCTTACCATAACACCCGCCCCTCCTAATTTTTTGCAGGATTTTAATCAAGTTTTTTAGATGCAGGTGAACACCCCAAACCCCACACCAGGTCCTGGCCACCAGTTCTGCCCAGGTTCCTCTGTGCTTGATGGGAACCCCAGGAGCACCATTACCCACCACGCTGGGCAGCTCCTCCACACAGCCATGCTGCTGCTGACAGCCAAACTCCTCCACTGCCTGTCTGCCCTGGAAATCCAGCTGGGAACATCCGCTCCCCTTTCCCCAGATGCCTTTTACCCTTGCTCTAAAGGCACGCTATAAATTCTTCCAGGGTGGATCTCCGCTTTGCTCCTTTGTTCCCAAAGGAAAACAAAACCAGCAGCTCCAGAGGGTGAGGAACTATCAAAGCCTGTGGAAATCACCCATGAGGGTTCCTGGGAACCCCCACTGCATCCAGCATCTCCCAGAGCTCACCTCCAGCTGCTGGGGCGAGGTGGCAGGCACAGGGATCAGCTCCTCCAGGAGTCCAGGCTCCCGCAGAGTATAGATCTGCTCGTTCCCTTCCAGGACCACTTCCTCCCGGAGGTTGATCCAGACAATGCGGGAGTGCTTCCTCTTGGCATCCGTCAAGTACTGCAGGACGCTGCCCAGGGTCTAAGGAAAGGGTGGGCAAAGGTGATGGGAGGGCGGGGAGCCCGATGTGGGGTCCCTGCCCGACGTGGGATCGTGTCCCTCACCTTGGAGCTGGGCTGTGCCGTCCCATAGACAGGCATTTTGGGCACCCTTCGGAAGTTGGCCACGCTCATCTCCTTGGCAGTGCTCAGCACATCCGGGCAGAACCGCTCATCCGCCACCTGGAACAGAACAATGTCCAGGCAAGGGATGCCCCTTCCCACCCTCGGGTTTGCAGCGCACCACAACCCATGGACCCTGCTCAGGACAAGTGCCCAGACCTTTCCAACAGCAGCATCCAGGACTCAAAGCCCCGTGGCCGCGTCTCCAAGGTGGGAAATGTTCTCCTGCAGCACAAGGCACCAACGGTCCCGGCCTCCTTCCCCCCACCCAGAAACCACGGAGCTGCTGCCCAGGCTCACGTCACAAGATGCTCCAGACACATCCATGTGCACAGGCACCTCTGGCCACACACTTATCCTCACATCTATTTCCATCCTTGCTGAGAATGCCAGCAGGACATGGACCCAAGACCCCAAGACGCCTGCCCTACAACAGGGAAACGCTTGGCTTCTCCCACCCCACCACCCCTCTGTGAGGGTGAGCACCCCAGGATGCTGCTCCCACCTCTGCACCCCTCACTCACCAGCACTCGTGCGCCCTTGGTGATGAGCTCGGCGGTGACGGTGAGCTCCGAGCAGTTCATGTCCGCCTGCAGCCGGTACAGCTCCGGGTGCCGGCACATCCACCTGCTGAAGCTGAGGGCAAAGCCCAGGGGGTACTGCCGGCGGGGGGCCGGGGGGGGTGCACCATCAGCCTGGGCTCCGATCCCCTTGCCCGCGACCCCACCGAGAAAACCTGCTTGGAAAACTCAAAGGAGGAAACCCCTGCCCTCCCATTGCACAATGAAGCCAAAAAGATGAGAGGGCAAGGAAGGTGGTTTTGGGTGGTTCTGGTGGTTTTTACCTGCTCATGAAGGTAGTAGTTGAAAGCAATCAAGTAGAAATAGCGTTCGAGGCTCTGCAGAGTCCTCTGGAGGAAATACTCTTTGGTGCTGCTCCCCTAGAAGCAAAGGAGACGGAATCTGTGATGCTCAGTGCTGACCAGTCCTGCAGCCCCCGGCAGACCAGGAGGCTGGGAAAAAGCCCTACAGGAGCTTTGGATGAATTGCTTTATTTTTTTAATGAAACATTTCCAGTTTCTCATATTAAATGATGCTCAAAGGCATAAATTCACATTTCAGCTCAAAACAAAAGCTTCACTTTAGCACAAGGACACATTGGGAGCAGTTCCAACCAGCCCATGTTGTCACACGGATACACTGTCCAGATGGGAGATTCAAACCCAAGGGGACGGGGCTGGAAAATGCAAGGTCCAGCCCCCATTCCAGCCATCTCCATGGCCTTTGGATGAAATGCTCAGGCAGTGGCATCCCTGGGGAGAGAGGGCCCTGTGCCAGCCACACACCCTGCAACATCCTTCATTTCCAAGTGTCTCCCTTTTCCATGTCCAGAAGCATCCTGATGCCTGTGTTTCCAGCAAGCTCTCCTCCTCCTCTTCTTTATCATCACCTCCCCAGTCCAAGCGTGTTCCCCACCACAGCTATCCAGTCTCAGGGAGGAAACTCAAACCCTCGGGATTTTCCATAATTCAGAAACCTGGGGGCAGAGGTTTGTACCTCTGAGCATCCCATCCAACAAATTAACCTGGTACCAGGTAAGGAACACCCAGCAAGGCATCCACAAACATCCCCAGAGAGCCCATTGGAACCCACTTCCCAGGGCAGGATGGAAAATCCTGTAAGATGGGGCTGTGTCCGGGGCCAGCTCAGCAAGTGGCGTTTGCTCATCCCTGAAATTACGTGGCTGACTCATGAATATTTACTTGTTCTCCACAAAAGAAATCCGGCCTGCAGTCATTTATCAAGAGGAAAGGCAGTGGGATTTGCTCTGGAAACTCAAAACAAAGCCTGCAGGGATGGAGCCATGCCAGGTTTGCCGGCAGCACCGACAGCAGAGCGGTGCTGCTTCCTGAGCACTTGGATTCCTGTAATAAAATCCATCCCAGTGCTATCACCCAAGGCAAACCTTTTAACATTCCTCTTAAATAGGCTATGGGTGGAAAGGGGAATGATCCACTCGTGTTTCAGCCGTGGAAAGCCAGATACTGTGGGAGTCTGGCTGCTCGGCATCCCCCACCAGGATTCACCTGCATCTCCATCACTGGAGGGCTTAAATTTCCATTTCTGCCCCCAAATCCAGGCAGGAACCCACAGACATCATTCCTTCATGCCCAGAAAAGCCCCTCCTCCCCCCGAAACCAACTAGCTCACCCAATACCACTCCAACACAAAGAAGTCCAGGTCATTTTTCTGATGGCTGAGCATTATCCCCTCTCCCCTCCTCACCCTCCGTGTGCCCCCAGCACATTTTCCTGGCCTCCCGCCACTGTTTAAATCTGCTCTTGCTCCACAAAGACTTCAACTAAACACTCCTTGAGGCTTATTTACAGCAGTCCCCCAGCCATTTGTTTTCCAGGAGTCCAGGATGACACGGAGCAGCTTTCCCCAGCAGGGAAAAGTCAGGGAAAGGCTTCAAGGCAATGGGAAAATCCCATCCCATGTCCAAGCCTCCCCTGCTATATAAGAGAACCTGCCAGCACATGAGCAGCACCAAACATACCCAAATCTGCCCTAAAAGGGAAAAGGGGAGTATAACATTTGGGATTTGCCACTAAACACCAAAAGAAGTGACAGTAAACGCCTTTTCCCATTGCTCAATCATTTTCATAGGTTTTTTGCCACAGAGCACCTGGTTTGAGATTGCCCTTTACAATCAGCTCTGGCACTTGCACTCCACGTTCAACATTTAAATGGGAAAATTAATCTCCAAAGAAACTGGGATCAGGGCAGCACTTCCACCTGAGCATCCATCCATGCTTCCACCATCTGGTGAGGAGCCCCCTGGTCAGGCAGGGAAGACCACAGCTTTCCAGCATGGAAAGCCACCCTGATGGCTCTTCGAAACAAGGGGAAAAAACCATAAATCTACAACTAGAAAAGCCTGACCTTGGGTGACTATATTTGCAACGATCCCTCCCAGCTCCCAAGGACTTTTACCATCCAGGCTGATATCGATTTTCCAATTTTAGAGCTGATGAAACCAGGGCACAGGATATTATTTGTCCCCGAGGTCATCTACCAGAAGCAGCAGCAAAGCCCAAACCAGTCTGTTTTCCCCCCAATCCCAGCCTGTTCCATTTTATGGCTTTTGAAACAACTGGAGGGGAAAAAAAAAAGAGAGACACTCCACAACCTTCCAGGTTTCATATCGCTGGGAATTCTCCAGCTCACAGGAAGCTTTGGGTTTCCAGAATTTACATTCTTCTCATCCCAGAGCAAAAACAGCTCAATAAATTTCCCGGTGCCGATGGCTCACATCCAAGTAATCCTCTAATTACCTGGATCTGATAATCCTCCCCAATCCCTTCCAGCTTCTTCTTGTACTCGTAGATGGCTTCCCTCATGTCGTGCATCTCCGAGCAGGAGGCTATGGCACCATCCACCTTGGGAGGAGCAAGCGGGAAATTGCTCCATAAGCCTTGGATCTGGGGGAAGAATCCATCCCTCCTTCCCAGCCACCCTGCCGGGGGGTTCACCAGCACCCCCTTACCTCCTCCACTATCTGCTGGCCTTTGGGGACCATCTCCATGAAGGTCTGGATGACCCGGAGCCTGTCCCTAGGACATGTTTTAGGCAGGTGGGGGAAGCTGCGGTGAGAGAAGGAGGAAATCAAACCAGCCCCGGGGGAAATGGGCATCCCCCCAGTCCCGCCCCAGTGGCTGCTCCGCTTACTCGGGCTTCTGGGCAGTTCCTCGGTGGTGGTGGAGGACCAGGGTG
Organism: Dicrurus megarhynchus; assembly: GCA_013399195.1. Taxonomy (NCBI): domain Eukaryota; kingdom Metazoa; phylum Chordata; class Aves; order Passeriformes; family Dicruridae; genus Dicrurus; species Dicrurus megarhynchus. The sequence continues at coordinate 74,500 of VXAD01003111.1, forward strand.
CCCATGGCCATGGCCAGGTTGGTCCTGCCCACACCAGTCTGGCAGCCGAAGAGCAGCGCAGGCGGGGGTCTGCTGGGGTCCCGCAGCAGCAGGCTGGGGCTTTCCTAGGAGGGAGGGACACAGGGATGAATGCATGGATGGATGGAGACCCCAGCAGCTTCCGGGAGAGCCAGGTCTGCCCCATCAGTAGCTGGGATGGAGGTGATGGCCATGGCCAGGCATGGAGGGGTGGGTGGCATCTCCCTTTTGCTCAGGGGATGGGGTGGATGGAGCAGGACAGGACAATGGGTGGCCCACCCGCTGCATTCCCCTGCCCAGTGCCCTCTCCATCCACCAGCCTGTCCATCCCATCAGGGATGTTCCCACCACTCATCCCCAACCCACTGAGATTTCATCTTCCAGAATGTAAAAAAAACAAAAAAAACAGCTCTGACATGGAAAACCTTCGCAGCAAAGGCAGATAATTCCTGCCAAAGCCACTTAGGGAAGAGCTGCCTGGAGGTGGCCAGGGATAGTGACCTCTAGCCAGGGGTAGGGACGAACTGCTGGACAACATGGACTTCTCCAGCAGGATAGGAGAGTGGGAACTGCAGGCACACACAGGCATCCTCTAACAGGCAGAGTTAAGGAAAACCAGAAGATGCTCTCGGGCATTTGTGGTCCCCGACACGGCACAGGAGCAAATCCCATCTCAAGGAGGCCCCACAGATCAGGGGCTTTTCCTCGTCTCACCCTGAGGAAGCGGATGAAAGCGTCGAACTGCTCCTCCAAAGGGGCTCCCTCGGCAGGCAGGGGCAGCCGGTGGTACCTGCCGGGATGGGGATAGCCCTCGTTAGGATGGGACCACGGAGGGGCTTCATCCCAACCACCACGGAGGATACATGGCTTAAGGGGTGCCAAGAGCCCCGACCACGCGTGAGGAGGAGGAGGAGGAGGAGGTGGAGGAGGAGGAGGGAAGGACCTGTAGGAGGGCTGGAGAAAGACGGGTCTGCGATAGACCTCGTCGGTGACCTGGATGTCCTCGTCACACTGGACCCGCACGGCGTGGGGCTCGTCCCGCAGCCGCTCGATGTCATTGTACACATAGTAGACGCTCTCACTCAGCTGCGCGAAGTCGCGGATCTACAGGAGACGGGAAAAGCCCCATCACAACCCCTCCACTCACCTCTGCGCCGGCGGGATGTGCACCCCTTCCCGTCCCAGCTCACCTCCTTGCGGATGGCCAGCTCCAGGCTCTCCGCCCGCATGCCCTGCTGCAGGTGCTGGAGGTTCTCGTGAAGGTTCTCCTTGCCCCGGGGGGTGTAGGACACAAAGTCACCCTCCAGCCGCAGGAAGACCACAGGCTCCTCGCGGACGCAGAAGAAGACACATTCCTGCAAAGAGAGGGGGAGAGGCTGTCTAAAAGCTGTCCCAGCTTTTTTCCACCTCAATTGCCACCCTCCCACCAACCTTGTGGCCTTCTCTCTGCAGCTTCTGCAGCACGAGCTTGAAGCCATTGAGGCTGGGCTGCCCCATCCCGAACACGGTGTAACCTCCTTTGGCCTGCCGGAAGTTGGGAGCGCCGCAGCTACCGGTAGTGTTCAAAACATCTAATTTTCCATATACATCCCTGACCATGAAGTATTTCCCCTACAAAATATAAGAAAAGACAAGGTGGGACATCAGTGGATTTGAGCAAGGTGGGACTTGAACGCAGCTGAGTGTAATAGTGGCTTTTTCTAGGTGATCTTCAAAAGAAGCGCCCCCAAAAAACTCCTGAGGTCCCCAAAGCCCTGAAATGAGCTGGGTGATGAAATTGGTGGCGGCAACACTCACCTGCACCAGGTAGTGCTCCAGCGTGGCCTCAGAAATGCGTCCCACCGTGTAGTTTGCCTTCAGCAGGTCATCGTGGATCTGGAACTCCTCCCTGCAGTTGTACCTGCAAAAGCCACATGCAGGGGGGTGAAGGAAAAAAATAATGGCATAGGTCAAGATTGAAAAAAAACCCAATATCTGGAGAAGAGGGTGGAGGAAACGAGAATTTTGGAGGCTGCCAAGGACTTACGTGATGACCACGGGCGCCACTTTGTTGGTGATGATGGACTTGGCCTTGCTGTTGTGGAGCCCCAGGGTCTGGAAAGAGTGGATGCTGAGGGAGTGCTGGTCCTCCATGCTGCCGTCTCCTGGCACCCGGCTCTCCAGGGGGGATGCTGAGACTGCCTGCTGTGCCGCGCTGGCCGTCGTACCCATCATCCGTGGGCAGCTGTGCTGGGATGGGGAGGCAGCAGCAGCAGCAGGGAGGAAAGGAAAAAAAAAAACAAGGAGGGAGGGGAAAAAAAGGGGAAGAATTTATTTTTCAGCCACTCCTGATTTAGGATGGGAAAATCCCAGGCAGGCACAGGGCAACCCCCTGCCGACAGCCGGCCAGGGAAGGAACGCTAAGCCAGCCCTTTCCCTCCCACTCCCACAAAAGGCTTTCTTCCTGCCTGCCATGCAGCTTGCTCCATCGGGGAGGTGAAAGTAGGGCTGAGGAGGGGGGGGGGGGGGGGAAGTGGNGCGGATCTGGTCCCTAAAATCTGCTGAGTCAGCACATGGCACTGCAGAGGGACTCGGCGGCGCTCGTCCCCTGCTTTCATAGCACACATAAACCACTCCAGGGTCCTTCCCGGCATGGAAAACTCTTGAACAGCAAGCACGTGCTACTGGATATTTGGTAATTTAGTGTGTAGGAGTGCGCCTGGAGCAGGTCTGTGTGTGCCAGTCTGGAAGCTGCCGTTAAAGCAGCCAGTTATCCCCAGCCCGGGGGAGCACCCACAGCAGGTGGGGACCCCGAAAGTAGCCCCCGCTTCGTCCCCAGGGAGCTCATCCCTGAACAAGGATGGAATCAAAAGGGCCAGGCCTAGCGGTGGCCAGGAGCATCCCGCCACACTCGACCGGTCCGGGACAATGGGCCGACTGTCTGTGCCAGCCAGGGCCGGATCCTGGCGTCCAAACGAAGCGAGAGATGGCAAAGGGGTAGCCTGGGAAAGACAAAAACTCTGCCCACTCCTAACGAGACAGCCCCCAGTAAAATTTCCTTTGTGCTGCATGGGAATAACCCCAGCAGCACCCAAAGGGAGACGGTACCTGCTCTGAGGCGATGCTTAGCGCTGGGAATTGCAGGAATGGCTTTAACCCAGCCCTACAAATCCTTCTGCAGCTGCTCCTCCTGCCTTACAAGCAGCACAGGATCAATCCCTTACTGCAGTCCCAGGGAATGTGATGCCCCCAGCAGCTGCAAATGCTTCAAGTCGGAGGAAAAGCCTGCGGAAAACGTGCTATTTCTAGACAACTGTGCCCAGGCACACATTTTCCCCTCCTCCCCATCTTCCTTCCCTGCTCCACAGAAAACTTGTTGCTCTACTGTGAATTTTCTGCACCATTAGGCAGCCTGGTTTCTTTTACACACAAGAGCGGGGAGCGGGGGGGCAGAAAACAAAAACAGCTGTTTCAGGCCAGTGCCGTTTCTCCAAATCCTCTTGAGTGTTTCACATAAACACTGTGAGGGCAAAAATAAGGACAACAATATATATATATCTGGGAGGCTTTGAGTGTTTCAAAGCAGGCACTCGTGGCTTTGGAGGGCTCAGGCAGCAAGCAGGAATGGGGCATCCAGCCAGGATGCTTTTTTTCCCCTAATTTTGCTCAGAACGGGTGCATCTTTTCAACAGTGAGCAGGATCAATCCTTCTGGGTTTGCTCCAGCATCCCCATGTTAGAAGACGGAGATTCCACCCCCAGTTTTGAGGCAGGCAGCTTCTGTATTTCCTTAGTCCTTCTCCCCTCCCCACAGACAGCCACCTTCACCCTAAAACGCCCAGGGATATTTTCTTTTCCTGACAAACCACACCAAGAAATAACAGGCATAAAAGAGGCCGGGCAGATTTGGAAATTGTCTTTCAAACCACAAAATGAATGGAGAGAGGAAATCACATCTCAGCTTCTTCCCCCACTCCCTGCTTCGGTTGGGCAGGCAAAACCAAGCAAGAAAAGTACCAAAATTACCCAAACTGGGTGCTCAGGGAAGCCACGGGAACTGCTCTAAAAAGCCACGGGAAGAGGGAAGTGCTGGTGTTATCCATATGGGAGCAGCTATTTACCAGTACTACTGCATCTGATGGGAGCGGGAGGGTTTACAGCCCCCCAATGCCCACTCTGCAAGCTGGGACACAAACTGGGATGGGTAGGGAAGCAAAACCCTACCCCAGGAAAACAGATAAAATTATCTTGGCTGAAAACTTTCCCAGATATTGCTGGTGGTTGTGACGAGAAGAGATGCAATGAAGCCACCATCACAGGCCAGCCGAGGGAAGCAGGAGCCCAGGGACCAGCCCAGAAGGGACCACCCCACCAAAGGGCTCTTGATGAGCCCAAATATCATTATTTTCCCCATAGCTGGACACAGTTAGCAAACACTGTGAGAAGTTCCTGCACTGGAACAGGATGCCCAGAGAAGCTGCCGATGCCTTAGCCCTCAAAGTGTTCAAGGCTGGATGGAGCTTGGAGCAACCTGGTCTAATGGAAGGTGTCACTGACCACGGTAGGGGGTTGGAACGAGATGATCTCTAAGGTTCTCCCCACCCCAAACCATTCTGGGATTCTATGATTCCAGGTTAGGAGGCTGGGAAGCAACCCACATGGATTTTATGATGGCATTAGCCATCAGCCATGGTGGGTTGGTTTTGAGCATCCCTTCCCTTGCACTACATGGAATTTGGGGGTTTTCTTTCTAGGAGAGAGAATGCAGAGACAACATCCCCCTGCACAGCATCCTGGCCTCCTGTCTGCTCCTTCTCCTCTTTTTTCTGGGACAAACTCCAAAATACTCCCGTAGCCAGCAGCTCATCCATCACAGACCCCAAAGCCAAGCCTGAGATCAATTGTGGCCAAGGTTCCTGAACGAAGAGCCCATTTTCTTCCCAGCTGCCAAAAGAACCAACACCCTGCACGAGGGCATCCCACCAAACAAATCAGTAGTGTTTCTCTCCAGGTGTTTTGCCTAAATTCAAAGCATGGCCAATAAACTATTCTTGCTGCCTAATGAGAAAGCGGAGCCTCCGGGTGGGCAAGGCAGAGGTGCTTCCCTTCCCCTCCAGGCCCTGTTTCACAACATCCAGCTCTGCCAAGCCTGGACGGGGAATGCCAGAGGAGCCGCCAGCACCGGGAGCATCCCAAGAATGCCACTTAAGCATCCCAAGAGATCCTGTGCCAAATCCCCAGCCTCTCCCACAGAAGTCAGGATGCTACAACAGTGCTCAGCCCTCCACCTTCCCACCTCTCTGAGCCACTCCTCTCCCCCTCCACCCGGCACAGGGGTTATTCCCACACCCAGGGACCTGGCGAGGACTCAAAGCCGGAGCAAACAATGGACTTAATATAGTGGGAGGAGGTCGGGCTGCAGCTGCAGGATGCATCTGCCCTGGCCACCGTGCCGAGGAGGAAGCGTGCACTTGCCTGGCTGCCTCATTGTCAGCAGGAAATAAATCAATCTCCTTCCGTGCATCCTTGAGATATTTTATAGCTTTTAAAGCTCTTCTAAATGAAAAGCAAAGCCCTTTGCAAAGAAGCAGCAGTAACGGCAGCATTCTCCTAATACATCCATCCTTCCTCGGTGTGGAGCAGCCCCTGTGGCTTTTCAGCATGGAGTCGGCATGGATGCATCCTCAAGGGACCAAGGGGCACCCCTGGAGCACTGCTGAGCCAAGCAGGGAGGCAGGAAACACCGCAGGCCAGCAGGAAGCTCCAGTGCAGCCGGAGGGGCATCACCGGAGCCTGGAGGAAGCGCTGGAGCTGAGCCCCCTGCCTCGGCGTGCTCTTTAACCCTCTTTTTAAAAAAAAACAGTGAAAATTAAATAACACACAAACAGCTTCTCTGGGAGAGCCTGCCTGTGCTGGGAGATATCCCAGAGCAGAGGCTGCATGGGAACCAGGCCCCTGTTTTTCCAGGTGATGCCGGAAGGAAGCGGCCTGGCTACTTAAAAACACATAATAAAACAAAAAAGAAAGGTGAGAAATAACACATTAAGCTGTGGATGATTTGGAACGTGCTGTCCACCCACCGAGCTGTGAGGGTAAAATAAGGCAAAGAATCAAAATGCCTCAAATCAACCCAAAAGCACTTTGCCACGGGCAGGAAAAGGCCCTGGAAGGGCACCTTTGCAGCAGACAACTCTGCTTTTACGAGCCTTGACTGATTTATTAATATCTTTAAAGGAGCAAAAGCGACCACCCTCCATCCTTATGAGCTCCTCAGAGAGCCAGTGATGATGGCCAAAAATATAACTAAATAAGCAGCATTTCCTAGAAAGTCCAGAGGTATGTCCCAGTCAGGCCGGGATCGGTGCTACCGATCCCCCCTGCACCCTGCGCTCTACCACCAGCATCTGCCGAGCAGCACAGGAAAGCATCGGTGGGATACCTGCCCCCAAGTCCAAGCGGGAGCATCCAGAATAACGAGGACCAGGCATGTCACACCCTCTCCCAAACATGCTCCTGTCTTTTGGCAGAAAACTGAGTGCTACACCCCCACCCTCCATGGGACCTGCCTTTAGCTACTTGATTTAAAACTCCTCACCCTGAAGCCAGGGAAAGCTGTTTGAGACAGAGAATGGAGGAGAAAAAAGGTCACCCCAAAAACAGGGATGCCAATCTGCTCCCTGCCATGGAGGTGACCTTTGATGCGGAGGAATCCATTGGGAATGGTATCCAGGCTGCAGCCCTTCTTCACAAACCTGGTTTGCATTATTAATCAGCATTATTAAGCTTCCTTGCTAAGCACAGCCTGGGAGGAATTAAGATCCTGCAAGTGTTGGACAGGGCTTGGAGCAACCTGGTCTAATGGAAGGTGCCCATGGCAGGGAGTGGAATGAGATGACCTTTGAGATCCCTTCCAAACCTTTCAGTGACTCCACAATTTTGCAAAGAGCCCACCTGTAACTGCTGCCTCACACACCCCAACTTTTAAGGCCCCCTGGCAGGTTCCCTCACACATCCCACCAGTCCCTGGGGTGCTGCTTTTTGGGCAGGCAGGAGATGCTTGGGCTGCTTGCTGTTGAGGTGAGGGGTTTTATCAATGAGCAGCAATGGAAAGAGGAACAAAGCCCTGACTCAGAAGCACCAGCGTTGCCAGTTGTGCCGTCAGCTCGCTGCCAGTGGTTTCAAGGTCTGTGAGCACACTCGCTGAAGGGTTTCCTTTCAGTAGCACAAAGAAAAAACAAAATAAAAAGCCATAAAACATGAAGATAAAGGCTGGGGGCATCTCCAAAGAGACCAGTGACCTGTGGGCAAAGCTTTTGTCCAACGCCAAGCAGTCCCCAGCTGGCCAGGAAGCACCGCAGCCCCACACCCAAACCAGATCTGCCAAGCTTTTCTCTTCCAGAGGTTCTGTGGTGTGACCCCGCTCTGGCTGGCAGAGGGGAGCAGGGTGTCCCCAAGGGTGGGGAGCTCAGGCTGGCCCCTCCAGCACAACCCCCTGCTCCCAAGCCCGGAATGGCCAGCGCCACGCGGAGCCGGCCAGGGCGTTTTGGGAAGGCGAGGGCTATGATTTTGCGCTATTCATAGCTAACCACGGCTCCCCTCCCAACGGGGGGAAGGCTGCCGGAGCAACGGGACGGCTCCATTTACACGGGGCCGCTTTTCCACGCCGGGATCCGCTGCAGACCACACCTTTCCCAGGACAAGCAGCACCTTATGCACGCCAGCACCGTGGTTTGGGATGCAGTAGGACACGGAGCTCACGCTCCCAGGTCTCCTCTCCCCCGTCCTGCTCTCTTAATAAATAAAGCAAAAATCAAGCAAATCCCAGGGGAGTTTTGCTCACAACAGAGACCTGCCCGTTATTTTTAGGCTCCGTGTCATTCGTGCAAAGACATAATCACTTCCTGCCTTCCAGGAAGGAAATGTCCCACCACCGTTGCCTGTTTGCCTCCTCCTCAGGCAATGCCTGCCTGCTCCCAGCCCAGCCACACCAAAACCCGCTGTTTTCTCCCATCCAGGGCAGGAAAACAACCGGGGCACAGCTCGGGATGTGACGGGTGCCACGGCCAGGAGCGCTGCGGGAAGACGAGGGGGTATTCGCTCCCCCAGCACTAAGAGGATGCACCGGGGAAAGGGCAGGGAAGCAGGTCCGGAAAAGTCCGGCAGCCATCGGAAACGCAGCCTGGATGAGGTTTCTGGAAGTTTTCAGCCCCGAGAAGCGGGGCAGGAGCTCAGCGGGAGCAGGCAGCCTCGCTCCTAGGACATCCTCTACGGCAGCGAGGGTGACTCCGTCCCACACGGGGCTGGGAGCCCACGGGGCTCTGCGCCATCCCCTGCACGTGCCAGCGGGAAACCCATCCCAGGCTTCCCGCTCCTCCCGTGCTCCCTAAATGGGAGGCTACCGAGCCAAACCCCAGACCTCGGCTACAGCTGCTCCTCTTCCTCCTCCATCTTCATCCTCCAGCAGGGAGCCATCCCGCACCTCCCCCCCGCTTCAGAGCCCGCTCCCCAGGCGGCTTTTGGGGGTGCAAGGAAGGCACAGCCAAGAGATGCAAATCCCAAAACTCACTCCGGGGGACTCGAGCCACAGCAGGCATAGCCGGCACCGGCCGACAGCCGTTCTGGGCTCCCAGCCCGGTGGGGCTGGCTTCCAGGCCAAAAGAGGGAGAGAAAAGCCCCTTTTAAATAGGAAACACAACTGCAAAGGCAGGAGAGGTGGGAGGATGCCATCCGCGGGGCGGATGCTGGGCCTCAAAAATAGTGATCCACCTATTTTCCAGAGGTTTGAAGCCCAGCGTTGGCTCCGGATAAACCCTCCTCGCCACCGCTGGGGCACCTCATGGCCACGCTGTGGAGTCTGTGCTCCAGGGGCAAAATAAACCTTCCCCCCATTGTCCCGCCCGCCTTGGCTTGGGGGGACACACGCGGCGGGGACCCCCGGGTGCCCATCACAAACCCCCCCGGAGGGTGGGGGGGCACCCTCGAGGGCTGCTCCTGCCCCCTCCATCCCCTTCCCACCGCACCGGGCCGGGAACCGAACCCTCACCACTCCTGGGGAGGGGATGAGAGGGGCAGCCGGTCCCGGGGGGGAGGATGCGCGGTCCGGGGGTCGGGTAATACTCGGCCCCGGCGTGGCGGGAGGATGCCCGGGACCGGAGATGGGGCGCGGAGCGGGGCAGGACGCCCGGTCCCGGGGGTTGGAGGGGGGAGAACACCCAGTCCCAGGGGTCGGGGGGAGAATGCCCGGCTCGGAGGGGGGGACGGCCGGTCTCGGCGGGGATACGGTACCTGGGGGGCTCCGGGCTCAGCTCCCGCGCTGGGCCGGCCGCGCCGTCGGGCGCCCCATGGGGGCGACGGGAGCGGTGGCGGGAGCGCAGCCCCGCGGCCGCGC
>VXAD01003111.1:83897-103682 GCA_013399195.1 Dicrurus megarhynchus
CAGCCCCCATCGTCTCGGGGACCCCCAGCACACAGCAACCCCCCACCACACTGATCCTTCCATCATCTCCTGGTGACAAACCAGGGAGGAGCTGAGACAGAGAGGGGACTGTCAGATGCCACCACCCCAGCCAGGTTTGCAGTTTTGGGGGTGTCAAGGCAATGCCGGCACCTCTCAAAGACAAAAAGTGCTTTTTCTTCCCAGAAATGGGAGGCAGAGATGTGTGTGATGGAAGCGTGGGCAAGGGATACTGGGCTGGCTGGATCTGGTGTGAGATGACATGCAGGGACTGGGACTCGTGTGAGGTGACATGCAGGGGGCCGCTGCCCCTCGGCTTTCGGAGAGTCACAGACTGTTTTGGGTTGAAAGAGACGTTAAAGTTCAACTAACTCCACCTCCCTGCTGTGGGCAGGGACAATTTCCACTATCCCAGGTTGCTCCAAGCCCCGTCCAGCCTGGCCTTGGACACTTCTGGGATCCAGGGACAGCCACAGCTTCTCTGGGAAACCTGTGCCAGGACCTCACCACACCCACGGGGAAGAATTTTTCCCCAATATCCCATCTATCCCTGCCCTCTGGCACTTCAAAACCATTCCCCCTTGTCCTGGCACTCCATGCCCTTGTCCGAAGTCCCTCTCCAGCTCCCTTGGACCCCTTTAGGCACTGAAAGAGGCTCTAAGGTCTCCCTGGAGCCCTCTCTTCTCCACATGAACACCCCCTCCTCTCCCAGCCTGTCTCCATGGGAGACATCAGGGCAGGTCCAGACTCCCAAATCTCAGAGCCATCCCTCCTTGCTCAGGCCACTCAGACTCCAGGGAAATAAGGCTGCCGCCCACCTGGCTGCTTCCCAGCACCCTACAGGCACCATGGTGGGCTCTTGCCATGGCTCCACCAGGTCAGGTACCAGCAGGTCCAGCACCCAGCTCTGCTCATCTCCTGCTGGAGTCCACCACAGCACAGAGTGAATCCATCAGGCAACTTCAGGCTTCCCTCATTGCCATGGAAAGATGCTATTTTAGCTAATCCATAAAACCCCAGTCCTTTCAGCTCCTACCTGCCTTCCCACATTTCATTTGGGTTGAAAGAGTGGCTCTCGGAGCTCCCCAGGTAGGACCACAACCCCACCTCCCCCTGAGCTGCCCCAGCGTCACAGCCTTGCCCACACCCAGCACCATCCACAGCTGCCGTGCTGCTCCAAATCGGTGTTCATAGGACACCAATATGGCGAAGGAAAAGGAGACAAATGGCATTAACACGTTCACCGGCACTGGGAAGGAGGGCCAGGAATGTAAACGCAGCCCAGAGCTAGTCCGAAAATGGTAACAGCTGGAAAGCAGGGCTGGAAAGTTTGTTCATTGGGATCCGAGATCCTAGCCAGGCTCCCAGCACCCAGTTCAGCCAAAATACCCTGCCCTCAGCTGCTCTGCCGCATTTACAGTCCTAGATTGAAATTTTATAACTTTTAAAATTGATTTTATTTTAATTCTCTATTTTAAGATCCCAAATCAGTATCTAGAGGCTCCTTAGGGAGCAGCACACCAAAATCCAGGAGTACACATATACACACACACCCCCCCTCACTATGGGAGCTTTGGAAGCTGGGATTAACAAATAAACAACACCACAAAATTTGGGAGGGAACCAGTTGTCACCAGCATTGCACAGGCAAAACCAGACCTAGGGAAAAGAAGCTCCCAAATGCCTCGTCAGCAATTTTTCCGTCGTGTTCCTCTCTGTACGCACGCTCCAAATTTCCCTGACACTGCAGAATTAAACTGCTGCAGTATGAGCAGAATCCACGGGAGGTCATGGCAGGACCACTCTGAGTGCAGACAAAGCAGGGTGCACCAAGGGGCCCCCCAAGCCCTTGGAGATGCCCTCCCGGCTACACCCCTGGGATCTGAATGCTTTGGGAATGTGATGTGCCACTGTGGTATTTCACACACAGAGCTGAGGTGTCCTCAAGGGATGTATCCCCAAGTGATGCTGGTGGTTCGCTGAGGCACCCACAAAAATTTGGGGGCACCCTCTGCAGCCAGAGGGAGGGGACATCCTGTTGCTGCCCATCCCTCAGCGCCCTAGTGGGGGAAAAGGCTTTTGCTGCTCAGATCCCTCCCCAGTTAGAGTGGATGGTATAAAAGAGACTGACCTGGTTTAAAAAAAATTAAAATATATTACAGTGTAATATATTAACATATATTAATGGTGTCCCATCCCTGAAGGATTCAAGGCCAGGTTGGTGGACACCTCCCACTAGACCAGGCTGCTCCAAGTCCCATCCAGCCTGGCCTTGAACACTTCCAGGGATGAGGCAGCCACTAGAGACGGGACAAATGATCAGTTTGGGGCAGTTTTGCACATGGGAAACCTATGGGAAAACCAGGTTCCTCTGCGTGTGACATTTTGCAATTAAACCCTCAGCTGCTGGTTCTGGGTTTGACCCTTCCCTGCTCTCTGGGCGTGACTGGGGGATGGCCCATGAAGGCCTCCCCACCCCCCTGAATCACAGTCCAAATCACCTCGATTTAGTAGAACCAAGATATTTATTGATCTCACTGTAACAGCAACCACCGGCGAGAGCTTTTCTCCTCCCAAACACCTGCTTGAAGAGATGGTAAAAAACAACAGAAATCCCAAATGGATCTCCTGACTAGCAGAGGAATGCCCCGGCGAGGCCAGGCACTCCCTCCCTGCTCAGCCCCGAGCCCACTTACAAAAGAGAACCGGGAGAAAGTCGCTGGGATGGGGAACGAAGACAAAAGGAGGTTGGGAAAGGGGGCGTTTAGAGAAAAAAAAAAAAAAGGAAAAAAAAAGGTTTCCCTCCTGCTCCTGTCCCATTAAGTCACATTGTCCTTGGATATTGTCTAACTATTTTTGGCTTGCAGAGCAGGTTTCCCAAAACGAGCAGCTGTGCTGAGGGCGCCGGGTCCCTGAATCCATGGTGGCTGTCCCCGTTCCACCAAGGACATCCTCACACCCTGCCTCTGCCCCTCCCTCAATCCGAGGGCCTAACCGACTTCCTAGGATCTTCGCTTCAAGGAAAATATATTTATTTATATATAATATATATATTTGTGTGTGTCTTATCACCACCCACCCACACGCATATACATATTTCTACTCGCACTCACTCACTCGTGCACCTACGGCAGCCGGGCTACGCGTTCACCTTGCCTCCCACGCGAGGGAAAGGATGGGAAAGACAACCCATTCCCTGGGGTTGTGCTTTTGCTTTTTCCTCTCCCACCCCCAAAGCAAGGGGCAGCCCCCTCCTTGCGAGAAAAGCAGCTGGAAGATGGGAGCTCGCCACCAGCGCTGCCCTGTGCCAAACACACCTAGAGAAATAAATTATGGGATGGAAAGTGCACAAAGCCTGTGGGATGTCCCTCTCCCCAGCATGGGTCCCCAGGGCTGGGTACCGAGGCGAGGGGCGACCCCGGCGAGGGAGGGAGGATGGATGGAGCAGGCACTCAGGTGGGGGCTGACAAAATGGCACTTTAGAAGGTTGTGGAGCTGGTGATGGCTCCCAACAGGCAGTAAAAAATCGAAACTGGGGGGCTGGTGGGATTAGGGGGTGCAGCCCGGCACCACTGCGGCCACACACGGCCTCGCCCAGCACTGCTTGTCAGGGCGAGACTTGCATGGAGGGAGCGGGAAGAATAAATCCCATCTCCAGGGGAGGTTCAAGACGGCCACGCCATGCCAGGCTGGCAAAGGGGAGGTTAACATGGAAATGCTTTATCCACGACAGCATGATCTGGCTGGGAGAAATCCCATCCTGAAAATTAAGCAGAGGTGGCAGCACCCTGAGAGCAGAGCATCCCATCCCTGCGGTGTCTGGCGAGCCCTCACAGCCCCCAGGGACACCCAGTGATTCCTGAGACATCCAACAGCGCCAGAGGGATCTCCCCCCTGTAGGATTCACATTTTAAAGGGCTGGGGGGTAAAAAAAACCCGAGCACTACAAAGCACTTTCCCAGAGGCACTCGGCCCCAGCCCAGAAGTCGTTGGGGGTAAAGTGCCCCTTTTTAGTACCAAATAAATAAAAGCAAGGGGTTTTTGTAACATATGGCTACGTTGTTGTGAGTCCTGGCTGGTGAGTCAGGGACAGCCCCTGGCTGGAGGGCCAAGATGGAAGAAATCCGGGTAGGTGAGATGTGGGGACGCTGGCTGATGCCATCAGGGACTACATCAGACCCCTGGAGCACTGAAGGGAACGGGTTCCCAGTGTTGTCCTCCACTGAATGCCAACACATCCCAGGGAACTCAAAAAATACCCTCCCCTGGGGTGCAAGCAGGCGCACGGTTTTAGGAGTGATGTGTCCCCCTCCTCCTGACAGGCTGCCCAAATTTTCCAGGAGAAGGGATGACGCAGCTCCAGAACACCAAGCTGCTGGCAGTGGGAGGTTTGGGTAACAAGAGGGGAATTTTGAGGGGGGCACAAGGCAGCAGAAGAGGCAAAGGGATGTTTTAAAAAGAAGCCTGGTGGACATCAGGCTGCTGGTGGGTGGAAGAGGAGGAATAGGGCCAGATCCAGAAGGGATGCTCCGTCCGGCACATGCTGGGACCGGTCACCCGCAAAAGGGGAGAAGACAGAGCTGCAGTCCCCCAAAAAAAGAGGGGGAGGAGACAGGCGGGGAGGGAGACGCTGGTGGGGACCGCTGCCACCTCTGCCTCGCCGGGACGGATCCTGCTAAGCCGAATGGGGGGTGCACAGGTCTGGGGAGTCACTGCCTCTCTGTGGTTCCCGCTCAGATATCCATCTCGAACTGAGCATCGTCCCCTGGCAAGAGGCAAGAAGAGCAGCATTAGGGGGCTTCTCCTCCACCCCAAATCCCCCTTGCCCCGCCCCAGGGGTCCCTTACCCATGGATGGCTTGCCCTCCTGGTGGTTCAAGCTGTTGGCATCCCCTTTGGGCTCCTCGCCGGCCTCGCCGGGGCTGGTGACGCCGGGAATATTGGGGAGGTGACAAGGCGGGGTCTTGGCCATGGGGGAGTTGCGGCGGTCCAGCAGGAACTTGCGGTCGTAGATGATCCGGGTGCCTGGGGGGAGGACGGGAAGAGAGTGGGGGAATCCGGTTCGGCAGCGCTTGTTTGCTGAAGGAGTTTCCCGGCGGGGCGGGCGCCCCGGCCAAGGTTCTCCGCCAAGGATCGGCGGGGAAGGCTGGGGTGTGCGCGCCGCCACTCTGCCCGCTCTTATCTGGGCACAACAGGCGATAATTCGGCGCTGGCCAAACACCCCGGCGGCAACTGGGTCCCGGCTGTCCCGGGGCGCTCAACGCTGTCCCGCCGCAGAGACCTGGCAAACTCATGTCAGGGGTGAGAACGCGTCCCGGGGATGCCGATGCATGTGGCACCCCGAAATACCACGTGTCCCTCTCCCCTGCACAGGGACGAGGCATGTCACGACCCCGCGGTGCCGGGGCGGGGCAGGGCCGAGGCATCGAGCCACCGATGCTCGCGTCCCACCGGGAACTTCCTGCCACCCCGTCCCGGGATCCAGCTGCCGCCCCGCCGGGACCCTCCGCGTTGCCGTTATGTCCCGGAAAAATAATAAACCCATCTCCACGCGTGTGCTTCGAGGAGAACAGGCGGCAGACGCTATATATCAGCGACATATAAAGGGGATATTGGCGCGATAGGCACGGTACGCCCGCGACACGCGGCGTTCGGGGCAGCGGGCTGGCCCGGGCGCGCTCCCCCGGAGGCCCCGGCGGGCGCGGCGCTTTTACCTCCCGGTGTGGTGGAGAAGAGCGTCCCGCCGGGAGTGGTGCAGTAGTCGGCGGGGAGCTGCGCGGCGTCGCTGAGGGTAACGGTGCGGGTGGGGATGGCCCGGCTCTGGCTGGGCTGGCGGCCGCCTGNAATGTTTTGGCTAGACCGAGCTGAATAAAGTCACCGGGAATAGGAATGCATCCACATATCCCAAACCAGGAAAGGGGTTGTATCCCCAAATCCCAAAGAAGGAAATGGGATGCATCCCCATATCCCGCATCAGGAAAGGGGATGCATGCCCATATCCCATACCAGGGAATAGCATTCATCTCCATATCCCAAACCAGGAAAAGGGATCCCTATATCCCAAATAAGGAAACGGGTTGCATCCCCTCATGCCAAACCAGGAAAGGGCATGCATCCCCATATCCCACACAAGGAAAAGAGACGCATGCCCGTATCCCAAACCAGGAAACTGGCATATCCAATACCAGGAAAGGGGATGCATCTAAATATCTCAGACCAGGAAAAGGGATGCATCCCCATTTCCCAAACCAAGAAAGGAGATGAATCCCCATATCCCATACCAGAAAAGGGGATACATCCCCATATCCCAAGCCAGGGAATAGGATGCATCTACATACCCCAAAAGTACCATCCGGGAAAGCTGGGACTCTCACCCCTGAGGGACATGCCAGCCCCAGCACAGCCTCCCTCCCTCCCCTGGGAACACTGATCCCGCCGGTTATTTTTAGCATCCCTCTCCCAGAGGCCAGAGTGGCTGGTTTCTCCCTCCAGCCCTGGATCCCCCAGCCCGAAGCGCAGTCCCGGTGGGACCGGCCGCCCGCATGCACAAGAGGATGGGCGAGGCAGTTGCCCGGGTGGCCAGGAAGGTGAACGACACGGTGGAGAACAAAACGGATTCCCTGGGTAAGCCCGGCGCTCCGTCCCGGCTCCCGCTCGGGGCCCGGACAAGGATCGGGTATCCGGGAGCAGGGCTCTATTTTTCACTGCCACGGTCTAAAAAAAGCTGTCGGCGTTCCCTCCCCACGGTTCTGGAGAAGGGAAAGGGTCCCCCAAAGGGCCTTCAGGCCCCCAGAGTTAGAGCAGGTTCACACGTAGTCCCATGGGATGTGTCCCTCCTTGCAAGCAGTGGCAGGAGCAGATTCTTCCAAGTCGCCTTGTCAGATTTGTGTTTTCCTGCAATTTCCCCATTTCCAGCTAATACCGGAGAGTGGGGCACAGTTCATCAAAGGAGAAAGATGAAAGCCACTCATTTTTATTCCCGCTGGATTCCCAGCCCTGGGATATAAACCAGTGCGTGTGCCAGGAGCTGGAGCTTCATCGCTCAGGCTCTCCACAACCTCCTGAGAGAAACATGGGAGGATGGAGCTTGTTCCATCAGCCCCCGCAGCGGCTTTGGGGAGGGGGCAGGAAGCAAAACCCATCCCAGGGCTGGGATACAGGGTTTCCATCCTTGGCGCCTCCTGGGAGGGGAAACAGAAACAACTCAGGATGAAACCAAAAGGCCATGAGATGAGAAGCACAACCAAATTTTTCGCCTCCCCACTGCTTACCATGGGACAACCACCCATGACCAGGAGGCCAGGAGAAATCCAGCCAGGAGCATGCCCAGGAAAATCCCTGCTCCATCCCCATCAGCGGTGGAAGAAGCATCCCTACACTGCTCAACTATCCCCACGGAATTAGGGACACGGGGGAGCAGGATGACTGAAGTTATTAGACATGGACAGGCTGGCTAGGGGTTTCCAAAAAGACAGTGCAGCCTGGAAGTCATTGCAATGAGATTTGGGGTTGAACACCTAAGTCAGAACAGCCTTGGCATTCCTGATAGGATCAAACTCAAAGTTTGTGGAGGTGACTGCCAAGATACCCGTAATGGAGAGGAGTACGCAGGGGACAGCACTCAGACAGGCAAATCAAGGATGAAAAGGTGGAAAATCAGGGGGATTCATGGCTCCATCCCAGCTGGATGCACTATGAGGTGCCTGGGTCTCTGTGTGCGCAGATCTGGCCAACTGCAAACTGATGACCTTCCCTGTTGGAATCTACAAAGCCATGAGGAGCGTCACCGAGGGGATCTATCGCATCTCCCTGGCCAACAACGAGCTCAAGTCCATCACCAGCCGATTCGTCACCACCTTCAGCCAGCTGACAGGTAAGGGACAGCCTCTTCCAATCCTCTGGGACACTCAAGGAGCCCCCGGGTTGCTGCAGGGTGGGGCAAAGCACCCAAGAGTCTCCCCTGAGCTCACATCCCATTGCAAGCATTAGTTCAGACCCAAAAAATCCATTTTCCCTTATATTTTCTGTCCCTTGAAGGAAGAGGACAGTGGTTCTGCTCTCACCCACCCTCCCAAACTGGTATCAGGCTGCTCTAGGGTCACTCATCGCCCTCCAGCTCCCTCCAAGGATGGGGCTGGGGATGGAGGGGGACAGGAATGGCAGCCTGGGGATAACTGGGCATGGCAGAGATGGGGCAATTGTGCTGGCCAATTAGTCCTCATCTGAGACATCAGTGAGAGTTAATCACTGCAGGAGATGGGAACGATCATCAGCACCACAGGGACACCTCCCTGCAGAGCCCAGAGAAAGTAGCCAGAGGCTAATCTGCTAAAAAATGGCCATGCAAGCATCCAGAGCATCCAGTACCACAGTAATGGACACTGGGGACAGTGCTGGGGATGCTCTGGCAGCTTCTAAAATCAATTTTGTTCCTACAACGTACCACACAAATGCCACTGTGGTGGGTGCCTGGGGAGGCTTCCCTTGTTCTGGAGCCAGAGCATCATCTGTGAGAACACCCCTAGGCCGGGAAAGGAAACACATCGAGCAAAGGAAATCAATTTTCATTTTCTAGACAGCACAACAGGCCCTGAAGGGAAAAAAATGGCCTTGCTCCCCAGCAAGGGCTTTGCTCCACCAGTGAACCAATCACTCCAAAGATGAAGGTGCCGGGTCTCAGCAGGGACAGGCACCCCAGGGCTGGGGACAGGCTGAATAAGGCAGGAACTATAAATACCAGGTATTAGCAGGGGCGGGGCAGCTTGTGTGGGTATTTATAGTGCAGAAAGCCCTGTGCCACTGGAGAAGAGCGCTGGAACAGCGGGATTTGGGTTCTGTTCCCAGGAGTGCTGCTCCTGGCCCCACAGCTCGTTTCTGGGGTGGGAAAGCATCACAGATGGGTAAACTGTGGAGAAGAGATATTTTTCACATATAAAGACCCACCATTGTTTATCCCGCAGAAGGGGTTCAGACACATGAATATAGAGAGCTAGCCTTAAGCCATGACAAATGTCCATTGGGGAGGTAATTGCACTGACTTTATGAGGAAATATTCCTTATTTTTTACAGACCCTGCTTACAAAAGGCTGCCCAATTTCTTTAGCAAAGCCTGAGGAAAGCAACCAAAACATCACTCCTAAAAGTGGTATTCCCAGCAGGCAAAACTACAACGGCAACCACGGAAAACAGCAAAAAAAAAAGCCCAGTTTTTGGAGGTGGAATTCCACTGATAGACCTGGCAGTCCACGGGGGACAGAGGCTGTAAATCAAGCCGTGCATTAGTTATTTTCCCATCTTTTTTCCTGCATCCCCTCTCTCTTCCCAGAGCTCAACCTGGCAGGAAATTACCTGCACCGCCTGCCCGAGGAAATCACCTCCCTGCTGCACCTCCGGGACATCAACCTCTCCCGCAACAGGTTCCGGCGTTTCCCGGAGCCCTTGGCCACCGTCCCCGCCCTGGAGACCATCGACCTGGAAGAGAACGAGATCGCAGGTGAGAAGGACCGTTTCCCACTGGAAAAAGGTGATTTAGCATCAGCCGAGGGGTGATGCTAAATAGTCAGAGCCTGCTTATCCACTTGCCTTTCCTGGTGTTTTCACCACCTCCCAGGGAAAAGATTTTGCCGGCATAGTGGGAATCAAGCCCCATTCAAACTGCCCTGTTCACCACGCTGTGGTGGAGCTCTTAAAGGCACCTCCAGCTGGGGTGACCCAAAATCCCCAAATTTCATTAAAAAAACAGAGCTGATTGCAGAACCCGGCCCCAGGAATGCTGGGCTGGGATGTGTGCTGCCAGGCTAAGCAAGGACACGAGCCCACCTGAACATTTCCCGGAGCAAACAGGAGCTGTTTAACACTACAAAATCCCCTAAAAATTAAATTAAAGGAATGGTAGGAGAAGCTCATCCCTCAACCCTGCAGCGGCACGAAAATCTTTCATGTGCGAAAGCTGAAGCCTTTGGAGTCTCCAAAAGCTGGGCAAAAGAGGCAGCTGTTGTACACAGATAAAAGGGGATTTATTTTGGATGCAGCTTTCAAAGAGCCCGGGCTGGAGCATCCCACAGCCCCCACGGATCCCCAGGGAGACGAATATCGGAGTCCACTCAATTTTGCTGTTTTATCTGGGATTGCTTCAGCTGCTGCTGGGAAAGCTGCTCCCTGCAACACGAGTTTTATTAACAGCCTCATATCAGCTGCTCCCCGGCTGTGCCTGTAGAAACACTGGAATTAAAAACTTCCATAGGAGCTGGAGGAAAACACGGCTTTTCCTCACCCCCTTTTTCTCCCCCACCTCCCAGAGAGAGCTGTCTCACTTTTAATTCTCTCCATCACTTTTTGAGTTTAATTGGCTGATTTCAATCTGACCTGGTCTCCAAAGAGCATTTTTCCCACTCATTTTGTGCAAGCAGGATGCTGCAAGGAGGGAATGTAGCTTTTTGGTGCCTCTTTCCCTGCTAAAATGCAGGGAGGAAAGGCTGCATCCAGGGTTGCACCCAGCTGGATTGATCCTGGGGGAGGGGGTGGCTTGAGAACTTGGCTGCCAGGGTTGGTCACCTTCCACCAGGCTCCCCTTGGCTGGGAGGTGTCTTCCAGATGTGGGGAAAATAAAAACAGAGAAAAATTTAACAATTTTGAGCTAAAATGTTGTAGGGCTATGTCTGAGTAGTGCACACAATGCTGTCTGGCTGCAGAAATAGGCGACATGATCTTATTTTACACATTTTCTGGAAAGGGAAGAGGTAGAGACTGGAAAGCCAGGGGGTGTCAGCCCATTTTTCCAAGGAAACAAAAACCTGGGCAATCACATTGCTCCTGCCAGCCCTTCCCAAATAGATTCCAGGCTCCCCTGAATGTGAGCCTGTGTTTATAAGGTTGCAGATCCCCTGGTTTGTGGTGCTGCACCAGTGCTGGTCCTGCCTGTCCTCCTCTGCCATCCCAGGGATGCCGGAGAGGCTCCTGCCAGGGCTGAAAACCCGATTTAAAAGCTCCTGCTGAAAAAGGGCTGAGTGACCTGCTAAGATGTATTGAACTGGAAGTGGCAGGTAATGTTTTCCAAAGGGAAACGGGAGCAAAAGGAGATTAATTAATGCCTGCCTGGAGCCTGTGGGCTCTGTGAAAGGAGATATTTGGTGCCACAAGCCACCCTTTTCACTTAAATAACCTCTTAACTCTGGACTGTAATTATGTGTATATTACTGTCAGAGCTTTTAACTCTTTCCCTGATAATTAGAGTTATATCAAATCAGCATTTTAAGCTCCCAGATCCATGGGGATGTTTTGGTGCCTGGAGCTTCAGCTTCTCTTTCCCTTATTCTGTGATTAATGGTTTAATAGGGGTGATGTTGAGAGTGCTGCCAAGGCTGGGGAGGTCACTGCTGGGGGCAACTCTGGTTAATTTTGTTCTCCTGAGAATGTCGAGATGGGACAAAGGGGAATGATTTCAAACTGAGAGTAGGGTTAGATGGGATATTGGAAAAAATTCTTCCCTGTGAGGATGATGAGGCATTGGCACAGAGAAGCTGCGGATCCGTGGAAGTGTCCAAGGCCAGGTTGGACACTGGGGCTTGGAGCAACCTGGGATAGTGGAAGGTGTCCCTGCCTCCATCCAGGGGTGGAACTGGATGAATTTGAAGGTCCCTTCCAGCCCAGACCATTCCAAGATGGTGTCACTCACTTTTTGTCACATTCTGCTTTAATTATGTAAATGCCTTTTTCCTCCCTGTTTTTTGCTCAACTGGTGAAGCCAGCATGAATAATTCAGGCTCAAATGCAAGTGCCTCATCCACTGGGAAGGCAGCAAGTGATGCTTTGGGTTTTCTTTAGAGGAATTTGTGGCTCTCATGGCACAACCCTACAGCAACAGGCTGCACTGTGTGCCCTGCCTGTCCCTTCATGCCAGGGGTGAGTCACTGCTCCTTACCTGGAATTAAGGTGCAGACCTGAGCTGCTCCCCGCCTGGGAAGGTCTTGGTCCCTAAAATACTTTCCTTAACTCCCTAAGTTAAGCAAAATGAGCGAAAGCACTTTTAACTTTATCACGCTGCATAAGAGGATGATTAAACTTCTTATTCTCCACTGCATTAGAAGATGATTAAATAGGAAGATCTATGAAAAAAAATTACTTTTGTGCATCAAGGGAAAAAAAAAAAAGCAAAATGATACAGGGGAATGGCAATGAACAAATCTACCATGAAGAAGAGTTATTAAAAAAATTCATGCGAAGCTCTGCCTGAGGAGAGATGCGCTCCCAGGGAATTTGTGTATGGAAAATAGCACCATTTTCTGGAAGAGAAAGAGGGAAAAAACAAAGGCATCGGAGTGTTTGAGTCTTTTTCCAGCATAAAATAAGTTTCATGGTTTAAAAATCACATAATCATCTACCAGATATAATTACAACACTGCAATTCTGCTCCAGGTGCTGGCAGAAGAAACAGGAGCCGGAATACAAAAGGCTCTTGTCATTTTGGAGGCCAAATTAAAAAGAAACTGGTTTTGGTAAATCAGACAGATGGGCTTTGCAAGCCCAAAATATTGTGAATTGTAGCAAAAAAGCTAAATCTATCACCTTTTAATGAGCATAATGGTTAGGTTTTCATATCAGTCTCATTCCTCTGCTTTCAGTGGATTCACACTGGGACCATCCAGGAGAGCTGCACCTTTTTTTTTATGCAGAGTTTGTAAACGTAATGTTTTCTAAAGGACACCACCCAAATTCATGGAAATTGCAAAATAGAAGGGTGCCTGTTGATGGCTAAGAGCCATTTTGCAGCCTGTCCAACAAGGGCAAAGACCACGTGCCCTCCTGTTAGATTGGAGAGGGCTCCTGGGCATTGCAACTCCAGGAATAAAATCAGGGAATAAGTCTTTGAATCCCAGTTTAGTGTCCCAGTGGGCGTTTATTAGGATTGGGAGAACTGGCGGGCAGTGCCCACGTCAGATATCTTGGTGTTTGCACCTTGCCAACACATTCCATAGAATCACAGGATCATTTAGGTTGGAAAAGACCTCTAAGATGATCGACTCCAACTGATAACCATTTGCCTGAGCAGTTGGATAAATTAATATTTCACTGTGTTTCTGTTTTGATCAAAGCCTGCAGACCGGCAGGAGCAGGGTTTGCTGCAGGCTGTCCATCAAGAGCAGCTTTCATCCCTCCAGGACGGATTCTCACCTCTGTGCTTTCTTTCCAGACGTGCCGACAGATAAATTGGCCTCCATGGCATCGCTGCGGAGCCTCAACCTGCGGGCGAACCCTGTCGGCCCCGAGGTGCGGCTGCTGGTCCGGCCCCTCGTTCCCTTTGACCTGCTGCTGTCTCCAGAGGAGCCCATCCCTAAAGCCTGACAGGATCCCGGGGTGCCCGAGCTGTCCCAAGGGGGGACTGCCCACCAGAGTGGTTTGGCTTAGGTCAGTCCCTGCTACGCCCCTGTTTCTATCCCAAAGCTGCAGCCAGCAGGTCCCAAACCCAAGCAAATGCCTCATTTTTCCTAAACTAAAAGCAAGCAGAGGGGCTCCCCCGTGAAGGGATGGCTCTGCCCAATCCCGACCCAGGGAATCTCCTCCTTACGTGTTTTGGGGATGCAGAGGAGCTGCAATGCATGTGGTGGGAGGTGTGGGTGAAGCTGGGCGGGGAGCTGGATGTTCACCCTCCCACCTGGGCAGTGATGGCGAGCAGCTGGGATGGTGGAGAACATCCCTGCGGCTGTAAGGGCTCTCCCTGGAATTGCTGACGTGGTGTGCCAAGTGCCTGATTAAATGCTTTCCTGTTACATCGGGGGGTTTGTATCTGATTAAATTGGATTTACCAGTCTTGTCCTTAAAGCAGCCCCTTCACACAGCTGCTCACTGCAGCCTCCAGCTGGATTCTGCCCAGACCCAAGCAGTATTTCCCTGGAAAACTCCTTGTTTTCCAAGGAATTTTTTTTGCCCTTCTGTTTTTTTCACTGTGGAAATCGAAGCAACCCAGTGCCAGTGGGTCCCCACATGCTGCTCACACCGTGGGTGTCCCCAGAAGCGTGCACCCGCCTCTTGTGTGCTGTGGGTCCTCAAGTTGTGCTGATGCGCTTCCCAGGAAAAAGTGTCCTGGAGAGAGTGGCTTCTCGGTGGCAGGGAGGACACTGCCAAGCACACCCGTGTCCCTTAGCAGCTGGCTGCCTGCAAAAAAAAAACTCCTGGGAGAAACCCCAGGTGTTATCTCAAAATGCCTTGTTTAAACATCTCCCTTGTTTGTTCTTTCGGGTATTTAAGGGACAAACACATCCCAAAGGTGTGTGCTGGTTGGGGACAGTCAGGAATGGTTAATCCTGTAAATATTTTACTTCTAGACTTGCCAAACTTTGGTAAAAGGTTATGGTAAGGGGTGTTGGGTATGCTGGAGTTGAGTGGAGCAGCCTGGAGCCAGGATCAGCACCCCTAAACATCGTATTGCTTTCCTCTGTGTGTGGGTTGAGGGATGGGGGATCTCCCCACTCGTCCTGAGGCTCCTGGCATATTTTCCCCCCCGCGATGGACAGGAGTGCTGCTGGGGACACTGGCCATCAGCTGCCAGCATCAGTGTGGGGACCTCGGCGGCAGCGAGGGGACACAGACCGCGACCCTCCCCAGGGAGCAAACCTGCTCCCTCCCTCTCCTTGCCCCTCGTGGGCTGCCCACCCCCGCGCTGCCTCATCCGCGGGGGGCTGCGTGCGGGTCCCCCGGTAGCCATGGCGATAGGAGGCTGTTCCCCCTCGCGCCCCCTCCCCTTCTCCGCTGCAGCCGGCGAGCAGCCGCAACCGGCGCGGCGGCACCGCGGCAGCGGCACCGGGGCTCCGGACCGGGCGGGAGGGACGGAGGGCGGGACGGGGGCGAACTGCGCCCCCTCCCCGGGCAGCAGATCGCCTCCGGCGGTAGCCCCCGCATGGCAGCGATGCAGCCCCCGGAGCCGGGTCGGCCCGGCGGAGGTGAGTGCCAAGACCTGATTTATTTTATTCCCCAAAAAAGCTATGCACCCCTCATCCCAGCCCCCTATTTAATCAGACCAGCCTTTCCCTGCGGTGGTCTCCCACAGCCAGGCAGGGAGGCAGGTGATCCATCGCCCCCTGTCCGGTCCCCCCATACCCTTGTCGCCACGTCCGAGATGTCAGTGCTGAGCTGAGGACGCCTGCATCGATCCACCCATTCATCCATCTATCCACTCATTCACCCATCCAGCACCAACCCGGGTGCTCAGCAGCCCCTTATTTTCCTTTCCCCATCTTCCACCTTGCTTTTAAAACCACCTCCAATTCCATAGGATGCCAACCTGCTCATGCTGCACTGCAGCCCCCAAAAATAAAGTCCAGCAAAGTTTTCGGCTTAATATCACAGGTTTCGGGCAATATCATTACAGTCTTTGTTATTGCTCCTGCTTACAAAGCTGGTTCATGCATTTGATACCGACTATCTGGAGACTCTTGCCCCCTCGATCCTGCTACTCCCTTGCCTCTCCAAGAAGCTCCTTCTTCTGTGTCGGCTGCAACCCCCTACAGTGCCTTTCTGAAGCCCCACTGGAAAGGTGTTGCCCAAAGCCTGCATCCAGGACTGGGGTATTACGGGTTGGACAGGGCCCTTCTGCCTGCTGGAACCCCAAGGAAGCTGGTGGTCCCGGTGGCTGGGAAAAGCATCTTGGCTGGTGAGCTGCGCACCGGCATCGGCACAGGGATAGGGAGATGCTCCAGCTGCCCATCACACCGCGGCTTGGAAGGGCTGTCTCAGCACAGGGCTGACCTGCAGGCACTTGGGCAGAGCCTTAAAGCCAAAATGTGCCTTTCCTTGCCTCAACACTGCAGCCTGGATTCTCCCGGAGCCAGTCCCATCACCGCTGCAGGCAGTGGTCCTGCCCACGCCCGGCATCCTCCCGCATCTCTGCCTGCGCAAGGCTGGGGAAGCCCGAGGGTGGGAGCTGCAGAGACTGGCTCCCCGTTAAACCCGTAGTGACAAAATGCCACCCTCACGCCTCCATCAGAAGCTCCCAGATAACGATCAGAATTATAATTATCGCTTTAGATGTGAGGGGAGGGGAGGGTGTCCTCTGCCTTTTCTCCTTGGTTACTGTGGCTTTGCCAGGGAGAATAAGATTTTGCGGAATATCGAATTGTAAACCTTGGAAGCACAAGGAGAAGCAGCAGCAGCCACCTGGGGGCAGGGATGCTCCCAGGCCAGCCGTGACTGGGACCACACGGATACAGCTCCCATAAGGCCGGAGCATTGGAGTGTCGGGATGTGGATTTATCTTCCTTGCACCATCCCTAAAAAAGGCCCATGAGATCAGGATGTCTTCTGGGCTGCTCTAAGTCCTCATCAAAAGAATGATACAAATAATAATGATATCAAATAATAATAATATCAAATAATAATGATATCAATGGTATCAAATAATATTGATGTAAAATAATAATTCAGCTGAGGTGCTGCAAAACCTTGAGCTGTGTAACCCAAGGAGGAGGAGACTTGTTGGGGCACTGAGATGAGTCCAGCAGGACAGGTCCCAGCCAGCCTGGGCACTGGAATAAACATGAAAACCCACCTCTGGAGGTATTAAGAAATGGAGGCAATAATTGCTTTCTTCTCTCCTGGCTTCATTTTCCTGCTTTCCCTTCACCAGGCCCTTCCAATGGTAGCTGGTGGCTCAACTCCAGCGCCAGCCACCTCCTGAGGGAGAACTACACCTTCCTGGCGTACTACCAGCATTCCTCCCCTGTGGCCCTCATGTTCATCCTGGCCTACACCTTCATCTTCCTCATGTGCGTGATCGGCAATCTCCTGGTGTGCTTTGTCGTGGTGAAGAACCGCCAGATGCGTACAGTCACCAACATGTTCCTCCTCAACTTGGCTATCAGTGACCTGCTGGTGGGCATCTTCTGCATGCCCACCACGCTGGTGGACAACCTCATCACAGGTGAGCAGGGCAGAGGAAAGGGCAAGACATGAGGGACGGAGAGAAAGTGTCCTCTATGCATGAGTGGGAAACAACTTTTTTTTTTTTTTTTTTTGAGGTTTTGGCCATTTGTGGCAAAGTAAGTTTGACCCTAATGCTGCATTTGCATATTTGTTTGAAGTTCAGCCATTCTTCACCAAGCAACACTGAAAATAACTCCTTCCTCCATCCACCTTCTCCCCAGCTGGCTCAGCTCTGCCTTTTGACCTTTCCCAAGATAAGGGAGCTGGGAGGGTTCAGCTGCAGCAGCAGCCTGGACATAGGGCAGGGTTTGTATTTATTGATTATGGGGTGTGATTTATTTATTGCCTTGGTATTGGGATCAAGAAACAAGATGAAAGTCCTTCTGATTGAGGATCCCAAAGTTGGTAGGAAAAACAACAGCCACCATGTTCCTTGAGTTTATAAGTGTAATGTGCACCCCAATTGTGGGGTTCTTCTCCAGCGATCCATGCTGCTAAAGGCTATCTCCATACAAGCCCCCTGTTAGGAGCAGAATTTAGCATCACCCGGCAACAACACAGTGGATGGGGACATCTAAAAGTAGCTGGGTGAGCCAGAGGCACCTACAGCCTCCGCAATGTCCCCTCACAGGTTGGCCCTTTGACAACACCATGTGCAAAATGAGCGGCCTGGTGCAGGGCATGTCCGTCTCCGCCTCTGTTTTCACGCTGGTGGCCATCGCTGTGGAGAGGTACGTTGGCATGGGAATGTGGAGACGTGGGGACCAAGCCACCTCCAGCAGGTCCAGGTGTCCTGTGTGGTTTCCATTGCGGGAAAGCTCCTGGGAATGTCAGGAGCCTGTCACAGCTCTCCAGGAGGACCACAGAGCTGTCCATGGGGCATTCCAGCAAGGTGTCCTTCTCCACACAGGGCTGAAAACACCAAAACTGGAGACACCCCAACCTATCTCTGCCACCAAAAGCCATGTGTAAAGAGCAACCCACCTCACCCTCCATTCCCACCCCCAGCTCCTGGCTACCCTCCTCCCGCAGGGATGTCCCACCAGGGGCCCAAAGCCACTGCCATCTGTCCTCCCACAGGTTTCGCTGCATCGTCCACCCCTTCCAGCAGAAGCTGACTCTGAGGAAAGCCCTGCTGACCATCGCCATTATCTGGGTGCTGGCCCTGCTCATCATGTGCCCCGCTGCCATCACCCTGACTGTCACTAGAGAGGAGCACCACTTCATGGTGGACACCTACAACAACTCCTACCCTCTCTACTCCTGTTGGGAGGCCTGGCCCGAGACGGGGATGAGGAGGATCTACACCACTGTCCTCTTCTCCCACATCTACGTGGCTCCCCTTGCCCTCATCGTCATCATGTATGCCCGAATCGCCTTCAAGCTCTTCAAGTCAGTGGCGCCTGCCCATGGTGGAGTGGAGCCAGAGGGGAGAAGGATCTCCCGGAGGAAGGCCAAGGTCATCAACATGCTCATCATCGTTGCCCTCTTCTTCACCATCTCCTGGCTGCCCCTCTGGACACTGATGCTGCTGACGGACTACGGGCGGCTGAGCGAGGGCCAGCTCCGCCTGCTTGCCGTCTACGTCTACCCCTTCGCCCACTGGTTGGCCTTCTTCAACAGCAGCGCCAACCCCATCATCTACGGCTACTTCAACGAGAACTTCCGGCGGGGCTTCCAGGAGGTCTTCAGGGCCCCCCTCTGCTCACTCCACTGCCACCGCAGGCCCTACACCCCCCGGAGCCACGGTCATGGGACCCTCCTCAGCACCCGCAACCGCGTCTTCACCCAGGCACGAACCAGTGACTCGCCGGCCGTGTCCGAGTCAGGGCCGCTGGCCCCGCGCCGCGCTGGTGTCCCTGCGTGGGACAGCTGAGGAGCCGTGGCCACCAAACCACTCTGGACCAAGGGCTTGTGGAGCAGGCAGTGGGGATTTGCCACGTTATGGCCAAGAGACATGGAAATAAAGTTGTATCCTACTGATACCTTGTCCCTGGCTTGGCTCCTCCACTTCCCCCATGGCACCCTCCAGAGGGCCCCCAGCTGAGCCCCCTGGCACCACAGGCCCCTGGGCCCTGCCAGAATTCCCCTTACCCAGTCCCAGTCCAGGCATGGGGCCAGGAAATGCAGGGATCCAGGAGAAGGGAGGGAGAACAGGCCATCCTGTGCCGTGCTTGGCCATGCTACAGAGAGGCATGCAGCACCATGCTGTGCTGGACCAAGCCACGCCATGCGGGACCACACCAAACCATGCTGCCATGGCCATGCCAGGCAGGACCAAGCCATATTGTGCTGGAGCATGCTACCCCATGCTATCACGGCCATTCCATGGATGGGTGACACTGTGGCCGTGTTGTACCAAGGCATCCCATACCATGTTATTGTGTTCCTGCTGGACCAAACCATGCCATGCAGGACAATGCCAGCCCTTGCTATTGCAGCCATTCTGGACTGCATCCCACCATACTGCAGTGGCCGCGTCAGGCAGGACCAAGGCAGGACCAAGCCACCCCATGCTGTTACACCCATGCCAGGCAGGATCATGCCCTGCCGGACCATGCCACCCCTTGCTATCGTGGCCATGCTGAACTATGCTGGGCTAGGACCATGCAGTGCCGGTCCATGTCAGCCCACGCTGGTGCGGCCATGGCGAGCAGGACCATTACATGCCGGAAAGAACCGTTCCCAGCCGGGAAGAACCATTCCGTGCCGGGCACAACCATTCCCAGCCGGGAAGAACCACTCCGTGCCGGAAACAACCATTTCGTGCCGGGAAGAACCATTCCCAGCCGGGAACAACCATTCCGCACCGGACAGACCCATTCCCGGCCGTGCCGCGTGGCGCGGGGCGGGC
>VXAD01003116.1:30856-76411 GCA_013399195.1 Dicrurus megarhynchus
ATTTCCTTCCACTACCTCCATTCCCTGCTTCCTCCAGCCCATCCCTGCCATGTCCCAGCTCCAGAATCCAGCCAGGGGGAGAACAGCAAGGACAGAAACACCAGCAGAGAACCAGGATGAGACTGGGAAAGTTCTGAACTCAGCAGGGGTTTGGAAAACATTTTTCCTTCTCGGTCAATGCAGCAGCCCCTGAATCGAGTGGGAGTCTGTGCAGCAGGAAAGGATGGATTTGCTCACATTGGGGGATCAGACCGTGTGGGATTTGCTTTGCTGTGTCATTTTCCCCTGGAAGCTCCTTTGCCACCAGAGCCTGGAGCTTCCCTGCCTCAGGATGAGGTGCCACCTCGGAGGGGAACTCAGAGTGAAAGCAGGGATATCCCATTCCCTTAAAACCCGGGATAATGCTGATTCCAGCCTGTATGGACCCCTGGGTGAGGCTGGCACTACCACAGGGCTGCACGGACTGAGTTATGGAACAGCCTGGTGCTGTCAGCTCCCCTGGGATGCAGATGGGTCCCAGACTGGGAGGGGAACACAAACAAGTGCCCTCAACTGTCTGAATCCATGGGTTTTAATTGGATCTCCAGCCTGTTGTGACTTTCCATTTGGTGGATGAGTTTGGATACAACTTTTTTCCACTCTGTGCTCTCCTTGGCCCCTAACTCCTGCTGAGTTTTTTTTTTTTTTACAGTTCCCAGGGGAAAAGAAAATAAAATTGGAGGAAATATGGCTCACCAGTGTTCGAAATCCCAAAAGCTTCCAAACATCCCTTCTTTGCTGCCTTTCAGCCTGGCCTGCTGGTCACTCCCTGCCTTAAAGAGATGATGACTGATGGATCTCTTCATAACTGGATGTAATTTTCCAGCTTTTCCCTCTGCTGGTAACATCCTGGACCTGTCCAGAGGCAAAAACCTACAGTGGAAAGGGGAAAAGGAATTGTTGTCACCTCACCTGCTGAGTGGGAGCCAAATGCAGATGCAAGGAGAGCAGGGCAGGCACGGGAAAGGGGATTGGGTTTGATTTCTTTATGTTCTGGCACAAATGCCCTGCACACAGGGGCACGGAGAGGCTGAACCTCGGGATCTTTGGTGTTTGCTCCTCTCCCCTCATCCACTGTGAGGCTTATCACGGGTTTATCTTTAGGCTGTGAGCCCCCTTTCCCTCAGAATCCCAAACTCGAGCCCGTATTCAACACCACGCTGAGGGAGATGATCCCTGGGCTGTTCCTGTGCCAGCTGCAATTCCCAATATTGCTCCCTGCCCTTTCCCACCAGGCAGCAGCCCCTTCCCGCAGGCTCCGGGTGCCTTGGTGACCCCAGCAGCCCTTCCCCATGGGACACAGGCTCCGGGTGTCCCCCAGCCCGTGGGAGGGTAGCACTAGGACCTGTGGAATGCTCCTCCCAGAAGATTAGCCAATATTCCCAGGGCAGGGCAGCTCCTCAGCCTTTCTACTCTTTCTTTCCTTTATAAACGTGTTTTTCCTTCTTCCAGCTCATTCCAGAGCGGAGAGCTTTGGATTTCTCGCAGCTTTTCTTTCCTTTTTCTTCTCCCCCCACTGGTAACTGGCCTGCTGCCAGTGCCTCGCAGGGCCAAAGCTTTATCTATAGGGATATATTTTTCAAACCAGCCCCAGCTGCACGCAGACCGCCTCGCAAGCGAACCCCCGCTCCCGGGGCAAGCTTAACTCGGCGGAGGGAGAGCGGCAGGAGCGCTGCGTGTGCCTCTCCTCCGGCTATTCCTGTCAAGATGGATTTATGACTCTAAAAGGAGTGAGGGGGGGGGAAGGAAGGAGAATTGCCTCCAGGAGCCAGAGCTCGCACCGCAGCCCAGCAAAACACACGGCGGGGAGCGGGCGGACGTCTCAAGGCATGGAAGTGGGATCGCGCCGGGATCTGGTGGATCCGGACTATGACTGATCTCGAGCTTTTCCTCTGCCTCCACAGAGCCCAGCTGGCGGATTTCAGGTAGTTTGCCCAGGACCAGGCTTTGCCATGCTGGCCAAGGCAGTGCTCTCCCTTGGTGTGTGGCTGCGGTTTGCTGCAGGACAGGACACACCTGAGCCAGGTGAGTGCCTGCAAAGGCAAAGGCGTTCCTGTGGTGCTTTACCTCATTTCATGCCTCCTGCTCTTCAGAGCTCCTCGCAAACCCTTTTCAGAATAAAAGCTGAGGCTACGGTGCTGCTTTAGGTGTTTAGAGGTACTTGAGTACAAGAAACAAACCTGTCTGCAATTGCTTATTAGAAAGTAATTCTGTCGTGTTTGTTTCCAGTGGGGAGAAGCAAACTTGCACAAATTTGCAGAATTCAGAGTAAATCATATGGAGAAAGTCCTCCCTCCTCACTGGACTGGGGGACAGGCACTGAGAGAAGTCAAGCCAGTGATTAACACGATGTTCTCTTGCTAATCTCTGTAATTCAATCATTACAGCTCCTCTTTAAAACGCTTTCTCTTGGATACTGCTCATGGAAAATGAGAATGGGTCAGTCCCGCAGAGCTGACAGTGGGGAAGGGGACGTGGAGGAGATGGATGTCTCACTCCTGGTCCCTGGGCAGGGACTCATCCCACGTCGTGGTGGCTGAGCTGCTGCGATTCGTTTTGTCCTGCCCTGTGCTCACGAGGGGAGAACCTGTGACTGCAGGCTGTGGCTGGTTCTCACTGCACCTGGGAAGTGCAATCCAGTGGGAAAGGAGAGGG
This sequence comes from Dicrurus megarhynchus, assembly GCA_013399195.1. Classification (NCBI taxonomy): domain Eukaryota; kingdom Metazoa; phylum Chordata; class Aves; order Passeriformes; family Dicruridae; genus Dicrurus; species Dicrurus megarhynchus. Next base: position 33,551 of record VXAD01003116.1, read on the forward strand.
AACCTCGTGTCTGCCAGGACAGGAGCTCCTCAGACTCTGCAGCCCAGACTGCTGGTACACAGAGAGCCTGGGGCCAGGGCTTAGACCCCTCACAGGGTGCTGGGTTCTGTCCCTCAGTGTCCCAGGCTGGGGTTGGGGCTCAGACCCCTCACAGGGTGCTGATTTCCATTCCTCAATGTCCCAGGCTGGGGCAGGACTGGTGCTGCTGCTTCTGGCATCGTCCCAGCATTCCAAGTCCACCCAGGCAGCAGCTATTCCCATTGTCCTGCCATCTTGCTGCCCCGGGAGTGTGTGGCATTTTCCCAACCCAGGCTCTAAACAATGCTCAGCCCTTCAGGGTGTGGGACAAAGCCAGCCGTGGCATTCCAGAGGGATCGTGCCCTGCTCCAGAGGCAAAGGCTTGTGCTGTGTTAGTGATGTGCAGTGGGCAAAGTGAGGAAGCTGCTGGGTGGCCACTGGTGCTTCCACACACTCAGGAATGGTTGGATTGTTCTGGACAATGGGTACTGGATTCGTGCACAAAGTCAAGGCAGAATCACCAATTCCCCCCCTTCCCTCTTTGGGTCCAGGTTCAGATCTCTGCTGCATCAGTGTAAAGTACAACCTTTCGATAAGTTTGGGTTTGGATAAATGGAATTTGATTGTCGTTTCCTGGGCTGGCATCAGCAGAAAATGATGGGGATGTTGTTGTTGTGAGTGAAAAATAAAGACATGGCCCATCCATACACACTTTGTGGGGGACCCTGCACTTACTGACCTCTGAAGCTCTGGCACAATTCCACGATCCCGGAACAGCAGAGAGAGTGAAACTCATGGAAAGATCATGAGAGATGGCAGCACAGCTCCCCTCCTGCTGTTGGGATTTGTCTGGAGGGCCATTTCTCAGCCTGAACTCTGTGCCATGGGTGAGCTGGAGCCTCTAAAGGCTTTTAACCACCCAAGTATTTTGTGCTTGGTGGATGTCAGCCCTTCACCACGCAGGTGACCTCCCCATCTCCCACGGGGTCTGGGGCGTGGTTTGAAATGTAAAACCCCTCCTGGGTGGCTTGAGGGGACAATTCTCTGCCAGGGAGAGGTGCTGCCTTCCTCCTCCTGCCTCTCACTGCGATCCAGAGGGGCCACAGGGAAGCTCAGCCCGTGTTCCTCAGTTCCTCCTGCCTCCCTCTCATTGCAGAACTTTTTCCCTTGCGTGGCCAAGCAGCGAGAGGAGAATACAAACGTGGGATGTCAAACACAGTTAACCCAGACAGGACACGATCTGTTTTGGCTGTAACTGAGCTCCATGAGCTCCAAGCCCTTGTAAATCAGGCGTGTGGAGCGTGTTCAGCTCCCAGCTGAGAGCGTGGGGAGCTCTGCAAGCGGATGTCTCCTGTCAGCATCACAGGGAAGTCTGGCCAGCTGTTTTCCTCCTGGAAAAGCCAGCAGGCAGCGTTGTGTTTCCATAGTGACATTTTGCTCCCATCTCCAGCCCTTCAAAACACTTCTGATCCGAGTGCACTGACTGGGCATCACGCAGGGACTGACAACAGGACCCTGCCATGTGTCCCGTGTCACTCCCCAGGCTCAAGCAGAGCGCAGTGGTGAGGTCTGCAGTTATTCCTGACAGTTCAGGAGGCAGGGAAGTGCTCGTGGATGCCCCTTTCCCTCCAAATCCCCCCTGGAAAGTGAGAAATCCTCATCTGGCACCTCGCCAAGAGGTCTAAAGTGAGGGAAGTGCCTGAAAACTGCAGCTGCTTGCGTAAGCAGGGATTTGCTGGTACCAAACCTCCACGGCCCCACCTCTGGCACGGATGGCATGTTTGTACTGGATGCAGGACAAGGAGCAGGAGGAAGGATGAGGGAATTGAAATCCTGGACCTGCACGGGGGGGACAGTGCAGCGTCCGGTCGCTTTTTAAGCGTTGCCACGTTCTTGATGCGGGGGGAGAGCCTTTGTCTCGATTTTTTTATGGATTCTTTCTGCCGAATGGGAGGAATTTGTTTCCATCTCAGGCAGGACTGAGTGTTACAGGTGGGATGGTGTTTGAATGAAGGAGGAGCCATCTGCTCCACCTGCAGAGGGTCCCTTCAGCTCCAAAATACACCCCTGCCCACCGGTGGGTTTAGCTGCTGGTTTTGTTAACCAAGGCAGAACCCTGTGGTGTCAGACTGGGGCTCTTCCTAACTAACACAGCCATTCCCAAAACCAGCGTTTAAGGGATGTTAATGGGATGCCCGGCTCTCTTGGTGCCCCAGAGCTGCAGGGTACAGACAGAAGGACACGGCCGTGACTCCCCTTTGTTCTCTGGTGGCTCACACTGTGCTCAGCCGGGTGTTCCCCATGCAGGTAGCTCTGGCAGCAGTGGGATTTCTGCTCCTTCGGGGTGCATTCCCAATTCCCCTCCCAGTGCTTGTGCACATGACCCTGTTGTTTACTGCTGCAAGCAATGTCCTTTGGCCATTGATCCCTGCCCTGCCAGCGCCAGAAGCTCTCCCAGCTGCTTGTTGCAACATTTGGGAAGCGAGGGACGCTTCTCAAACCGGTGAGGAGCAGAGGGAAGAACAACCCCGCGTTGCCAAGATCTCTCCCCGTGTCCTGCCAGCCAAACCAGTGGCTTGTCCTCCTTCCAGCAGAGGGGAGAGCGCAGAGCCGTGGTTTGCCTTGCTTTGTGCAGCCAGCAGCACAAAGCAAAGCCCTGCTGGAATGCCACTGGGAGTTGTGGGATCCAGGGGCAGGGACCTGTGGGGTCACAGTTCAGCTCCGCTGGATGATGTGATGATTCCTGGACTTCACTTTCGTTTTCTGCTCGGCTCTGAGGGCCAGGGCGCTGCGGGGGAGTGTCTGTGGCGCAGGGTGAGCTGTGCTGGGTCACACGGAGCTGGCTGGGATCCAGCTGGGCTGCAGGTCTCTCCAGCCCGGTCACAGGATCAGGGAAGGGTTGGGGTTAGAAGGGACCTTCAAGATCATCTCATTCCACCCTTTACCATGGGCAGGGACACCTTCCTCTATCCCAGGCTGCTCCCAGCCCCAATGTCCAACTTGGCCTTGGACACTTCCAGGGATCCAGGGGCAGCCACAGCTTCTCTGGGCACCCTGTGCCAGGGCTTCACCACCCTCACAGAATTTTTTCCAAATATCCCATCCAAGCCTCCTCCCTGTCAGTTTGAAGCCATTCCCCCTTGCCCTGTCACTCCATGCCCTTGTAAATAATCACCTCCACATATCTTTAACTTCCTGATCTCTCCTGTTGTTCCCAGACATCCGCTGTGCCTCTGCCGTCTCAGCCAGCACCTCTCCCCGAATCCTGGGATTTGGCACAAGATAACCAAGCTGTCCTAGCAGGTGCCCGTGCAGGTTTTGGGTTCACACCATTCCCCTAATGCTGTTCCCTCTCTCTCCTCTGCCAGGTCCCCAGCCACCCATTTCCAACACAGAGGGGGACCTCCTCTTCCTGCTGGACAGCTCTGCCAGCGTCTCCCACTATGAGTTCTCCAGGGTCAAGGAATTCATGTGGGACCTTTTGCACCCTTTCACCTTTGGCCCCAGGGACGTCCAGACCAGCATCATCCACATCAGCACCACGCCCACCATGGAGTTCCCGTTTGACCGGTACCTGACCGGTGGCACCCTGAGAAAAGCCATCCGGGACACGCGGCAGCTCATGGGCGACACCAACACGGGCAAAGCGCTGAGCTACGCCAAGGAAAAGCTCTTCAGTGGCGAGGCTGGGGCCCGGCCGGACGTGCCCAAGGTGCTGGTGTGGGTGACAGACGGCTTCTCCACGGATGACATCTCGGAGCCCATGCAGCTGCTGAAGGACATGGGGGTGACGGTGTTCATCGTGAGCACCGGCCGCAGCAACTTCCTGGAGCTCTCGGCTGCCGCCAGCCAGCCCTCGGACAAACACCTGCACTTTGTGGACGTGGATGACCTGCCCATCATCACCAAGGAGCTCAGGGATGGCATCCTAGGTAGGCTGGGCTGGGGGGCGCTGGGAGGTGGCGGCAGGGCTGAGGATGGGTTCGTGTTTGGCTCTGTGGGGCGGGCAGTAGGAGAATTCCCCAAATCCTGTGGTCGTCCTGACCCAAAAGTGCTGCCCTGGCACATTTTGGGGGGGGTTGTCCGCAATGCTACAGGTCCAAGTATAAACCAAGGTTCTGGGAGGTCTGGGACAAATATATTCCCCCTGGAATATTTGACTGAGTGGGACAAATTCCCTTCTGCAGAGCTGTGGGTGAGATGAACTTGTGTTTGTGAGGAGTTCAGCTGGGAATGAGGAACTCAGGCAGCAAAATATCTGAATTCCTAAAAACCCCACAAGTCTTTGGAGTGAGTCATGCAGGTCAGGCATCTGCACAACCCAGGCAGAGCAGGAAAATGCCCCCACCTGCACAGGCTGTTAACCAAAGGTTTCCCAAAAAGCAGTGATTTCACCTCAGCAAGAGGCTGCTGATGGTGGACACAAAGTGCCTGAGCCCCTCGAGTTGATTTTCACATTCAGGGGGATTTTTTTTTTTTCCTCTAAAATGTTGCCTGGCTCTGTGCCAGCTGATGGAGGTGGAGGAACACAAACGTGTTGAACACATCCAAAACAGGATGTGTGTGCTTGGCAAGGATTTGGTCCTGTCAGCTCCCTCCAGCTCTTGCCTAGGACAGATCTGACTCCCTAAACACACCATCGAGGGCTGAGATCTCCAACTCCTGCAGTTGCTCTCGTACAAAACACAATTAAGGACGGTGCCTGCTGTCAGCATTGAGACTATAGGAAAGGAATGTTTTTGTTCCATAAATCCCCTGTTATAACACGTTCCACATCCGCCAGATCCATGGCCTGACTTGGCCAGCACAGCCCTTGGAAGAACAGCCCAGCCCTGCCTCGCTGGGCTCAGCAGGCCGAGTGCTACCTCTGCTTTCCTCGCAGAGTTGTGGTGCTTGCTGTGAGAGGGAACAGGCAGCAGATTGGGGTTTTCAGCACTCCAGGTTTTTAGAGCATCCAGGAAAGGCTCTGAGGAGACCCAAAGCCATGATCTGGGCCCCAGAACAGGCTCTGAGGAGACCCAAAGCCATGATCTGGGCCCCAGGAAAGGCTCTGAGGAGACCCAAAGCCATGATCTGGGCCCCAGGAAAGGCTCTGAGGAGACCCAAAGCCATGATCTGGGCCTCAGAATGGGCTCTGAGGAGACCCAAAGCCATGATCTGGGCCAGGGAAGGCTCTGAGGAGACCCAAAGCCATGATCTGGGCCCCAGGAAAGGCTCTGAGGAGACCCAAAGCCATGATCCCCCGAGGATGGGCTTTGGAAGCCAAGGGCACTGCCCCTGGGGTTTGCCTCAGCCTCCCAGATGCCTCTGGATTTGTTTGGAATGCTGAGGGAGTTACTGGGACTTTGCAGACTTCCCACAGATTTTTCTGGAGGTTCTCTCTCCATTGGAAATCCTGATTTCATTCCTAATTTGGCTTCTGCTGTGTGAGGTGGTTTGGAGCTGGTTTCAGTGTCCCAGTAACCCTTTCCACAGAATCCTCTGTGTGTAGCAATTCCTTCCTGTTTCCAATCACAATCATTTAAAAAACCACTCTCAGGGACTGTGTTCTCCCCCAAAAAAACACCCATTTCTCTCCCAGGTGAGAATTGGACAGCACCTCCTCCTGGCCCAGCCACCCCACAGACCCCCAGGGATTTTGTTTCAGTGGTGATTTAGTGTCTAGTGCATCCTGAATCCAAAATAGCATCCCAAAAAAATGAGAATTCTCCTGCAGATAAGGCTGTCTTGAAGATCACAAGATCTGCAAAGGTCACAACTACCCTGCTGTGCCTGAGGGCAGCATTCTGGCCATCCAGCAGGTCTAAAGTCTGCTAGGCTGGGATTTTAATGGAAGGTGAGATTCCCACGGGAATCCAGGGGTCGGTGCTTTAAGCAAAGTGCCAGACATTGGTCACATCACCTGACTGCACCTTAATAAAGCCACTTAAACCCACTGTTCCCCTACCTGGAGGAGGCAGCCCTCAATCACCACCCCTCCTGGGATAGCAGGGACAGGCAGGATCCTTGGCAGGCAGGAATTAGGCCTTTCCAGCTCTGGAATGGCCCAGACTGGTTTGATTATCACTGCTCTCTTATCTTCATCTCCTGCTCCTGTTAAAAAACAGTGGAGGCTTTTGTAGAGGCACAAACAAGCTTTGTCAAGCGTTGCTCTCCTCCTTCCACCTCCTTCCCAGGAACGAGGTGTTTGTGCCTGCTCCACAGATATTCCAACAGGGGTTCCTGCCAAGCTGCTGCTGCCTCAGGTGGGCTGAGAAGCCTCAATCTCCCCAGGGAGAGATGTGCTGGACCTGAAACAGCTGCAGTGCTGCTGCTGCTCCGTGCAGGGTGCAGGACAGGGGCTGTGCATGGATGGGTGTGTCCGCTGCCTGTTTTTTCCTTGGCACAGGGAAGAATTCTGCAGAATGCAGCAGGCTGCAGCTCCCAGCCAGCCTGGCTATGGCACAGCTGGCTCCTGGCAGGGATCTCCACCCTTCCCAGCGGGAAGAGAAGGTTCTCAGGCTGTGGAGGAGCTCAGGCTCCTTCTGTTGCATCTTATATGTACCCAAAAGATGGCTTTTGGTGCTCTGGTCCTGGGGAAGGACCCCCCAGTGTTGTGAAAGCAAGGCATTCCTGGGAGGTGACATCAGGTCCTGTGCCTGCAGCCACTCGCTCTGCGCTCAGCCCAGCTGAGCTGAGGCTGCCGACTTGTTCCAGCCTTTGGCACCACCTCCTGAGCCAAGTTCTGCAGGAGCCTGCGTGCCCAGCAGGCCCCAAGCATCACCACGTCCCACACGTGCTCAGGGCAATGCATTTCTGATCCGAAACGAGGTCCTGGGGAACTCCCAGCAGTGCAGGCTTTGAGCCTGGAGTGCTCTGATGTCCTCGCCTGGCACTGAGTCCAAGCAGGTGAGCAGAGGGAGGGATCTCACACCCTGAATGTCCACCCTGGCGATGGAGAAGTGTTGTCCCCTCTCCCAGAATCAGAACTTTCCCCCCATTCATATCAAAGCAGGGAAATAGAACCAGGAAGCCAAAGTGATTTGTCCCAAATCCCAGCTGCAGCTTCTCGGAGGGGGGACCACGGACCCAGATCAGGACAGGTTCTCCTGCCTGGCTGCATTTCCTACCCTCATCATGAAACCAGCAGCATTCCTGCAAGTCTGATCCTGACCTCTCCAGAGTTCACAGGATGCCAACAAACCCGTGGCTGCAAAGTGGTGTCTCGAGTCACCAAGAGGCAGGAGGTGGAGGGAAAGTTTGTCACAAGCTGTCCCTGAGTGTCACCAGGCTGGGTCTAGCACAGGATATTAACTTGCTGCTTCCCTCTGGGAACAGAAGGGCTGGGAAGCACATTGTGGACATCTGTTTTCTGGGGTTTATTGCCCTCTTTGTATGCTGAAGGCAGCTGGGGTCTGGCAACAAGGGGCAGAGCTGTTTGCTGTGGGCTGCCTGCCCCTGTCCTTTGCTCTGCCCCGTTTATTCACGGTGTCCCTGCCTCCAAGCTCACTTATTTCCATTCCCTGAGCTTTTGGCAGGATTTTTGGCAGGACTGAGGCCTTTCCTGTGCTCCCTGTTCCTTCGTGGCTTGGCCCCTGGTGTTTGTGGGGCTCACAGAAGGGTGCAGTGCCCCAGGACTCCTGATCCTGCCTCCCACCCTCCGAGTGGGTGGAGTGCTGCTGGCTGGGATGGGATGGGATGGGATGGGATAGGAGCAGGCAGGGCACAGAGCAGGGAAATGTTCCTGCCTGCCTGGGAGAGCCAGGGAACAGCTCACAGGAAAAACTGAGGCTGTTTTATTTGGTCCGGGGAAGCTGGCAGAGCCTCGGAGCAGCTCGGAGGAGGAGAGCTGATCCTCTCCCAGCTCAAGGACAAGTCTGGGAGTGCAAAGCAGCCCCGTCTTGCAGGTTTGGGAGGGATTCTGTGCCTCCCTTTACCTCTGTGCAATGGGGAGCCAATGAGAACTACCCAGAGAGCTCTGTGAGTGTTTGAGCATGAGCTGGAAGGTTCTATCATAAGGATTTCAGAGCACTTCAAGGCTCAGGGTGCTCCTAAAAATCCTTTAAAAACAGAAGAGCATCTTCCTGTCTTCCTATGTCACTTCTCTGGTGCTAGAAACAAAGTCCTGTGTGTTTCTGCCCCTCTGGAAGACCAGAGAACAGTGGAATTCTGCCCAAAATAGGCTTGGAAGGCCACGCATGTCGGAAGGGTCAAGTAGCAGAGGGAGCTGGGGGAGCTGAGGGAGCTGCCCAGCATCACAAGAGGTATTTGTGCCTGGCATTTGGGGTCTGGAACTCAAAGGTAGCACGAGCCTTGAAGAGAAGCCTCTGTGCAGGGGCAGGGAGAGGTGAGGTGGCACAAGAGGGCTCTGAGTGTTGAATGTCACCGAACAACGGAGCTCTGTGAAGCCCTGCGAGGACTGACCTCAGCTGGGATGGCTCCAGCTGGCTCAGCAGTGCTGGGCAGTCCCCAATTGCTGCCCCTTCTTCCTGGCCACTGGGCACTGGCAGAGAGCAGGGAGAAATGGAATTCTTCACGCTCTGGGCTGCTTCGTGTATGGGAATTCAGCAGTTTGGTTTCACTGGTGGGTGATTGCCACAGGGATTTGGTGACTTCAGGTATCAGTGCTGCTGCCAGCTGCATCTCCCATCCAGAAGGGCTGGGACTGCAGGTGTTCCGTGTTCTGGGAGTTGATGTCAGCAGTGATTTCTGGCCGCTGTCCCTCTTCCAGATGTCATCCAAGCCAACCGGCTCCATGCCACAGACGTCACCTCGAGCAGCTTCCGCCTGCTGTGGCCCAAACTCCTCTCCCAGGAAACTGGCTACTACACCCTGGAATATGCCCCAGCAGCTGACCTGGCAAGGAAGAGGACACAGCAGGTGTCTGGGGCTCACACCAGCCTCGTGCTCAGCGACCTTGCACCAGAAACCACTTACGAGGTGGCTCTGATTCCTGAATCCAACGTGCACTACTTCCCCCCCCAGACCACAAGGGTCACGACACTGGCAGGTAAAATGGGCATGGCTTGGACACATTCCCTCCTTGGGGACAAGGAGATGATCCCTGTCTCCTGCCCGAGGCAGGAGGTGCAGATGGAGGATGCTGGAATGACCTAAGGGTTTGAGAGGGAAGGAGAGGGGCAGCACTCGGAGCAGGAAGCAGCCTCTCTGTGCAGAAAATAACTCAGATTTATGCTGGGTAGCAGCCTGGAAAAAGGTGGCAAACTGAAAACCTGGGCAGGGGTGCCAAAGTCAAGCTGGACTTGTACAAAGTACTAATTTTCTGCATGCAAGAACAGCTCTGGCTGAGTTGTTCTGCCCAGGTAGAGAAACCCTTTTCTTTGGGCTGAGCTGAGTGATGAGTATCAACATCCGCTTGCTGGGTTGATTTTAATTCCACATCCTTCAAGCCCCAATATGGTGCAGGTCAGTAACGCTCATTACGTCCTCATTCACATCTCTTTCCATTGCTTCCAGAGGAAATCAGCCCAGTTCAGGTTCTCATCTCAGAGTCTGGGCCACGCAGCTTCCACGTGAGCTGGGCTCCTGTGCTGGACAGCGTGGTCAGCTACCAGGTCCTGTATGGGCCACTCCCAGGGAACTCAGTGAAGGTGCTGGAGGTGGATGGGAGGCACAATGGCACCGTGGTGGAGCACCTGGCACCCAACACCACCTACCTGGTGACAGTGACTGCAATCTATAGATCTGGGAAGGAGAAATCCCTGTCAGCCAAAGCCTGCACCCAGGAAGGTGAGCGAGGGGAAGTGGCAGCACAGGGAGCCCCTGGAGTGTCCCTAGAAGGTCACCTGCCTCTAGCTGAGGCCAGAGGACTCAGTGAATCCACTGGGGTGGGATAAGGGGGGAAAGCTGCATGAGCAGCTCTGGATGTGCCATTGGGATGTAGCTGATGTGTAAGGGCCGAAAGAGAACCAGACACCCCCAGTGACAGCTGTAATGGGGTATGGCCGAGCTGCTGCTGCAGTCACAACCAGGCCTGGAGATCCAGGAATCCCCCTAAAGAAGAAAGAAGATGAGAGATGGAGAGCCTCGTGAAGCATCACAAACCCTTCTCCCTAAAGAAGAAAGGTGGGATTATTGGGGTGTCCTGTGCGGGGCCAGGATTTGGATCCTTGTGGATCCCTTCCAGCTTGGGATATTCCGTGCTCCCATGATTCTAAGCATGCATTTGGGAGGAAACATGAACATTTATAGAAAAAAAGGCCCCAGAGGGCGTCCCCAGCCTGCTGGGGAAGAAAGAAGAAAGAAAAGTGCCTTTCCCTCCTGACCCCTCTGTGCCTGTTGCTTGGTGTGACTTGGCATCAGAGGGGTAGGAGTTTAGTGAGCAGAACCTTGTGCTGTAAGAAGTACCTGTGAAGATATTGCAGGAGGCAAAGTCTGGCTCTTATCAGGACTGGAGAGTGAGGAGCTCAGGGGATGGCAGAGCTGAGGGTGTGGGATGTGACTGCCAGCGTGTAACAGTGTGAAAAAAAGCATCTCACGCTGGTACCAGGGCAAAGTTAAGGACTAATTAGGCCGAGCTCCTTCAGTGGGGTGATGTCGGGTGACTTTATCCCTCCACCAAAGCCCAAGCCGGCTGGCAGCATTCCCCTCGGGAGGCACAGGGAGCGGGGAACGGCAGGGATCCCCCCTGGCGCAGCACATCCTGCAGTAACACGGATCTTTTCTCCCCAGAGGGCTCCAAGGTGAGGCACCTCCGCTTTGAGGACGTGGGTCCCAACAGCCTGAAAGCCTCCTGGGACTCGGCCGACGGGGCGGTCCTGGGTTACCGCGTGCGGTGCCGGCGGCAGAGCGGCCGCTCCTCGGTGCTCAGCGTGTCCCCGCAGGTGCACAGCGTGCTGCTCACCGACCTGCCCTCGGGCACCAGCGGCGAGGTGTGTGTCCAGCCCGTGTACAGGAACCAGCCCGGCAAGAGGCTCTGCCGCACCGTGCACAGGCAGCCAGGTGAGCTTGGGGGGGGGGAGGCACGTCCTTAAACAAGGGTCCTGAGAAAGGCCGGAGGTCACAGATTCTGTGCTCGTCACCTGTCTTGCTTCACCACACGGGACTGGCCAAAGTTGGGCTCTTTGCCCCATTTTTAGGAGTAAGACTCCTCCTAGTGGAGTTGATTGCAGGCAGGAGAAAAAAGTGTACAGCGGAGACAGTCCTGGAGCTGCTTTGGGATTACAAGGATGGCACGGGCATTGGAAGTGCTGTTTAAAAGCCATCTGAAGCCTTGGTTGCCCTTTGCTTTCCAGGGGACAGGTAGCTATTAAAGCCACTACTAAAGATGTCTTACTAAGACACAACACATCTGCTTTCTTCTTTCTGCTGCCCACAAGCCACTTTCTGTCAGGGACGTTAAAGGATTCCTGATAGGATGGAGTAAAACCAAACAGAAGCTAAACAGAAGCTCAACAGAAACCCCTTTTTCGCAGCAAGGGGCTGGAGTGAGAGTAAAAATGCCCACAGGGGTGAGATCTCTGACTCAGACGTGGATAAAGCTGACATTCTATTCCTTGTGTTCTTCCAGCCACAGAGGCCCAAGGATACAGGCACACGCAGAGAGCGTGACGGAGCGGAGCGAGCTGATTCCCAGCAGAGCAAGGGATCTTGCTTGGACAAAGACTTGGACAAAAAGGAGGAGTCAGGGGAGGAAAACACCTCATCTCCCAGCCTGCGCTGTCCCTTGAGGTGTCCTGCTTGTCCAGCCCAAAGCCTGTCCCCAGCCAAGCTCTCCCAAAGCTCAAAGGCTTGGCTTGGCTGGATGGAACAACCACTCTGGCTAAAAGATGCCAAATCTGTACCCATTTTATATAAACACGCCTGACAAATAACAAACAGAAGGCAAAGTGCTGGATCCTCACTATGGCTTGCTTGCTGCCTGTTCTCTATTTATTAAAAGTCGACACAGTTTTATTTTTGCAGCTTCTGAGCATGTTCAGGACTTGACTGTTCACTGCCCTGGCCTTTTACCCGGGGCACTCATAAAGATTCCACGTGGCCAAATCCATTCCTGCTGCCAACAGCCAGGGAACCTGGAGTGTGAGAGAGCAGGAAAACTCAAAATCCTGGGAATGTGCTTCCCCAGCAGGTCCCTGCAGGGCTCTCAGCCCTCAGGGAGCAGCTGAGAGTCCAGGAAAGCCAGACAAGACCACCTAAAGCACTTATTTTTGTTTCTCATTCAAACACCAGTGTGGTCCTGCTTGGATCATCAGCACTGGGTTGCTCTGGCATTCCTGCAACCTCTTTTCACCAAATGGGAGTCCTGCTGTCTTCATGGAGATTAATTAGCTTGTTCTGTGACTAATTACAGGCAATAAGTCTCCAGCACTATCATTCCTCTGCACTCTGAACACTCTCAGCACATCTCTGGTGTCTTGTCTTGGGCTTCCACCCAGTGCTAAGCTTGAGCTACACTTAAAAATCAAGGGGTTTTAAGGGAGAAGAGTAAATCTGATTCTTTCCCTTTTGGCCCCAGGCTTGAAGTCGCTGTTGCTAAGCCACTCTGGAAAGGGGAGCTGGGGAAAAAAATAAAAAAGAAAGACAAATTAATTATAAATACCTAGTGACCAAGCAAATGGTTTCAAAGTTCAGGGCTTAGGGCTGTAAAGAAATGTAGATACTTCTCTGCTAAACCCCAGCATCAGTGGGAGCAGCCTCCCTCAGTAACACTTGCTCTATTTTAAGTTTATTGCTTATTTGTCCTACATGTGGAAGTTGTTTTTGGTGCTGTTTGTTGGAGAGCCCCATGCAGCGTCACAAACCCTCCTTAAAACAGCTCCTTTTGGAGCTAAGAGGAACTTTTACCCCTGACCTTGTCTCCTGAGTGCTGAATCCTTCATCTCCACCTTTATGGAGCGTTTTCCTTGGGCTGCCTTGCTCAGGAGAGAGGGATAGAAGGGAGGTGAGTCATTCATTAACTCTATAAAGAGATTTTCACATGATTCGTGTCCTCCTTTGGAATGTGCACTTGTGACTGATTAATCTCAGTGGAGACTGTGCTGGAGGGATGATAAAGCCCCTGGAACCGCTCATGCAATGAGATGATTTTGTTTGTTCTTGCTGTAGGACAGAAATTAAGTTTGCACAACTCCCTGCATAGTTCATTAATCCATTAACGTGTCATCCCCCCCGGTTGTAACACACCCTTTCGAAGACAATTAAATATAAATACAAGAGCTGCTGAATGGTTCCTTTGTGCTTGATGGCGAATCTGTGAATTGTGGGGTTTGAAAAAGCTGGCATTCACAGAATCACAAAAGTTGGGAAAAGCTTCTGAGATCACCCTGTTAAATCATCGTGATTTTAAATGACTGGGAAGTGTTCTACCCGTGACTTCATCATCTGCTTTACAGTAAACTTTACCCCCATCCCTCAAAAAATGCGTTGGAAAGATAAAAATAGGAATATGTTGGTCTTGATAAAGCCTCAGTTCCAGTAAGAATTGCTCTAGAAGGAGACAAAGAGTGAAAGTCCCTGAAATCTTGGCAGAACTGGTAAATATTTGTGAACAACACGCTCGGGCACAGGGTGGGATTTTTGGGGTGTCCTGTGCAGGGCCAGGAGTTGGACTCTGATCCTTGTGGGTCCCTTCCAGCTCAGGAAATCCCTTGATTCCCACATTTTATGTGGGCATTTGGGAAGAAACATGAACATTTAAAGAAAAAAAGACCCCAGAGGGCATCCCCAGCCTGCTGCTGAGGGCTGGGCACGGTCCGGGTGTGTTCTACATTTTACATCATTTCAGGCTGCAGAATTCCACCTGTTCCTGACTTCCACAGCACTTCCCTTCTCTAAAGCCTTTCCTATCATCTCTCCCACTCCAAGCAGTTGGACAAGGAAACGACTTCCATGGGAAATCCCGCACTTTATCCCATAAAACCACAGAGATGTGTTTCCCTGCGCTCCCCTTCTGTGGAGGCTTCTGTTTCATCTTTCCCATTCCAAGCAGTTGGATTAGGAAACGATTTCCAGGGAAAACCCACTCTTTATCCCAAACACAGATGGGTTTCCCTTCACTCCCTTTCCCTAAAGGCTTTTATCTTATCTTTCCCATTCCAAGCAGTTGGNCGGCGGCGCCGGGGACCGCCAGACGCCCAAGGACAAATGGAGCAACTTCGACCCCACGGGCCTGGAGCGCGCGGCCAAGGCGGCGCGGGAGCTGGACTCGTCCCGTGCGTGAGGGGACGGGGCGGGAAGGCGGGAAAGCTCGTCAGGGTGTGGTAGTGTGTGAAGAGGGGTTGTCAGAGCAGGGAGCGGGCTCTGCTCCGTGGGGCCCAGNAAGGAGCTGACTTCCAGGGGAAATCCTGCTCTTTATCCCGCATAACCACACCGATGGGTTTCTCAGTGCTCCCCTTTTCCTTTCCGCTTTCCCATCATCTCTGCCATTCCAAGGAGCCGACTCCCAGAGAAAATCCGGGATAACCGCAGGGCCGTGCCCCGCCTCGCGGCCCTTAGCAACGCCCCACACTCCCGTTGCTATGCGGAAGCGCCGCTCGCCCCGTTTGTCCTTCCCGGCGCTCCGTCCCCCACCCTCTGCTCCCGCCCCTCCCGCCGCTCCCAGCNGGGAGCGGGCTCTGCTCCGTGGGGCCCAGCCGTGGGACACGAGGAAAGGGCAGGAACCGGTGCCCGGGAAATTTTACCTGAATATTTTCTGTGCGGTGACCGAGCACTGGGACAGAGACCAGAGAGGGTGTGGAGTGTTCTTCACTGGGAGTATTCCGGGTCTGTCCGGACACAGTCCTGTGCCCTGTGGTCAGGGATGACCCTGCTGGACCCCATGAGCCGCTTGGGGCCCTTCCAGCCTGACCCATTCNTCAAACACCACACGCGGCCCTCTTTCGCCAATCAGAGCGCGGCGCGGCGCCCTCGCCGGTGACGTAATCGCCTCAGCGAGCCAATGGGAAGCCGGCCTGCCCGCCGGCGCATGCGCGCAGGCCGCGGCGCGTCCCCCGCGTGCAGCCGCCNAGTGATACCTCGTGTCCTGCCAGGTCCCACCTGAGCTCCTGCCCTGCTCTCCTGGGGCACCGGGATCAGCATTCCCAGTCACTGACCTCCGAGTGCTTCCTGCAGGGCTTGTGAGGGGAGAGGAAGGCACCAGAGCACCATCAAATCACAGACTCCCAGAATGGTGTGGGTTGGAAAGTACATTAAAACCCATTCAGTGCCACCCCCTGCCATGAGCAGGGACACCTTCCACTATCCTAGGTTGCTCCAAACCCCGTCCAGCCTGGCCTTGGTTGGAACTTTTCCACAAGTGTGCTGAGAAGTTTCATAATCATTTATGCCCGGGAGGGTTAAATGTGCCATTGCAGAGCTGTGCTCCAGGAACAGCTGGAACGGGGTGGATTGAACAGCCTGAGCATCTTCTTTGCTGAGAAAAGACCTCTCACTGTCCATAATCTCTTCCCACTCTCCAGGCCATGCAAAAGATGCTCTGAGCCTTGCCCAGATGCAGGAGCAGACCTTGCAGCTGGAGCAGCAAACCAAACTGAAGGTGTGTTGGAATTCCTCGCGCTGAAACTCCTCAGGCAGCTGCCAGGTTTGGGAGAGACAGAAGCTGAAATCTCTCCTCTGCAGAGGATGTTAAACTTTCCTTTCTGTTCAGCTTCAGCAAATAGTTGTTAGAACAGTTTGCCTTTAGAAAAAAAGTAAATCTGAAAGGTGAAGTACCAGCCTAATTTGGCCTATTCTGACAGATATTTTGTGGCTTTGATTAAAACTTGCATGTCCTGAGTGATTTTGTAGCTCCTGGAATATCACTGCTGTTTTGGGGAAATGGCAGGGGTTTTCTGTGGGAACTGTAAAGTAGTTGGGTGAAGGGCTTCTGTCTCTCTTATAAAGGAATTTAGGGATTGTTTGGGTGTTGGTTGGTTTGTTGTTAAACAGGATTAAATTGTGTTTAATCCTGAGATGGTTAATGACGATATTTCCTACAATCATACTGTATTTTGTGATCATATTTTAGCTTTCTTGTGTCAGTGGTCATCTTTTAAGGGTACCACTGGTTACAGAAGGATCTCTTGGACTATAATTGTCAGTAGCATTTCTCTACAGGATGATCCATTAATTTGTGGTAATTAAATTCTCTGATTATCTCACCAGGAGTACGAAGCTGCCATAGAACAACTGAAGAATGAGCAGATCCGGGTACAAGCAGAAGAGAGAAGGAAAACGCTCAATGAAGAAACAAAACAGCATCAAGCAGTAAGGGAATGAGGGGGAAGCCAAGTGAGGGGAGACCTTGTTTGTATCTTCCCTTGTGGAAAAGGCAATGATGCATTAATTATCCCTTTTTGGGGTCAGGTGGTCGTGGGCAGCCAGAGGTGTGGGGGTGTTCACAGGCTGAGCCCCTGTTCTGTCCTGGGTTTGTGGTGTTGAACTAGATTTGCAGTTGCAGCTCTGCCCTCTTGTTTTGTTCCCAAGTGTTTGAACATCCAGAGGAACTGGTGGCAGCAGTTTCTCTCATTCTGAGTTTTTTGGGGTTTTCCTAAAGGGCTTTCCAGGGAAGCGTTGAGGAATACTGGCTTAGCGAGTGTTTGTGTTGGCCTGGACAGTGAAATGGCCCTGAAGTTATTTGGATTTCAGCCTTAAGTAGCTTGGAACCCTATTTCTTCTGAGTTAAACAGGAAAAAGTATCTTAAGAGGAGAGATGGTGCAAAGCTGAGGGTCATGAGCCGTGTTTTACCATGGCAACAATCCTGAAACAGGGAAAACAAAGGCTGGCCTTTATGTTACTAGCTCAAATATGGGGACTTCTTACTCTGAGAGCACAGGAGATGAGGGGGTTGATTAATTCTAATTAATCAATGAGAAGATCAATCCAAAAGCTTGGGAAGTTTGCTAGAAGTGTTTATTTGGCACGTGGTGCTGTTACCCTGGCAGAGTTTGGACTTTGAGCAGGACTGGCCCAGGAAGCAGCTGCACACTCAGCTGCTGTCAGGGGTTGGCTCTTCACCTCCTGCAGCTCACAGGGCATCATCTGAAGTCAAAGAAAACTCAATCCTGGTTTATTCCATGATATTTTACAGTTGCTGTGGAGGAAACTCCCAAGTTGTTCTGCTGTCGCTGGTTTTGGAATAGGGAATGATGTCACCCCTGGTACAGAGTCCTCCCTGCTGGTGGATGTGGATCCTCAGCCCACTTCCAGTTCAGTGGAGATGACTTGGGTTTCTTTGGAGTTACAGTGGAAAACTGATGAGAGGAATTAGTGAGGAGCAAGTCAATCTTTATGAAAACCAGAGCCCGTCAGCTTGTCCTGACAGTTCTATTGCTTTCAGTCACCAGTCCAGATAAGGTGGTTTAGAACATGAAAACCTTGTTTTTCCCCATGAAATCTCATTTCTGGGCCAAGGAACACTTGCTCTTTGTTTTAATATCTGTGATCCCTTAAAATGAAGTCAGACTGTAGAGATTTCTCAGCACAGAGGAGTTTTTGGTGCTGACTGAGGATATTTTGCCCTGTTCATATCCAAACCCAGGATTATTTTTTGTTTGTGTGGATTTTCCCATTTTATTTGGTTTTTTTCCTCCTGAACAATCCAAACCTCATTCCCCTCAGGACCAGCTTGTTTTTTAACTGCCTGATCTCTGTATTCTGAGTTCTGTTTTCTTTTTTTGAAGAGAGCCCAGTACCAGGACAAACTGGCACGGCAGCGCTACGACGAGCAGATGCGACAGCAGGTAGGGTGGATTCCTGCTCTGATCCAGCTGGGAATGGGCTAGGAGCCTTCTTAAATCAAAGAGATGCCCTGGAGCTGTGCCCTGTCCTGCTGGCCAGGTGGCTGATGCTGGGCACAGTTGCTTTCATCTCCGTTATCTGCTCAGCATCAGCAGTGCTGGCCTGGCCCATCAAGGGCTGGGCATTAGGACAAAGCAGCAGCTTGGAATTAGGAGGATGAATCTGGGAGATGGGGAGAGGAAAATGCAATTCCACCTGAGCACCAGCTTCCTGAAAACATTTGTAGCACTTAGGTTCACACTTGATGGAGTTGTTACAACACCACCATCCCTTCTGCTGTCATCTCTCCCTGCAGCAACTTGCTAATGAGGAGAATCTGAGGAAGCAGGAGGAATCCGTGCAGAAGCAGGAGGCCATGAGGCGTGGTGAGTGTTCTGTTCAGCTGCTGAGGGTGTGAGGGCACGTGGAGTCCTTGAGCTGATCTTTGTGTCCATACTGTGTTTGATGTCAGACTGGCAGGAACAGGTCAGTCCCAGCAGTGCTAAAATAACTAATTGCTTCCAAGGTTAGTTTTAGAAAGGGCTGCATTCCTAAACATCTGCCCTGTCATTCCTGGATTTCCCAATGAACTGTCAGCATCTCCTGATAGAATAAGTGAAATTCTGATTTTACACTGGGACAACCTAAAATAGAACCAGTTTTGAGGAGGGGAGAGAAACAGAACAGCTTCTGGGAGGAGTGCTTGAATCTGTGTCACCTCATCTCCATTCAGTTTCCTGTAGAAAATAAAGCTGTAGTGTGAAACTTGCTTGGTTTCTTTTTGTTGTTGGGAATTGCCAGAATTCCTGGGTTTACAAAACTCCAGTGGGGTACAAGTCTCAGAAATGTTAAGGCAATTTGTGTTTGACTAAATGGGATTGGAAGGCCAGTTTGCTCTGAGCACAGATGTGGACAGCTGTGCTGCCATCCAGTGAGGGAATAAAACAGCTCAGTGGTGAAACCCTGTAGGATTGTGTCATTTTACCCCTGGATTTCTCATTAATTCTCCTTTCACACAATTCTCTGTTCGGAGTAACAGAGCTTCCAAAATCCCATTTGAGACCGGCAGCTCCATTTTGCTCCTCTCCCTTACGAGAGGCGCACAGCGCCTTCCCCAGGGTTCTCCAGCTCCCTGACATTGAGCCACCCAAAAATTTGACCTCTCTGCTGTTTTTCTTACCCAAGCCACCGTGGAGAGGGAGATGGAGCTGCGGCACAAGAACGAGATGCTGCGGGTGGAGGCGGAGGCGCGGGCGCGCGCCAAGGCGGAGCGGGAGAACGCCGACATCATCCGCGAGCAGATCCGCCTCAAGGCCGCCGAGCACCGCCAGACCGTGCTCGAGTCCCTCAAGTAGGTGCAGGGCAGGGCCTGGAGCTGCTCTGAGTGTGTCCCAGCATGGAGAACCTGGGGTTTAGTCAGGAATTTCAGCCTGGTGCTGCTCCAAGTGTGTCCCAGCATGGAGAACCTGGGGTTTAGTCAGGAATTTCAGCCTGGTGCTGCTCCAAGTGTGTCCCAGCATGTGGGAGAACCTGGGGTTTATTCCTCTGCGGAATTTCAGCCTGGTGCTGCTCCAAGTGTGTCCCAGCATTTGGGAGAATTTGGGGTTTGTTCCTCTGAGGAATTTCAATGTTGTGGGCCCTTGTACTCCCAAGGGAATTACCTTAACAGGAACTCTGTCACTTGTGTCGCTACATTGTCACCTGAATGGCAAGCAGGGAAATTTACAGTGATACAATTTTTCTCACAGATTATTTCAAGCCTTGTCCTCTCATCCTGCTACTCAGTAACTCTGAAAACCCCTCAGTTCTTTCAGTTCCCCTCAGTTTTTTCAGAACATACACCACAAAGGTATAAAGCAGTTTGGCTCCACAGGGGTGGGTGTTCATGTTTGGAATTGGTTCATTTTAGGTCCTTTGAGATTTTGAACAAAAAGAAAGCTTTAGAATTAAATACCTACAGTTCAACACTAATAATATATTAAAGGAATAAATTGATACCATCTTAAGGCCAGATGCTTTTCTGGACTTAATCCCAGCTCAGGTGTAGGCATCAGATGATTATAAATGTATTTTCCATGCTTGTTCATGTTCCAATTCTGAGGTGAGCCCTTAGCTTTGACTGGTTCTGAAGAAGATTTACAGCTTTATTAAAATCTGAAAGTCTGTCTTCAAAATTTATCAATTCAGTCTTTGAAATCCCTTTCTCTCCTGCTTTCCTTGCTGTTTGCTTCCCACAGGACAGCTGGGATGCTCTTTGGGGAAGGATTCCGTGCTTTTGTAACAGACTGGGATAAAGTCACAGCCACGGTAAGGTTGGGATATCTGTCAGTAACTTCCAGAAAAGTCTCTCTGTAAATGTGTGTGAAACTCCTGATTATGCCACAGCTTTCTATCTCATTTTGATGTAGCCTAGAGAGCACTTAGAGAACTAAATAAATTGATTTAAAGCCAGACCAGCATCTTTTCATGGGACACAAGAGCATGGCAGTGGATTCTCAGGGACATAAAGTTGTTTCTCAGTGTACTACTTGCAACAAAACTGCAGTGAAAATAGATTTTTGGTAGCCTGGCTGGTTAAAATGGAAATTTTGCTTTCAATCAGTCACCACCATCTGCTCCACCCTCTGATTTTATACACACACAGGCTGATAGAAAACATCCTCTGCCTGAGAGCACTGGGGAGAACAAGACAAGCTTTTAGTGGATCCTTTTGTCATCTGTACCTGGGGTGTCTGCAGCATTCAGAGCCTTTTGTAGATCTGTGCTCGCTGCTTTTAGCTGTGCATTCACTTGACCCAGATACCAGTTTCCTGCATTATGGTCATTTTTGCTTCTGACATGCTTTTGTCTTGTGAATTTGGGACATTTAGCTTAAAAAAAAAAAAAAGGTAAGTATATTTTTGGAAAGGGGATAACACAGCTGGAACTCATATTTCTGTTGCTTTGAAAATTTGGAAATTACTATAAGGTAAGAGCCAGTCAGTTATTTTAGGGTTCCTCTAAATGAGGCCTGAATTTTCAGCTCTGTCCATTCTAAGGACTGCTCTTTCCCTACCTCTTCCCATCCAAGCAGAATCCCAAAGGTTCTGCTTCAAGTTTTTTGGTTTCATTGTGGTTTTAGTGGAATTCACTTTGTTTGTTGTTCAGAGATCCATTCCTTTGCTTGATACTTCATGACAAATAAGTAGGCACTGTAATCAGACTGATTTTTAGAGCTGGCAATTGGGTTCTTGTTTGAGACAGAACTGTCAAAGCTCTGTTTCTCTGTATCTTATGACATGAGCATCAGTGAAGTCCTAAAGTCTGAGACAGTTACATCAGCTCCATCCAGGCAGAGGTAACTTTGCTCAGTACTGGATGGTCTAAGAGAGCATGAGATCATGGCACTGTTTTTAGAGGGAGGCTGCTAAAAAGGTGAAACCTGTTCTGTGTTCTGTATCTGAGCTGAATTGGGTGTGGAGATGCCTCACTCCTTGCATCCTGGCACTCACAGTTCTGATCCCTTCGTGTTTCCACCCAGAGCAGAAGTGATGTCACACATTTCAGCAGAGTGAGAGCGAACAGATGGTGCCTCATGCTTTATTGAACAGTGCCATCCTTGTTGTCCTTGAGGCTTTTGACCCTGATCTGTACTTGCAGGAGAAGTCAGCTTATTTTAAAAGCAATTGCTGCAGTTTGCTCTTCTCTCTGATATAAATTATTGGCATCAGCTCTAAGCTGACTCCTAAGTCTGGAGTCTTTCTGCTTCACTGGCAAATCGATGGGGATGTCTCATTTTCTGGGGTTTCTGAAAGAGCAGCCCAGTGAAGGATGGTAATTCCTGTGATGGTTTTGGCTTTGTTGCTCCTCTGGATTACCCAGTTCCCTGTTGTGTTGGGGCTGGCACAGCTGTCACCTTCAGCAGATATTCCCTTTTTTATTCCCCACCGTGCACTGCCGTGGTGGCATCTCAAATTCAGCTTTCATTTCCTGGTGTGGGGAGGGGCATTCTGCCAGACAGCACCTGGCTGATGTGGCTGTTTTTATCTTCATCACTCAATTTAGCTGAAAATCTGGAAAGCCCCACACATTTTGGGCAGGATGTACTTTTGGATTCAGGACTAAATGCTTCACTTGTGCTTCCTCTGCCTTTTGCTGTGCAAGAGCAGTCAGTGAACGGGGAGTGTGAGACCTTGACTGTCTGAACAGGGATAAAACACCTTACCAAAAATAAACCCCTCCTGGTCAGCATTTGTCCTGAATCTTAATTCCCCACCACAGGGCATGCTGCACACACCAGCACTGCCTTGCCAAGTGTTTTTCCTAATCTTTCCCCCTTTTCTTTGCAGGTGGCAGGCCTGACCCTGCTGGCAGTGGGGGTTTATTCTGCCAAAAATGCCACGGCAGTAGCAGGGCGCTACATAGAGGCACGTCTGGGCAAACCCTCCCTGGTGAGGGAAACCTCCCGGATCACTGTGCTGGAGGCTCTGAAACACCCTATCAAGGTAAAATTCAGCTTTGTTTTTGTGTTACTCTCAACCATGAGGGTGCAAAACTCAGGCTGGGACTGTCAGTGGGTCTGAATAAACAGAAGATTAGAGGTGGCATAGGTGGGCTGAGCTCGTTGGTGTTCTGTAAGATGTTTTAGTCCAAGTGAGTTGTCAAAATGTGGTTGTTTTCTACCTGTGAGTAACTGAATTTGTCCTCTCAAGGTTGGTAAACGTCTCACCAGCAAGGCTCAGGATGCCCTTGAAGGAGTTGTTCTCAGCGTGAGTACTCTGTTTTCCTGTCTTGGGCTGTGAAGGATGACTTTAGAATCTAAATCAGAGCTGCTGGTTCCTTAAACTCACTTCTAAAGCTGTAATTCCGGCAGTTTTGGAGACATAGCACCCTTGGGACACTGAGACCATAAATAAGCTCCTGTGTTCAGTGTGAAATGCATTAAGCAGCCTGTTCACCTTTTTTTCCTCTGTGAAAAGCAGTTGGAAGTCTTAATTCAGTCCTTGCTCTGGTGCAGTTTCTCTCTGTAGTCAGCATGTTGAGATTCAGAACTCCACTTGTGCCATCTGAAGTTAAGGATTCCTGAACCTACACCTGCTTCTAGGCCAAAAAATCCAAGTACTGTGTGCATTTGCCCACCTTGAGATTGGTTCTTAACTTGCTAATTAGTGCTGCTTCTGTGTATTTGCTTCTGAATTTGATTGCTGGGTATCAGGCAAATTTAAGAGCTGCTCAAAGCTGCTTGAGAGAAAATGCTCCTGCAGGAATTGCTCTCTCCCAGTATCCCCAAATGCAGTAGTAATATAAATACGAGTTTATGACTTGAGAAGGAATTAGCACTGCAAAGAGTTGCTTGTGTTTTTACACATCCCTGCCAGGGCATCCGTTAGGAAGTGAATATTTAGGTGTTATCTGTTCCTAGAGTAGTCACTGCACTGCTTCCTGCACTGCTGCTTTTTCTTATGAAAGAATTGTAGCCAAGTGGACAGAAAATCGAGTAAATCCTGACATAGGACAGGAAATGACCCTGGTGTGGAGTCATGAGCAGCTGAAGTTAAGACTTAAAAGCTTGAGCCTGGAGTGCTGCCTCCTTCCTGCAGGTACTGATCTGGGAACCTGGTAGGTGCAGCTCTTTTGGTACTTTCTGCTCCTTAAAATTTAACTCTTTTCTTGCAGCCCCAGCTGGAAGCACGTGTGAGAGACATCGCCATAGCAACAAGGAACACAAAAAAGAACAAAAGCTTGTACAGGAATATTCTGATGTATGGTCCCCCTGGCACTGGAAAAACTCTCTTTGCCAAGGTAAAACCCTGCCAAGATTCTGCCAAGAAGCGTGCTGAGAATTCCAGGGCCTGAGAAGCCTCCCTGGTCTGAAATCTACTGCTGGAGTGTTGCATAAACATTGTGTTCCCGTGTCTGTGTTGGGAAGGGAGGAAAGGGCAGCCTGCCTGCTTCAGCTCTGAGTTAGTGCAGCCACTTGGATTCTGGTGCTGAGTGCAGGCAGAAGAGCTTTTCCATCTGGAAAAGGCTGGGATTGGTGGGAATCACAGCAGCAGCCCCTTCATATCCACCTCTGGTGGTTTTATGCCTCCGTGTAAATCAGTCTTTCCTGCTGCTCCCAGTCCCAGAGCAGAGACAGGGATGGCTCCATGTGCAGAGGCACTGCCAGGATGATTTTTACATGGATTTGGGTCAGAATTTGATTTTTTTTTTCCATGTTCTTTGGTGCTTGTCCACAAGATGTGAGGTTTCATAAACCTTTTACCGGTGGCAGATTTGACACGGTGATACAAGTTGAATTCTTTTCCCCTCTATCAGTACATTAAACCCCTATCCCAGTAGTTTTCTGAGAGTGTGGCACCTAAAATTTCTATGCACCTATTGAATTTCTAAAGCCACCTAGTTTGGATTTCTAAAGCCAATAAAGATGGTCAGAAATGGGAAAAATAAATAATACACAAGTTAAAATTGCCACCAAGCGAGTAAAGAAGACAAAGAAGACAATACCTCCCCTCTGCAAATAACCACACTGACAGGACTAAACTGCTTTAATTCCCTCTTCATCTTCCATGGCCTTGCAAGTGAAAAAAAGTGTTTAATTTGCTGGTTTTTGTTCCCTTCCAGAAATTAGCTGTGCACTCAGGCATGGATTACGCCATCATGACAGGAGGGGACGTGGCCCCCATGGGCAGGGAAGGGGTCACAGCCATGCACAAACTCTTCGACTGGGCCAACACCAGTAGGAGAGGGTAAGTTGAGCTTCCCTGGATCCTGAATTTGGGTTTTTGCTCAAAAAAAACCCCTCCCCACACCAACATAGCTCAGCCCCCCAGTCGCTGTTATTGAGGGAGGTAACACTGAGCAAACACAGCAGCTCCTAAAGTTTTCCTAGAATGGGTGAATCCTTGTTAATTAGTAATATTTAAAAAGCTGGAAACCTTTGCTCTTCTGTTCTCTCAAACCCTTTTTACACCAGCTTTTCCACATCAGTCACAACTTGATTGTCTGAACTCACCAGGAGGAGAGTTCCTGCCCACTTGAAAGCTGGGCCAAGTTTCCTTCAGGGTGATTAATGTTCTGACAGTAATTAGAAGATTTAGCACAAATCAGGTGTTCACACTCTGATATTAAGTTCCCTGTTGCAACTGCTCAGATTTTGAACACTGATAGTATTTAGATCCAGCTTCTTGTTTACTTTTGAGTCTCAAGCAGAAGAAGTGAATTATAAGAAATAAAAGATAAGGAGGAGACAGATACTAAAGGCATTGGCATCTTGTGTAAAAATCACAAATTGCTGTGCTGTTTTAGTCACCTTTAAAAGCAAATTTTTATCTGCAGAGAAGCCTCATGTCGAGGCTGAATCTTGGCTCCCTGGTTTTGTAGGAAGATGTAGTTAATTTGCTCAGTCCAATATAAATGGATTTTTGCAGTGCAGAAGTAGCTGAGGAGTTGTTTGTCCAGCCAGGATGTTAAAATTCAATATTGAACTTTCAGGGGGTGTCACTTTGGGTTCTGTGCTGGTTTGATCTCAGATCTGTAAATGTGGCTGCCCAGTGATTTATGTGTTCTCTGATTGCTTGAGATGGACATTATCTCTCAGTGTCTGTTTTAATCCTTGCTTCATTCATCACTTCAATGTTTCTATTTCCCCTTACAAAGAAAAAAAAAAGCAGCTGAATGTCCTAAGGATTTAAATTTTTTAGGCTTTTCCTACCCTGAGCTATAGAAGGGAAGGTGTTAGAATTTAAGTGAGCTTAGAATTTAAGTGAGAACTTGGAAGAGATGTGAGGATACTCAGCTGGATGCTTCCATTGAGGAATTCTTTGACAGCACTGCCTGGGTCTGAATTTCTCTGCCCTGATAAAAATTTCTGTGCATTTCAGCTTCATACACTTCCTGATCAAAGCTTACATGTGTCCATATCCAATATTCTCACCTCCTGCAGCGCTGAAGTATTTAAGCAGATTTAATTCTGAATATCCACCAGTGTCAGCTGTTAGTGTTGCCTTTATTAGCTGAAATTGTGGTAGCAGACACTTCTCTGCAGAGAATATTTGAGAGAAGCTGGGGCTGAGTGGAAGATGTTAATAGGCCTGAAATCCCCTGGAAGAAAGCTGGGTTTGAAGCTAGGCAAGGAGGTAATACAAGCTGTGACAGCTTTATGAGCAACCTGCTTTTGTTATTGATAAACATCTTTACAGGCTCAGTCTCTTGGGAAGAGCAGTGCCCTTGGGTTAGAAGTGAATTTATTTTGGTGAATAATTCATAGACTTTATTAATTCACTTCTCCACAGGTAGTAAAACCATTACGTTCTTGCTGCCGTGGTTTGGAAAAGGAAAACCTCCCAAAATAACAAAGCAGGCTGAGGAGAGGAGTCTGGTTTGGGCTTTTCAGGGTGGCATGAGGAAGAAAAATGGCAAGGAGGTGTCATTGCCACCAAGATTTCTGTACTGTGCCCTTGCACACATCTCTCTAAAGAGGAGGGAATGCTAAAATAGCATTCTCAGACTTCAGCAGGTCTAAATTTCAAATATCTACTGCAGCCTGGCAGTAACATCCAGCACTGCCAGCCACAAACTACCAACTGCACCTATGAAAACTCCCATCCAGATTTCAAAATCCAGAGGAGTTTAAGGCCACGTGCCTTAGTCTTGCTTCAGTCTGCTTCTGAACAGCAGGAAACAGAACTCCAGAGGCCTGGGGGGCAGATTTATGGCCTGAGGTGTCTGGAATGAATCCATTTCTCAGCTGCTGGGCCGAGCCAGGTGCACGCCACGGACAGGTTGCTGCAGCTTAGCTGAGAAACGCTGCCTGAGGAAACGAGTCTGCTTTTGTGCAATCCTTTGGGTGTTGCCAGCTGTGGGGCAGGAGGATCCTGGAGCCAGCTGAGCCTCACTCACCCATGTCCTGTTACTGTGTAGTGCTTTCCTTTTGCAGCCTCCTGCTGTTCGTGGACGAAGCCGACGCGTTCCTGAGGAAAAGGGCGACAGTAAGTGCTTGGGGGGTGTGTGTGTGTGTCTGTTCCTGCTCCTGCTGCAGTGCCAGCCAGCAGCCTCCTGCACTCTGATTATCTGGCTTCAGTGGGCAAGAGATGGGAGCTGGCAGGTGCCTCAGTGCTCACCTGATTTGCTGGTGCAGAGACAAGAAACGAGTGTTTTGTAGGATGGAATGAGCATCCTGAGAATTCCTCCCTGCACAAGAGGGGTGACACAGTCTTTGTTGGGGGGTTTGCAGCAGGAAAGTAGGAAGGAAGGAGCCATACACTGAAGGTTGTTGGTGCTGGTACCCTGCAGGGTTTGGAGTTTGTCCCCACAGATATTTATCTTTGAAGGTTTTCATTACAAAACTGCTTTTTGCTACGTTAACGAAGTTCCAGCAGCATCCTCCCCTGCACAAATAATTGGTGTTTCCAAAGTCAGTCACCACATTGTACAGTCTGGACCTGCTGCTTGAACCCCAGTGGGGTATTTAAAGAGCTCTCCAGAAGGTTACTTTGAATGTGTGAGTGAATCCTTTGCTGTGGCTTGTTTTCCTGTAAGTATCACACTGGACTGCCCAGCTAAGATAGAGTTCAGCAGGGAAAGCCACCTGGGCCAGTGGCCAGAGCCTTGGGTTTGAAACCAAGCAAATCACTGGGTGAGCATGGATAAATCTGTCATCTCTCTCCTGGAAGTTTAATTCCTAACCTTTTTCCTGGGTATATAAATTGATTTTTTTTCCCCCAAGGCATTACCAGTGCTTTGGGTTCTGCTGGAATGCAAGTGCTTGACAATAACAGAATTCCCTTTGTCCATAATGCTGCTTAAAGCTGTGACCTGTCTGCAGTCCCCAGCAGCTGATCCTCCTTTGGATTTCATCTTTGCAGGAGAAAATCAGTGAAGACCTCAGAGCAACTTTAAATGCATTTCTGCACAGAACAGGGCAGCACAGCAACAAGTGAGTATCCAGTTTCAGCAGTTGATATTCCCCTGGATTGAGGAAAGTCTTTAGGGGTCTCTGGTATAGAAATGGAAGTTGGAAATGATCTGTGCTGCTGAGGGCTTGAAAAAAATCTGCAGAGAATATCCCAGTTTCAGTTTATGTGCTGAATGTAGCTTGGTCCTCCTTCAACTTTTCCTGGCACTTGGAAATTGGAATAGTAGGAAATTTTTTTTCCTGAAGCTGGGGTGGTGTTTGGACATCTTGAGTGTCTTGATGTTTATATTTTCTTTCTTGGTAAGTTACTGTTTATAAAAGGAGTATTGGGCCCAGGAAATCACTACCACAGAAGAGAACTCAGAGTTCATCCTGGCTGGGTGCTTCGTGTTCCCTGGAAAAACACTTCAGTGGTGCTTGTTGGAGCTGCTGTTCCTCTCCAGCGACTTCTTCCCATCTTGTGCTTGTGTGGGCAGGAGCTTTGAGGCAGAAGAGTTTCCATCTGACTCCATTTCTTTCCATCTGACTCCATTTCTTTCCACCTGACTCCGTGTGGGATCCCAGAGCTGTTCCCTCAGGGATGGAACGATGGCAGGGCTGAGGTGACAGAGGTGTGTGTGGGAATGTCACCGTCCCCCCAGCCCTGCTCACTCTGTCACCTTGCTGGGAACTCCTTGCACAGCCAAAACCATTTCCTGGCTGCCATAATAGAGAGGTGACCTTTCCTCCACCTTTCTCAAATAATATTTGGTTTTTTGCTGTGAACTTTACTTAGTTGTTGAAACTTCTCCTTTCGCCATTGAGCCAACAGGAAAAGTTGTCTCTGGCTTTATGTGGGATGGGGAGGTTTTGAGTGATGAACTCCCCTTAGTGAGGTTGGGATGAAAGACTTTCCATCATAACCTCATGACACTGAAATAAATATCCTGGAAGGTCACTGTTCCGGGACATTTTTTGTCCTTGGGGTCTCCTGAACTTGTCAGAGCCAATGCAGCTCTAACTGAGAATTGCAGGTGTGGAGCTTCTCTGTCACAGAGGTGCCTGGGAAGAGGTGTTTTTCTAAAATAAATAAGTTGCTAGAAAACAAGGTGTTGAGCCTGCAAGAACCTCGGCTTTCCCTTTGGGACGACAGCAAATCTCTCCTGAAATGACCCATGGAGTTGCTCTATAAAGCTGTGTTGGGTATAATTATTATTACTAAATGATATTTGCGAGAATAAACACAATAAATATTTGAACTGCAAGCCAGGGACAGGCAGGGGATGGTTCTTTCTTTCCCCTGATGTTAAATTGCCTTAGCAGAGCTCTGGGGGTGTTTTTTGGGTGCTGGGGATGCTCTGCCTCCCCTCAGAACAGCTGAGCTCTCATTTGGAAAGAGCTCTTACGTTGAATTCAGCCCTGATTTCAACCGTGAGCCATTCGAGGACACTGAACATGCCCTGGTGATTCATGCACTGCTTTTTACTTCTGAGCAGCCTTATTGCTGCTCTGGGCAAGGGGGAGCCCTGCATCCATGAGTGGGAGTTCACTGGAATCGGTGTAATGGGGCATGTAAATGGGGCTGCTTCGGTGAGACCCCGAGGAGAGCTCTTCCTTCCCCAGGGAATTGTCACCAGGATTGGGAATTGGCTGCCTTAAACTTCCCCAAATCTCCTTGTAGGATAGCTGGCTGGCTGAATAGCAGGCTGCATGTCAATCCTTAATCCAGGCTTGTGTTTCTGCAAGTCCTTGTTGGTAGAAAAGCCACAGCCTTGTCTTGGCCAAGTTATCTCCAGAAGTGACAGCAGAGAACACGGCCCCTTGTAGCCAATGATTCAACCAGACAGCAAAGAACATCAATATTCCAATAGCTGTGCTTAAAAGCCCATTTCAAATTATTAGGCACTATTAAACTGCTAACATCAATTAAAGCATTAAAGTATTGACACGGGGAAGAAGCATCATTACAAAGCAATTATAAAAAAAAGGGTTTCCAGCTCCAAATTGCAGCAGGACCTGGAGCAGCACATGTGTACCGTGGAGCAGAGCTTGGTCTGCACACATCACACTCTTCTAAATAGCCCAAAAGTGTGGTGCTTGAGGTGCTGTTGAAGCTGTTCCTAAGGAATCCAGGTTTGTTTTTCAGGTGGTGAAACATCTCTGATCCCGGCCACAGACTTAATTCATTGATTTTGATTTTCATGGCTTTGTCAATCTTTCCTTTTCTTTTTTTTTTTTTTTTTTCCCCTGATTCCAGGTTTATGCTTGTTTTAGCAAGCAACCAGCCTGAGCAGTTTGACTGGGCCATCAACGACAGGATAGATGAGATGGTGAACTTTGACCTGCCCCAGCTGGAGGAGCGCGAGCGGCTCGTCAGGATGTATTTTGACCGGCACGTCCTGAAGCCAGCCACAGAGGGCAAACAGTGAGTACCCCTCACAATTCTCCCAACTCTGGAGAATTCTCTTTCTTCTGTTGCTTTTCCTCATCCCTTTTCCTGTGTGTTCTGTCTATAAACCCACTTTAAACAAGCAGCACAAGAGTTGGAGAGATGCCTCTCGTCGTCTCCATGCGACGCCATCCCCGATTTTTATGCCACGCTTTGTTGTGCCCTTAAAATTCAGGAGGCAGTAATGCAAGCAGGAAACTGTAGGAGCTCTGTGCTGTGGCTACATGTCAACCAAAAGGTTGTTCTGCCTTTCAGGAGGTTGAAGCTGGCCCAGTTTGATTATGGCAAGAAGTGCTCGGAGATTGCCAGGCTGACCGAGGGCATGTCCGGCCGGGAGATCTCCCAGCTTGCTGTGGCATGGCAGGTGAGTGGAGCTTTTCTCCTTCCTTCTTTCCTTTTCCCTTCCTGGAAGGTTTGAGGGTTTGATTTTGAAGTCTCAGGTCATCTCTCCCTGTGAAAGTTTTGTTTGTCCATAGGGTGGTACCAGAACGCTGCTGGCTCTGGGGTGGGTGTTGGAGTATCAGCGTAATTCTTCATCCCATAAATATCCAAAAATTGGATGATCCCTAATGGGAAATCCCTTATGGAATTTAGGTAAAGCAGGTGAGTTTGGAGTGAATTTGGGCAGTCCATGCTGGCCACACTCGTGGTCCAACTCAAGAAGCTCAGCAGAAGAGATGCCTGGTGTTGTTGCCCTCATTAGGGCACTAAACCATCCTCTTCTAAACACATTTTTAGTGCAACTTGAACTATTAAAGAAGCAAAACTACCTGGGAATGGAGCTGAAAAAAAGTAGTTCTTCCTTCCATACATAAAAATAAGAAATGCAGACACTGGAGTGCAATTATTCACGTGCTGAGCAAGCTTTAGTGGGTTTTTTTCTTCAAATCAGGTTTTCACCTTGTTTTGTCACACCTGCCAGTTTCTTACTGGATTGTGTATTTCCATAAACTAACCTAGAAATATCAAGTGAAGGAATGTGCTCCCATCTGTGTGTCATGTAACCTGCTCGTGTCAGCCTCCTTTCAGGGATTGTACAAACAAAGTGGCTTTTTGTTTAGGTCTTAAATTTTTAATTTAGTTTAGCAGCTCACAAACATCTTACAAAGTTCGTGCATTTCATTCCTCCTCCTGCTGGTTTTCTACCTTTTAAGGGACAGAAATATTTATCTTTCCTAATCTAAATTCATTTTAACTGCAGTAGTCATGAGCTGAGGTCCAATTTGAGTGCTGTTAGCTCTTATTTTATTCCTTGGTAGCACACAGCTGGTTAATCTCCCTGTATAATTTTTGTGATATTGAATCATATTTCAAAACGTGTGCTGTCATCTGCCCCACGTATGTGAAAGGCTTTGTTGCCAACTATTTCCTGTAATAAAAAGTTGTGATAAATGATCCTTTGCTTTTTTTATCACCCCTTATCAGCAAGTTTCTCATTACTCCTCAGGAATGACCTCAGCTTTTATCATTTATCCTTTAAGTGCTGGTGAAGGGAGGGAAAGCTGGGGGTGACTAATTCCCTGACAGCTTTTTAAAATGTACCTCGTGGTGCCAGCACTATTAGCAAGGGTTTGATGTAAAATTGCAGCAGGAAGTTGTGCTCCTCTCTGCTCTCATGAAACACTCCAAGGGCTTAAAAAAAACCATGCAGGAGAGGGTGGGCAGAAAAATATCTGAGTTGGTTTGGTGTAGTGAGAAACTTCACCTGTGGCAAAACTGACGTTAAAACCAAGGGGACCTCATTTCTTCTTGGTCAGGAAGGGGAGTGGGATGTGTCAAGGGTCAGTGTCCAGCCCAGGGACTGGACATGAGGGCATCCAGGATGGAATAAGAATGGCCCTGGGAGCTGCCTGCCAGAGCTGTTGATACTCTCTGGGTTCTTTTTCAGTCACTGGGTCGAGGAATTTGGAGCTGTGACCGACTGGAGCTGCTGTTCCTGCCAGCTGTGGCCACTGGCCTTGGCAGGATGTGCCCCCCTTGCCTCTGGGTTTGCCTGTGTGAAGCCCCTCAGCGGGTGTGGGGACAAGCCCCTCTCCAGGCAGGTGTTTTTTCCCCCACCCCAGTGATCTCCTGGGTGCTGTTGGTATTTTTAGGCCCTGGGTTAGCATTGAGGGCTCATTGCAGGTGCCTTTGTAGCTGCTCTGGTGCTCTGGACTATCAGGGAAGCTTTAAGGCTGCAGTTATCAAGCCTTTCTGGCAGTGTTTTCCTGCCTCAAATTCCTGCCTTCCTGCTCTCCTTCCCGTGGGTGCTGGTGCACCCCTGTGGATGGTTGTGCTCTGAACTGGGTCAGGGAGCTGAGCAGAGTTAAAAATAGCTTGGCAAGACAAGTTAACTGCATAGCTACAGTGTTCAGGGTAGGTAGGGGCTGGAGGAACCAGGAACTGACTCCAAAAAATCCTTCTCAGGCTTCCCTCAGCTGGATGCAGCAGCTGTAGGGTGCTTATGTACCACAGACACTCTGTATTTGTTATATCTTGTATCAACAGATCATTTTTGGTCTTTTAATTACCTTTTGATTCAAGGTGCTGCCTGCCAAAGGTGGGAAATAATCTGATTACAGAATGTCCTGAGTTGGGAAAAACCCCCCCAAGGATCATCCAAGTCCAGCTCTGGGCCCTGCAGGGGTCAAACCCCATAATCCCACCCTGTGCTGATGTGAGCAGCCCCTTTCTGAGTGCACACCTGAGCTTTAATCCTGCACACACAGCAGGGTGCTTTTGCCTGATGGAATTTGGAGATTTTGGGATCCTCAGCAGCTCTGCTTGGCTTGCCTGGGATCATCTTCCCTTCCCAGAACTGGATCCCAGAGATGGTTTGGGGAAAGGGCAAATTCTGAAGCTTTAGGAGGTGAAAGCATCACAACCCTCAGCTCTTCCCAGGAGTATCCTGGGACAGCAGCAGTGGCCACTCTGTCCTTGCAGTCATTTCCCATGAGGATGCTTTGGGATTCTTCTGCCAAGAACGCCTTTAAAAACCCATCTCAGTCAAACTGAGCAGTAGCTGCAGCTTTCACAGGCTCAGTTCCACCATAAGCTGGGCTTGGGGATGGATTGGCTGTCATTTACATGGAGTTCCAGCCCTCTGCTGTTTCAGTCTGGCTCAGTCTGTCCTGAATTTACCAACAGAAAAAAAAAAAATTAGGTGCAGAAAAGCAAAGAGTGTAACCTCTAGCACTGGGAAAAATATTGCTGTCTGGCACAGCTAATGGTGTGCGTGCTAGAAATCCATTTTAATCTCTTCTGCAGGAGACTGAGCATTCCCTTCTGTCCTTGTGCTTTTCCACTGCCCCTTTATGGCTCTAGCATGGACTAGATGCATTTTCACCTTAAAAATTCCCTTCAGCTCTGTTTACAGTCGTGTGCAGACCTCCCAGCACTGTACTCAAACCTGCTGATGTGCTTTAGATAAAATGTCAAAAGCAAAAAGCAACCTTTCACTATTCCAAGCTGCAATCTTGGAAAATTGTTTTGGCAGCACTTCAGGAGAATTCCCAGGAGTTTTATGTCCCAGTGTGAGCTTCCTATCATTTCCTTACTTTTTATGCCACTGACATAAATGCCTTTTTTTTTTTTTTTGCTCCCTGAACCTTGTTTATATTTTAAAAATAGCTGTTGTATTTTTGGGGGGAGGAGGGGGATTTTTTTTTTTTCATCAGGCTATTTTCATTATAAATGGGATTCAAAGGATACAGATGAGTCTGGCCAGGTTAAAACAAACCACGAGTCTTGGCTGGAACGAGACATGAGGTCATCTGGGCTGGACTTGTCATCTGTTCCATGCTTCTACATCCCCACCAACCACTTCATTTCATAATTGGGTTTGAGGGATAAACCAGGAATTGCTGCACTGGAGAAAATGGGTTAAAATCTGTCCATGCAAGAGGCAGAGGTATGAATATAAATGAAGCTTGGTACCATTTCTGTGTGTGTGCAAGCTACTCCCAGAAGGGGCAGCTGCTTCTCCCATTTGCTTTCTTGACAGCGACGGCCTAAGGCTTTCTAAAAATAGAAAGTCATTGAGAAAATCAACAGAGCGTGAACTGCACAGCTTTGCAGGAGGTTCCACACTGGGCTGGATGGGCTGTGCAGGGCCAGGGAGGAGGGGGAGGCGAGGCATCCTTCCTCTCTGAGCTCTGGAAGCACAAAAATGCATCCCAGGAAAGCGCTGTGTCCATTTTAAAACCCCCCACGAGAGTCCTGCAATTACAAAAAAAAATATATATATAAAGGGGGTGAGTCGGGTCTGAACAAAACCTTTCCACTGTGCCCCTTTTGCAGAGAGGACAGGAGGGGTGGGGAGAGGTGCTGTGGGAATCTTTGGCAGGTTGTGGAGGCAGTGCCTCTCTCCTGGTGCTTGTGGAAGTGGCAGCCTCGGCGCTGAGGATCCTCCCCGGGCAGTGAGAGCAGCACAAGTGCCTTTGTGCACAGAGAATTCTCTATTTACAGCCCTGCTCCTTGCTGCACTCCCTCCCCGAGGCCAGTGTTTACTCCTGGTTTTAAGTAGGAGCATCAGCCTGGCTTAGCAGTGCTGCCTGGAGGAAGGATTTGATGCTGCTTGCAGGAAAAACCAGCACCTGCCAGCTCTGGGGGTTGTGCACTGAGACCTTTTGTGATCCAACCAGTTCCCCTCCGAAAAAAAGGGCTGGAAAGTAGGGTTAGAGGAGCCTGAAAACCAGCCTGGGTAACCTTTTGCTCGTTTCTGGAAATAGTTATTCCTGCTGCAGCGAGGTAGCACTGCTGTAATAGGCAGCTGTAACCCACAGCACTGTGGTGGTGGTGGCAGTGCAACAGCTCAGCCTGGGCTTTGGCTTCTGCCCCGTGGACATCCCTGGGCAGCAGGGGTGTAACAGGGTCACACCTGAGTTTGTTTCTGTGGTTCTTTTGCTGGCAGACCCGTTTCTTGCTGTAACTGATGTTTTGCACCATCAATAATTGATCACAGATCGATTGATCGGAATCATGCCGCAGCCCGTCGTGAAATCCAAGTTAACATTTCCTCACTGGGACAGGAGACAGAAGGGCTGCCACGGGCCAGCCCAGGCTGTGGTGGCTCCGTGGGTGTGGGCAGAAGTTTGGGGCTGTCTGGGACAGGCAGGGTGGCTGTGGGGAGCTGCGGGGGTCCCACCCCTCATCCCCAGCTCCCTCATTCCCCACCCGCAGCGGGAGCGCGGCGCGGAGCCGCTCTCGGGAGCGCTTGCAGCGGGAGGAACCAGATTTAGAAATCTGCAGCTCGGGGGCTGCTCTGTTACCTTGGAGATGGGTGCAGCTGACAGCACAAGCATCCTTCCCTTCCTCGGAGGGACCGGCTGTGCTGGCATCTGCACGAGGGCCGGGCTGCGTCGCCAGCTGTCCCGCGTGTGCCCTGCACAAGGGGCAGCCCCTCTGCTGCGGGCCTGTTCCCCCTGGGGGCTGTTGGACAGGGATGGCAGCAGTTCCCAGCCCTCTCTCCCTCTCTCCAAGGAGCTGTGGGTCACGTTTGTGCTGCCTCTCACAGCTCCAGGATCAAGTGTTTGGCAAGCAGAGCTGGAGAGACGGGAGTTGGGGTGTGAATGCAGGGGTGTTGGGGTGCACTGTGTGCTGGAAGAGAGAGTGGCCCTGAAGGCTGGAGAGAGAGAGCCTCTTTGTCAGACCTGGAGGTGACCCTGGGAGTGCATCCAGGTCACCAGAGATGGGCTGAGAGAGGATTGTGGGTTTCTGGACAGTGTTGGACCTGTGAGACGTGATAATTGTAGGTAGTGACCTTCTATTGTTTACCTATCACCATAATAGGCAATGTCTGTGCACTACCCCAGGTGATTGGGTGATGCTGAGGTGAACATCTTTGCTGTTTATATGATGGGATATCCCGTTAGGTGCTGGTATTTAAGGGAATTTCTGATGTGCAGTAAAGGCTTTGCACCTTTTCCACCGGGTGTGTGGAGTCCTTGCCCTCGCATGATTACTGCAGAGGGGGGAGGAAAAGGAAGGTCCTGTGGGCATTTGAGTGCAGGGTGGGAGCTGACACAGCACAGAAGTGGTGCAGGGGAGATTCCTGAGGGAATGCACGAGGAAAGCAGGATCAGTGCCTGTTAAACATCATTTCAGAGGCACCACGTTGCCCGTATTCCCCCCAGCACTGACGTTCGTTCTGCTCTGCAAGCGTTTGAACAATTTTCTGCTGCCTTGGGTGGAGTCATTCCATCACCACCCTGCACCCACCTCTCTTCACCTTACTGGCTTCACCTCTTTTAGAGCAGGAGAGGAAATTTAAACGAGCCAAGTGTGGGACCTTTTCTTCTGAAAACAAGGACTTGGATTCCCAGGAAATCCAGAGGTTGGCGATTGCTCCGGGCGCCACTTGCAGTGAGACTGGGCGTAGTGGGGGAAATCATGCACGGAGAAGAGAACAACAGGGAGGGAGCAGTCTGAAACCTCCCCTGATCCTGGGAATTGCCATCCCTGAGCTGTCTGACGTGCCCTTGTCCCCACAGGCAGCAGCCTACGCCTCGGAGGACGGGGTGCTCACCGAGGCCATGATCGACGCCCGCGTGGCCGACGCCGTGCAGCAGCACCGGCAGAAGATGGAGTGGCTGAAAACAGAAGGTGCTGAAGCAAACAAAGGGACTGACAGGAACCCCCTGCTGCCTTTCCCCAAGGGGACACCGGTGTGAGAAGCCTGAGGGCTTCCTTGTGAGGACAAGGGCCTGGCAGAAAGCTGGGAGGGTCTTCTGGGCAAAGGTTTGGTGGAATCAGACGTGGAGAGCAGCGTGGCCCTCGGTGCCAGGGAGGGGCTGCTGCCTCAGGCTGCCTTGGCTCTCGTGGTTTTTAAGCTGCACCAGAAAAACCAAATGGTTTAAATAAGGCAGAAGCAACGGAATTAAAGGACCCCTTGCTGAAACACCGCTGGCTGTGTTGGTCTCTGTCCTGCTGGAGAGGCACAAACCCCAAATCCTTCGGAGCCATTTCACATTTCTGCAGTGTCCCACAACAAGGGCCTCTGGGAACCGGGGGCTTGTCCAAGCCTGACACTCCCATACATTTAAATCTGTAGGGTTTGTGCTCCAGCAGAGGCATTTCTCACCCTTTTTTCCCCCAGATCCTGCCCTGCCCTTGCTCACATCTCTGGATGGCTTCACTTGAGTTGCCCTTCAGAGGGTCTGAGTAGATTTTTCTTACAAAAGTGGATTTGGGAGGATTTACTGGTTGAGTTGGAGTCAACACAGGTGCTCTGAGAGCAGCCCCACATATTTTTCCCCCAAGTAAACCACTTTTCTCCTTGAAGAGGTGAGTTTGGGGCACGCAGCTCCAGCATGGTCTGAAGAGAGAGACGAGTGGAGCTTGTTTGCTCCCACTGCTGCCATCAAGCTGCTCTTGCAACACGAGTTTTCTGCTGCATTTCTGGAACAGCTGAGAAAATGTGCCACTCTCAAGCCCTGAACACGAGCCTGTCTTGATGAGATGACATTTGTTCTTCTTCTGTGCATGTGAGAGGTTAGAAAATCTCCTGGTTTTTTTTTTTCTGTGTTTGAACTGGATTTGAACTCTGTGCTCTGCTCTGAGGCCTCCTCTGTAGCTACACAGCACAAGCACATTGGCCTGACCTAAATCTGTGCCCTTGGGTACCTTGCTGAGCTGCTCTCCTCACACAGGAGCTGACACCAGCCCCACTTTGTCCATTCCAGGGCTGGCTGAGCTCTGAGACGTTCCCTGGCAGGAGCTGCTGAGCTCAGGAGCAGAGCCCTGTCCTCAGACAGAGCCTTGTGGGGCACCAGGGAATAATTCCTGAGGCTCCAAACCTTCCCTGCCTGGGCTGCCAGCATCCCCCACAATAATTCCCTGATATTTTCCCCTGGCAGAATGTGAAGAGGCACTTTGGAAGCTGCTCCTTTGGTGAGGTTCCCACTTGTGTGGCCCTCTGCCCCTCACCTGGTGCCAGGTGCATTGCTGTGGGCTGGGGGGGGGGAATCTCTGTACAACCAAACCACACATTTGATGTTCAGAATGACTAAAATCAACTCAAATCCCACGTTTTTCCCTTCCCCTTCAGCCTGGGTGTAGCTGTGCTTTAGTCCACTGCTCAGGATTAGCTGTTCCAGGTTTTCCCTTTCCCAGTTAAGGTTTTACTGGAATTATTTTTGATGGGAGCTGAGCAGAGCCCCTCGCTAAGGAAAGATGTGAGGGAGCAGCTCTGCTCGTGTGATTCCAATCCCTGATCGTGCCACACACCTTCCGTTCCTCCCCCCTCCTTCCCCAGGCATCTCCATGGAGCACAGGAGGAGCAGGGGGAGGGGAAAGGTGCTCTGCCTTGTCCTTCTGCTGATCCCAGGGGCTGGAATGCTGCTGTGGAGCTGGGAGAGGCACAGCAGCCGCTGCCTCAGCTCTTTGCTGAGATTCCTGCTGCAGATGGCATCAGGTCCCTGATGGAAGCGGGGGGAGCAGCATGCTCTGCTCAGCAGGGATTGAGGGCAGCTTTGGGGGGGACTGGCAGATCTGCAGGGTGCTGGGTTGGTCCTGTGTGTGTGAACCCTCCGAAATCCTCACAGAACCCGTTGGGCAGAGCTGCGTGTTGCAGGCTCGGTGCTGTTGGAATTCCAGGAGTGCGGCACTTCAGGGCTCGCCCGCTCCTTCCCTCCCTTCCCAATCTCCTCCCTGCACAGCCCCTGGGAGGTTGTGCAGCATCTGTGGGGCTGAAATCCCCAGGGAGTTCTCACCCTCCTTCCCGGAGCTGTCCAGGTGCATCCCTCCCATCCCCTTTGGAGAGATCCCTGTTGGTGCCAGGTCTGGGATCCAGCCCCACTCGTGCCCTTAGCAGCAGGAGCAGGGCTGGGCGTGCCCAGGAGCGTGGATCCAGCCTTTCCCCAGCTCCTGCTCAGCCATGGATGCCTCACATCCCAGCTGGGCAGCAGAGGGGGAGCTGGCACCCAGGCTGGCAAAACTGAGGAGATGGAGCAGGAA
Organism: Dicrurus megarhynchus; assembly: GCA_013399195.1. Taxonomy (NCBI): domain Eukaryota; kingdom Metazoa; phylum Chordata; class Aves; order Passeriformes; family Dicruridae; genus Dicrurus; species Dicrurus megarhynchus. The sequence continues at coordinate 72,524 of VXAD01003116.1, forward strand.
CAGAGGTTGAGGAGGATTGAGGAGACTTGGGGTGCTCCAGCTGCCGGGTGAGGCAGGTGCAGAGGGGCAGAGGTGCTGGGGACAAATCATTTTCCTTGGATTCAGTCTTCCAAGGCAGTTTCACCTCTGCCCAGTGCCTGGAAGGAAAGGCACAGACCTGTGCACGCCTGCTGCCCTTTGTCCTGGGTGACACTTTCTATTTCCACAGGAAACACAGCTCTCCATCCACTCCCACACCCTTCCTTCCTTCACACCCTGTGCCCTGGGCTGCTCAGCAGCTGCATCCCAGGCCCTGTTGATCCCAACTCTCCTAATCCTGCCTTCCCAAGCCATTCCTTGCCCCTCTCCCTGTGCTCTTCTCCTGGCTACCAGCGAGGTGATTCCATGCCCTGTTGCCCACTGGATGCTTCGGGCTGTTGCTGTCGCTGCTGCTGCTCCTGTGGAAGGTGACAGGAAGGGGAAGAAAGGCTGCCTGTCATCCCAAATTCCTGCCCTAGCCAAGCTTTAAAAGCAGGGATCTGTCCCTGCAGGGTGCTGGTGTCCCCGTGGAGGTGGCACCCAGCTCTTTAACACTCCAGGCAGGGCCAGACAACCCCAGGCTGAGGTTATCTCCTCTCCTGCCACTGAGTCACAAGCCAACAGCACTTTATTAAAACGGTATTTGGTATTGGAGAGCAAATCCCAGAGCAGATGGATTCGTGGGCAATCCATCACTCCCATCCTGGCCCTGCCACTGGAAACGTGGTCCCGGTGCCTCAGCCCTGCAGCTGGGGGACAGATTTACAGCCTGGCCAGCTCTGGCTACTCCCAGCTGCCATCCACTGAAGGATTTGCTTTGGAATGTGAGAGGCTGGGAGGAGATTCCCGTTGTGGCAGCGCAGGGGTGCGAGCACCAGACGCTGCCCCGGCAGCACATCCCTGTTCTGGGACTCGGGAAGGTGGGAAAACGCTTCCCTGCCGATTTGTGCTCGTGTTTTGGGTGGAGAAAAACCACTCAGAATCTTTTCTCAGCCCTTGTCTGCTCTGCTTTGTCTGCACCGAGCCTGGGACGTGCCCAGCTGTGCCCAGACTCGTGGAACCAGTCCTGCACCCCCAGCTCTGTGCAGGATTGGAGCCCCAGGCAGGGTCAGAGCTGCTCTGTGTGGGTGGCCCTGTGCCAGCCAGGAGCAGAATGAGGGATGCTGAAGGACTGGTTCGTGGTGGCAAATCCCAGTACTGCTGGAATGGGAAATGATCCCACTTTTCCTTCTCCGTGCCAAAGGCCTGAGATTCCTGCCCTTTTCCTGCCTTTCCTGCCCTTGCAGGCAACGGGCACGAGAGGCCCAGGCTCCTCTCTGGAGGCAGCTTGCCCCCAGAATTTAAGTGAATTTTAGTGAAATATTATTAATATTAATATTTAAATTTAATATTTAACATCTGTATATTTTTAAATTTTAGTGAAATATTTTATCTGCTTTTAAAATCCGCTGTGGATCTCAGAGCTCCCCCGTTATCCCAGCGAGCAGGAGCCAGGCAGGTGAAAATGTGGGACAATGCCCTGTGATGTCCCAAAAAGCTGGGGGGGATCACACAGCCCTCACTCAGAGGGGTCAGGACAGCTCTCCCCACCCCTCCCCAGCCTTGTTTGCACCTCCTCCTGTCACCCCCCTGCCCCAAACCGGGCAGCTGCTGCTCTGTGGTGCCCCAGCTGTGCCCCAGGGGGGGAATCACTGGCTTCAAAAGGTTGGAAAAACCACTCAGATGCAAAAAACATGCAAAAAACTATTTTACTGACAAACAGCAAAGGACGGGCTTAGTTCCAGGAGCTGAACTGGTTCTCTATTATACAAACATCTTATTGAAAGGGAAGGAATGGCTGAAATACACTCACTCGTTGACCCAAATGAAATCACAGTGTGCTTTTTCTATTGCCTCCCCCACCCCAAGCTCTCTGCACCTCCAGCTGCTCCCCGGAGCCTCGGCACAGGCTGCCACTGCAGAGCACGAGCCCTGGGTTGCATCTGCCTGTGCAAGTGTATTTAGTTAAAAAAAAAAAATTAGCCATTATTGCTTTTCAACCACAGTAGGGATTATTCTGTGATTAGACTCGGAGCAGAGTTTAATCTCTCTCTCTCTCTAGTCTGTGCTGTGCCTCTCCCCCTCCTGATGCATGCAGAAGTGGTTTGGGTGCAGGGAAAAAAAAAAATATAAAAACGAAAAGAGGGATTAACAATCGGGGGAAAACAGCACTCCCAGCTCTGTCCTGGTGTTTCCCGAGTGAAAAACCTCCCTGCAGCGAGAGCAGGGCCTCGCTGCGAGCTGGGACCGAGGCACCCCGGGGTCAGCCCTGCTGGGAACCCCGAGAGGGGACCGAAACTGGGAAAGAAACGAGCGCAAGTGGCCGCAGGTGCCGAAGGAGCGCCGGGCTCCGCGCAGGGCACACGTGGGGACACGCAGAGCTCTGAGCACAGCCCAGCCAGGCTGGGCAGCTCCTCCCGGCTCTGCCGCATCCTCCCACCCCTCCGCTCCCCTCTCCTCCGCCTCGCCTGCAGGGAAGGCACAGGCCTGGCTCTTTTTGGTTGAGTTTTTTTTTTATTTTCTTCGGGAAGTTCACTTGCTGCTCCTTGTCCTCCTGGCCACCCCGGGGAGCTGGGCTGAGGGGACTTTTCACCTTCACCCCGGCGGAACCAGCAGTCCCTGGCCAACAGATAATTCCCTGCTCTCCATCCCACTGCTGCTCACTGGAACCCAGAACTGTCCCACCAGTGCATCCAGGAACCCAGAACTGTCCCACCAGTGCATCCAGGCTGGAAAATGATGGCTCCAAGTGTCTCTATTTGCACCACGTGCTCTAATCATGGAAGAACTTCTGCTCTTCCACATCCAGAGGTGCTCTGGGAGGTTCTGTTGGCTGTTTTTCCCTTCCAAGCCCCCTGAACGCAGAAGAAGCTTCATCACCACCTCTGTGATGACCCAACCCCTTCAGGGATGTTCAGCAGTGCTGGGAGGTGAGATCTGAAGCGAGCCTGAGCTCCCTGTGCCCCTCAGCTCCTGCCAGCCTCTCCCTCTACACCAGGTGAGCATCACCCTCCCTTTTCACCACGGGCAGGATGTTCAAGTACAACCCCCCCATGTTTCATTTCGTGCCTCTGGTCCATCACTGGACACCCCTTAAGGAGCCTCCTCCCATTTCTTTGCACCCTCCCTACAGGGATTGATCCTTCCCCAGCATGATCAGTCCCAGCTCTCCCAGTTCCCTCACAGGAGAGATGCTCCAGTGCCTTCATCACCTCAGTGGCTGTTTCCAACACCCTTTTTTAGCAGGGATTCTCTTCCCCCAGCTGAAAATGCAACCAGAAAATGAGGTAGAACAGCAGTGAGAGTAACTAAACCCACCCCAGTGTGCTGGGAGCGCCTGGGACACCATCCCAGGCTCTCTCCTGGGCTTTTTATGGATGAGGTGCTGCCAGATGGGCCAGCTGAGGTGTCCCTGGGTGGCTCAGCAGTGAGAGGGCACAGTGGATGGATGGATGGATGGATGGATGGATGGATGGATGGGTGGGATACAGGAGACACCTTCCCAAACTGTTCCTCAAAGAGCAAGGGCCCTTCTCACTCTTTGTTGTTTACATTGGCCAGGGGTTTATTCAGCAGAGCCAGAACTGAGGATGGGATTTGAGTTTAAGAAGGAGCCACTGGGTGAGGCAATGGATTTCTCAATCCCCTGCTTTCCACACCTCTCCTTCCCAACCATTCCCCAGGCAGGCGGCCAGGCCGGGGCTCCTCACACCAAAAAACACAGGAGAACGTTCCTAGAGGGGCTCCTCACACCAAAAACCACAGGAGAACATTCCCAGAGGGGCTCCTCACACCAAAAACCACAGGAGAACATTCCCAGCGGGGCCCCCC
>VXAD01003116.1:81323-93182 GCA_013399195.1 Dicrurus megarhynchus
TTTTTTTTCTTTTTTTTTTTTTACATATATACACGAGTCTGACAATAAAATGTGGAACACAGTGCAACGTCTTGGCTGCCTAGCATCCAGGACTGGCTTAGTTGTGCATCGTGGCGTGTCCACCCATGGACACCCCCGGGCTGGATCCCGTAAAATCCTGTCCTCAGCTGGCTTGGGAGCAAACCAGAGGCTGCTCCCGTTGGAGGAAGAGCGAAGTCCTGTGTGTTTTAAAAGCTGGCTGCAGTCCCTGCAGGGGAGGGCGTCCCTCAGAGGTGCCGGGGGCTGGGGTGCCCGTTGTGGTACAGCTTCTGCTTGATGTGCACCATGTTCCCGGTGGCCTCCTCGTACTGCCGGTGGTGACGCTTCCTCAACTCCTTCAAGTTGCAAAATTTCGGAATCCAAGACCAGGAATTGTCTGGAAGGCAGGGAGGAGAGGGGAGGTGAGGGATTGCAGGGAGAGGTGAGGGCTGTGCTGTCCCAAGGCCTGCCCCTGTCACCCTCTGCCCCCCAACACCCGCCCAGGCTCATTTTTTACCCACCCCTCAGCCTCAGGAACCTTTCCCTGCAGCAACATTTCGGCTGCCACCCATTTCCCATGAAAATCTTGCGTGATTCCACCCCGAAACACACAGAGCCCAGCCCCTCAAAGGACCACTGGAAATTCCCAGAGAACCACAGATGGCCCAAGGATGAGCTGCTGAGCTGGGAGCTGGATGCACTCGATGATCCCTGAGGTCTTTTCCATCCCAAACGAGTCTCTGAGGTGGTGGTGACTGCCCTGACCAGCCCTGCAGCCACCAGGGAGCTGCTGTCCGAGTTCCCACGGGATATTTGCTATTCTGGGAAGCCTCTTCCCATCAGGAAGGAGCTCCAGGTTGTTGTAACAGGCCATGGCTGGAGCTGACCAGGTCCAAGTGTGACTCTGAGTCACTGCTCGGGCGCTCCTCGCTCTGTACCAGCACAGAATTTGTGTTTGCCCTGCCCCCGGCTCCCAGTCACGGGCACCATTTCTTCCCTCAGAAGGGAATTTTGGCTTTGTTCAACAAAGAAACAAATTCCTTTCTGCTTGCTGCCCTTAAAATCACTCATTTGCATCGTTGATTTTGAATAAATAGGAAATATTTGGGTTCACTGCGCCGTTGGCCAAGCCTTTTATAAAAGCCTTAAAATAGGCAAAAACAGGGAGGGGGGGGGGAAAATTAAACAGGAGAGATCAATTACTTGAAATCCTAAATTAATTACTAAAAATAAAAGCCTCCATTCACAAGGGGTAAGGCTGGGTGGTGATCCCAGCTCTGGAGAACACCTCACCACAAGGAGAGCTCCTGCCAGCCCTGCTGCCTCCAGCAGCTCTGATCTCTGATGAAAATCAGGAGCCACAGCCCCAAAATTGGCTCTCAGAACCTGAGATCTCACTGGAAAATCAGCCCCTGCTTGGGAAACAGCAGCAGCAGCAGCAGAGCCCCGGGAGAGCCCTGCCTCAGAAACTGCTGCTGGGGATTTGGGAAGACTAATGGGAAATTAATATCGTTTTTTATCTGAGTTTTTAGAAAGAGAGAGTCCACTTCCCTAATTAGAATTTCTGATAGGCCTGCAGATAAATCTTCCTCTCGCTCGCTTCTCCTTCTCCTCTGAGCTGTGATTTAACAGCACCATCAGTCAGGAGTTGGAGAGATGGAGATTTGTAGGCACATTTTGAGGGGATTTCGAGTCATTCTCTAATTTAATCGTTTTCCTGTCATCTTTTTTCTCCTCCAAATATTAAAATCCACAGGATGCCCGTGCTGAGGGAGGAGCGTGGGGCAGAGAGAGCCTCTGAAGGAGCATCACTTGGTGCTTCTCAGGGCCTTAATTCAGGATTTTAGCTGCTCCAAAGCCCGACTGCTCTGCCCAGTCCTTTTCCCCGCAGGGCTGACGGCACAACTGAACAAAGCATCTCCACATCTGGCCAGCTGTGAGGGTGGGAAACCTCAGCTGACACCACGCAGACGCCTGTCACTGTCACCTCAATGTCACACAACCAACACCAGCCTGCTCTCCCAGGGGGAAAAAAAAAAAAAAAATAAAAAATCCAGATTTTTCTGGGGAATTCTGGTCCAGCCTGAAGACATTCTGCCCACAGAATTCCCACACCAACACTCCTGCTCGGGTCGTGGAACCGTGGGACATCCCGAGCTGGGAGCGAGCGCCGTCGAGCCCAGCTCCTGGCACGGAGAGGGCAGGGATACCCCTGGCCAGGTTTGTGCCACATCCACGTGGGGTAAAGCAGCAGGCTGGCCTTTTCCAGCTCCCAGGGAGAAGGCAGGGACTGAGGGAAGAGGAGGAGGAAGAGGAGGAAGAGGAGGAGGAGCAGCACTTACCATACCGTCGGCTGGTCCTCCAGGCCCGCACGGCGTAGTGGAGAACCCCGTCCATCCACACCAGGAACCAGCTTATACAAAAGCCCAGCAAAAGTCCCAGCATCAGATCAATCTCCTGCTTGGTTACATTGTCAGTCACAAAGTAATTCTCCGAGGAGTCCACCACCGACTGGTCCCCGTCGTAAGGGATGACATAATGGACATGATGCCTGGTGCAGGGGGGGAAAAAAAATCAGTGGAGATTTTTCTTTCACCTTTCCCCCCGTTTTCTCCCACCATCCCCAGGAGGAGAAGGGCTGTCCTGGCTTTTTGTGCTGCTGTCAGCACAGAGGGAGGGAGGAAAGCACAAAAGCCCTGACCCCGACGCCTGGAACTGGTGATGCCCCGTTCCCTGCGCCCCAGCTCATCATCTACACACCAGGAGATCAAGGACAGCACGAGGCCACCCCCGGGATGCAGATGGGAACTTGTTGGAGGCAGAAGCCACCAGAGCAGCTGTGTGGCCCTGAAAGTGCCACCACCACCATCCCCTGGAGGAGGGACAGCCGTCCTGTGTCCCGTCCCTGCCCTGCTGGCTGCGGGGATGGCCCCAGAGAGGATCTGCTGCTCCGTGTCCCCTCTCCCTCCGTGACAGGAGGCTCGTGTCCCTCACACATCAGGGCAGAGCGTGTTTACAGCCACGGAGGAGGCACAGGAAGGATTTCCTCCTGCAGCCTCTCGCTCCTGGAAAACTCTCACGAGCTCCAGGACCACCTCAGCTCCTCCTGCTACTCGATCAGGGTGATTTTGGGGGGGGGTTCCTCCAGGAGCAGGCAGCAATTCCTGCCTGGAGCAGACAGCCAGAATCCCTCCCAGCACTGGAGCTGCTGGCAAAGCTTCCCCAGGGCCCTGAACAGCTCCAGGGGTACAGGAGCAGCTCTCCCAGCCCCGAAGCTTCCCAAGGCTCCCAGGGTTTGGAGAGGCTGCCCCGTGCCAGGAGGGAGATCGGGCTGGTTTGTGCCACGAGGTGATGGAAACCGAGCCTGGGATGAAGCTGAAAAACCCAGCTTCACCTGGGGAAAAGCAGGAAAATGGCAAGGACGGAGTGAGGGAGTTGTAGAGTAGGGAAAAAAGAAAAAACCAGGCAGGGCTGTGGGGGCTGCACGGGAGGGGATGAGCAGCGACCTGGCAGCCGAGAGGGGTGGGAGGATCCCGGAGGATGGGGGATGCAGGAGGCAGAGCCGCCCTGGAGCCTCTGCAGCCGCTCCGAGCAGCTCTTCACCTTCCCGGGGCTGCCCAGCCGAGCTCGGCTAGCCACTGCTGTGACCACAGCCCGGGAGTGACCACACGCCCAAAGCCAGGCGAGGTCCAGCCCCGCCACCTCGCACCTCCACCGGCACTAAGCTGGCATCCCCAGCGCCCCCAGTGCCCCCAGTGCGGGGGGCAGGGGCTGTCCCAGCGCTGCCCAGTGCCCCCCAGCATCCCTCCCCTCCTCCCACTCGCCGAGCAGAGGAGGCATCGCCGAGGCCTCTGAATATTCATGAGGTGCAGGTTGCTCGATAATCACGCCTGAGAAACGTCCAAATATTTACACAAACAAACCTCCACTCAAAGGAACCTTCTGAAAACAGAGCCCTAATCTCGGCGCTGCCTTAATGGGGGCCACCTGCACCGCGGGCACCGCGGAGGGGCTGCCACGGGGCTAGGAAGGGCTCCGGGGTGGCAAGTAGCCCCTCCAGCCCCCGTTGCCATCCTGCGAAAGGCAGCGGGCTGGGAAGGGACGGGAGAGGGCAGCTCTGATGGCCGAGGGCAGCCCTGCTCGTGCTGGATGGCTTGGAACAGAGATTTTCCCTCTTTTGGCACCGGGAAATGCGGGGGCAGAGGCTGCGTGAGGGAGGGCTCCCCAAAAGTGAAGGGGAGGCTTCCCACGAACGCAGCCAAGCGCTTCCCATGTCCCATGCTTCCCCAAATCCCTGCAAGCACGTATTTCCCACATTCCATCCTTCCCAAATCCCTGCTGGTGCCTGAAGTGCAAACCCACATCTCCCGTGCTCCATCCTTCCCAAACCCCTGCACGCACACCTCCCGTGTCCCAGGATTTCCCAAATTCCCAAATTCTTACAAACCCACATCTCCCGTGCTCCATCCTTCCCAAACCCCTGCAGCACACCTCCTGTGTCCCAGGATTTCCCAAATTCTTACAAACCCACATCTCCCGTGCTCCATCCTTCCCAAACCCCTGCAGCACACACACCTCCCCACGTCCCACGACTCAGGGACACCTGGCCGGTCCCAAACTCCCTCCCTTTTGCTTTTTTGCAGCTCAGGCACAGCCTAAAGGCTGAATCCATGAAATCTGGACCCCTTGGAGGTTCCTGGGCAGGGCCTGGCTGTGTCACCTGTGCTCTGTCACCCCCAGGGAACCCAAACTCCCCCTCCCACACCCCCAGTTCAGATTCCTAGGAAGGAGCACAGAGCTCTGGGGCAGTTTTCACCAGAAGAGGAACGTCCTGGAGCCCTCCCCTCCCTCTGCTCAGGGATGCCACACACAGACCAACACCACCAGTGCCGCCCCAACACGGGCACGGGGCTCCTCACACCCTCACTGGGGGCTTTCCTCCCACCCTGCTCCCCCCCCAGCCCTCGTTCCCTGCTCGCCGGGCACCGAGGGAAGGGACAGGGTCACCTCCCGCCCGCCTCGTCCCCGTCGGTGCAGGCTGACTCTGCACTCTGCACTGGGATCTCCTCCAGCTCTCCCTGTGCTCAGCAGCACCTCGGGGCAGCTCTGAGAGCCTGGCTCTCCTCTGGTGTCCCCAGCTCCCTCTCCCCGTGCAGGGCACTGTCCCCAAACCCCGAAACTCCAGGCCAGGCTCAGAGCTGGAGTTTCTGTGACTCCATGGGAGGCCAAATTCAACAGAGGGTAAAACCTCTGCCCTGCCTGGATTAGGAATCTCCATTATCCACAATCAGAAACCAAAGTTGGGGCCCCAGGTGCGAATTTCCCTAAAAGAAAAGCCTCCTGTCACTAAAGCTCCCCCGAGGCCCTGCAGCCTTCCAGCTTTTGGGAACCCCGAGTCACCAGAAAAATCCCACACAGAGGAGATCCCGCTGCTGCATTCCCACTTTGTGGAGCTTTCTGGAAGGAGTTTAGCAAAGCCCAGGGAAGATGAATTTTCCCTGCTGCAGCAACAGTTGGGAGAGCTGGGCTGCAGGGAATTTTATCCTTCCCTTGCCTTCATAGGGCTGGGTGGTGCCACAGAGACGGGGACGAGAGCAGGGACAGAGCCCCACAAGTTTTCTGCTGCTGCTGAAGCCCTTGGGGATGTTCCAGGAGGGAATCAGACCCTGTCCCATCAGGTATTAATAGCACACAGAGGACCAGGGTCCCCACCTCATGCCCGGGGGATTGGAAACTGGAACGTGCCCAGATCCAGAGGGGGAATGTGTCAGCTCCGAGCTGAGCAGGGGGTGGGCACAGGAAACCCCCACCAGCTCCTGCAGGGCACTGCCAGGGAGGGCAGGCAGGGCTGGAGAGCAGGGTCTGGCTCCTCAGAACACAACCCTGCCATAACCCAGCAGCCAGGGCTCGTTTCACCAACCAAAGCCCCTTGTGAGAGAGACAAAACCACCCTCAGAGGCAAAACCACCCTCAGAGACAAAATCTTCTTCATCCTGGCATCACCTCAGCCCCTGCTCAGGGGTGGGTGTGAGGTCTCTGGGGACCACAACCCTGGGAGAGAGGTGTCACACGTGGCCCTCGCCAGCCAAACCCGTGCTCTGTCCCTGTTTATTTACGAGAAAAGGACGCACCAAACAATTCCTGCGGGCCAATTCCTGGGCAGTGCCACCTCCCCTCCGTGCCCACCCTCAGGGGATCCCGGAATATCCCGAGCTGTGCCCACCCTGGCCGTGCTGGAGCTTCCACAGGGAGCACAAGCAAAGGTGGGGACAGAAATTCCAGCACACCCCGGGCAGCAGCAGGGTCTGGCGAGCAGCGGGTGACAGGCTGGATGCGCTGGCTGTCACTCGGCTCAGGTGCCACAGGCAGCCCGGTCTGTGTGTCTGCACGCGTGTGCCCGAGCTGGAGCATCCCTGCCCGCATTCCCAGCCTGGGAACAGAGCGGGGAAAAGCTCCTCCGCTCCCGCCGGGGCAGCGGCTCGGCTGCCGGCCGCCCCCAGCGCTATTGTCCCTTGCGGTGACCTTGTGTGAGCGCGGCTGCTGCAGCCACAGCCCGGCTCGGGAGCCGCTGGAAAAGCCACGGATCTGCTTTAAACACCCAGAGCCCGGCGCTGCCTCTCCGCTCTCCTCACCCCCCCGCTCCCGTGGGGCCGGGGATGGGGATGGGGATGATGGGGATGGGGACAGGGAGGTGCCGATGCTCCGGCTCAGCCCGGCTCCCTCCCGGGCAGGTGACAGTGGCAGCCACGTCACATCTCCCGGGCTCACGCTGCTGCTGCCACATCCTGGCTGGACCAACCCCTTCCCCACCGCCAGCTGCAGTAGGATTTGGGGGAAATTTGCCTTATGTGGGGGCTGGAGGGAGGCAGAGCCTCCTGTCCTGCATCCCTGCCTGACCTTGCAGCCGTTCCTCAGCATCCCAGACCTCGCAGAGCCGTTCCCGGCGAGGCCGGGCTGCACACCAGGGTGGTGGCACCACTGAAAACATCTCCCCGCTGCTGGTCCTGGTGGGAACGTTGCCCTGGCACAGCTGCCAGGAGCCCAGGGAAGTGCTGGTGCTCCCCAGCACCAGGCAAAGAGTGCTCCCAGCACATCCACGGAGGGTCTGGGGGACAGAGAGGTTTCCAGAGCGGCTGGGAAACAGAGGAGAAAGGTCCCTCGTGTCCCTCCTGGCAGCAGTGACACCCTCCCCAGCGATCCCAGCACCAGGGCAGGGCCTGCAGCCTCCTCACACATCCCTGTGCCCAGAGCATGGCAGGATCCCCACGCTCTCCTCTCAGGACAGGTCCCTTCCCTCCTGGATCAGAGCCCAGGGAGGGCAGGGCTGGAGCATCCCTGGGGCAGGAAGAGCTGACCCCGAGGCTGGTTGAGCCCCCAGCTCTGCTGCAGGGTGCTGGCACCCAGGTGAGGCTGACCCTCCTGCCGGCCCTTCCCAGCCCTGCTCACGGGAAGAGACGATTCCTGGGAGGGAAAGGCTCAGCCAAGGTTGCCCAGAAGGTCAGTGGCAAGGAGGACACACGCCAGAGCTCTGGAGGTCCCTGTTCTCCCCAGAGCAGGAACCTGTGAGCCCCCCAGGCTGTGCTGGCGGATCCTTGCTCCCTTCAGGTGTCATCTGCTCCCTCCAGCTCACCCTGCCTCCTCCACGGACACCCTTTGGTGTTTTTCCTTTGCATGACATCACCCAGCTCCTGATCTGCTGCCAGCTCTCTGCTTCCAGAGAGGAGGACCCTTTGCTGGCTGGGACGGAGAGACTCGGATCTCTGCAGCCCCGCACAGCCCTGCCCTGCCCTCCCCACGGCCCCAGCAGGGAGGGCAGGGCCCAGCACAGGGATCTGGACAGCCTGGATGCCTCCACACGCCGAGGATGGAGAGTGCCAAGCTCCCCCAGGGATCTGCTCCAGCAGCCACGTTCCTGCACGGCATCAACAGGAGCGGGAGCGTGGCTGTCACCCCTTGGTGCCGCAGCCTGGAGGCAGATGTGACAGAGGAGCAGCCCCTGTCACACCCAGCCCGCCTGTGCAGGCTCAGCTCCGGGTGCCAGGGCCAGCCCTGTCTCTCTGCTGGCATTCTCACCCCAGCTCCCCTTGCCAGGCCGTGCCAGGAGAGTTTTCCCAGCTGTGGATGCACTCCCGTGGCCCGGGGGGTGCTGGCAGCTCTGCCCTGCTTGGCTCTGCTGCTGTGGAGCGGGAAGGAGCCCAGCCCAGCCTGATGGTGACACCTCAGCTGCACGGAGGAGGACATCAGCCACCCCTCAGAGCCCAGGGGAATGTCCAGCTCGGCCACCAGGGCAGGGACACCCTGTGGCAAAGGCACCGTCCAGCCCAGGCTCACTCAGACTGAAATCAGAGGCTCAGGGCCACTTAAAAACCTGCAAATATGGACCAGCCGTGGCCAGGGCAGCGTGAGCAGCTCCAGGCAGCCCCAGCTGCCCACAGCCCAGGGCTCCAGGCCCTGCAGCCACCCCAGCTCTGCACAGCTCAGGTGTCACCACCTCCCTCGTGGCTCTCTGTGGCACAGCTCCCATCTGACACCACGGACTCAAAAAGCACCTCCCAGGCTCTCTTGTCTCAACAAATTGTTCCTGGCATGAAATGACAAACAACAGCTTCTGATCCCACAGGGCAGGGTGAGGGTGGGGATCAGCCTCCAGCAGCACCTGGAGGTGGGGTTGGTTTCCTCCACCAGGCTCTTGACCCTCCCCAGCCGCTGCAAAAACACACTGAGTGTCCAGGGACATGGCAAAATAATCGACAGCACTCCTTGCACTCGTCCTGGGACCTTCCTGCTGGGCCAGAGTCCCCCGGAGGGGAGAACAGGCACAGCCCTGCCCACCAGGACAGACCCAGCCACAGCCTCCATGAGCCTGGGGAGCTCTTTGGGGTGGCAGCTGGAGCAGCCAGCCCTGCTGGCCATGCCCCTGGGTGACTCCAGTGGCCCCAGAGCCCCCAGAAGGTGGGCAGAGCCTGGGGCACCCCCAGGCACAGCTCGTGCTGCTGCCTGCCAGCCTCCCCAGAGACCAACACCGGGTCCCAGCCGGAGCAGAAAGCGGGAACAGGAACAAGGGAGTCCCAAAGTGGAGCTGGAAACAGCCGGAGCCCATCCCACTGCCAGGGGAGTGGGGATCCAGGCTGAGGACAGAGCTCAGAGCCCCACGTGCCCTGGCACACCTGGGACACAGAGCCAGCCCTCCCTGGCCACGGCCACCGCCTCTGGAACAGCTCCCAGCCCCTCACACAAGCTCAGGGCAGATTCCAGCTCCTCCTGCTGTGCCCAGGTACTCACATCCAGCCTGGCTGCCTGGACGTGGTGCACAGTTCCTGGGGAAGGGCTGCACTCTGACGCCCTGAGGAAGCAGACAACCGGGATGGGAGAGTGGGAAGGAAAACATTTCTGAATGAATTATTGGGTCTGACTGACACTGCGACCCAGGCTGGGGCAGGAGGGAGATCATTAATTGCAGCAGCTCAGCCCACTGCACATCAATCTTCATTCATTCCAATTCCTCCTTCCCTTCCATTTCTGCAACATTTACTTATTTTCCCCATTCCTCCCTGCAACACACTGAACTGCAGCCAGCTCCCTCCTCCAAGGACTCCCTTTGGTTATTGGCAAATTAAGTTCTTCATCGAGCCCTGGTAGCAGTGCTGACAACAGGCTCCAGGACACAGCCCTGCCTGGGAGAGCTCCCTGCCCCAAGGGCCGAGCTCAGAGCTCTTGGACAGCTGACAGGAAGGACAAGGCACGTCCAGCCCATAAATCAGAGGGCTCCAAACCACTGGGGCAGCAGGTCAGAGCAAACCCCAGCACGAGGCCACCCCAGGGAGGGTTTGTGCAGTCTCCTCACCAGGCAGGAGCAGAGGCTCGTGGGCTGTTTCTGTTGGCAAGAGCCATTGCTCCCACATACCTGAGGCAAGCGATAAACTTTGCTTTTTGCCTCCTCTCGCCAGTTTGGATGCTGGTTCGCGCACTTTCGAAGAAACGACCCGGCGGTGTCTGTGGAGAGTGCCACGGGCGATTTATCTGCCTCAGCACACACAGAGGGAGAGCAGAGAGGGTGCCCCTGCCGCCTCCTCAGCCCTCTGCCAAGCCACCCGTGAGACCTGCCACTCCTCAGCCACTCCAAACATCACAGCCCATTACCAGCAGCCCCTTTTCACCGCCACTGAACCGAGCCGTGACGAGCAAAAACAACAACCGGTGGAAGAAGCAGAGGAAAAGTCCTAAACTAACAAAAAACATCAAGAGGGCTCAAAAAAAAAAAAGGGAAAAAAAAAAAAAAAAAAAAAAAAAAAAAGCTAAGAAAAAGCAAATCCTGGCCAAAAACAAGTCGAAGACCCTGTGGATGTTTTTTGCCCACAGTCTTTCAAATTGACCTTAAGAGGGAGATGCCGAAGGAGCTGAGTGTGCTGCCACATCCCCCAGGCCTGGCTGCTTTTGGCCCTGGAGGTGCTGCCGGTGCCTTCTCTGCCGTTCTGTCCCAGGAGGCTGAGGAGGAACCATGGGGAGGAAGGCCCCGACCACCTCCGGGGCGCGAGGCAGCGCGGAAGGGCAAAGCAGCTTCTCTCCACCCAGCCAAGCACATCCCGGCTCCAGCTCAGCTCCCGCTCCAGGGACACCGGGGGGATGTGGGAGACAGGATGGAGCTGGCTCCAGAGGCAGCTCCAAGAGGAGTAGAGCTCAAACCTAAAGGCTGGATGTGACAAGGGAGGGCTCTCCCAGCGTTGTCCTTTAGCTGGCACAGCCTCACGCTGCTTTCCTCCCCCACAGACAAGAAACTCTCCTGCAGGCAGTGAGTAACCAGGCACAGGAGGGGAGCGAGGCCTCCGGGAGCGCAGGATAAGGAGCACCAACAGCAGTCCCACAGAGAAGGGGGAAATTCACCTCCCCAGAGCTCAGCCCCGGGCCTGAACAGATTCCAGAGCAGCCAGATCCCAGTTTCAAGCTGAGCACTTCAGCGATTACACACAGGAGCGACGTTGTTTAGGAGAATTCAGCATTCCCAAGAGCCACGGAGGGAGGCAGGTTATTTGTCCAGTCATAAACTTGTGCACAGCAAAGGCACCGCTCCTGGCACAGCATCCACCCCAAAAGCACAGCCCGGCCTCCTCGGTGGGCTGTGTCCAGCAGCATCACAACTCCCAGGAGGAAAAGCCACAGGGAATTAAGATCTGATCAAAGATTGCAAAGCCTCAAAGTGACTCTGTCCTAGACAGCCACATCCCGGCCTGGACAGGGATCCTCTCATTTCTCCAAACCCCATTCCATTTATAAGCCACACAACCAACCAACTGCAAGACCCAGACCACAAACAGGCTGGGGAACATCACGGCCCAGCTGACAACAAAGGCAAAATGACAAACGTTTGAATCAAAGTTACTCACTCTCCCAGGGCTCCCGAATGCCTACACACAAACGTGCACGCCAAGGAAAATGGACTTCTGAGCCCACAGAAAACTCTTCTTCCGGAAAAAAAAAAAACCACCAACCCCCCCCCCCCCCTCCTCACCCCGGCTCCTGTTCATGCAGGAGCTGCTGAGGAAGGTGAGACACAGCCAGAATGCAAAGATGGTAGCCCAGCCAGCAGCTCCCTGTCGCTGGTCACCACCTCCCCGGGGAGACAAGGTGGGAAGGGGCTGGGGGGCAGGGGAGGGAGAGGCTCTGCAGGTAACTCACCTTCCACAGTTGCAGTGACAAACTCGGTCCTCCCCTCTCAGATGCGGTAGGATGTAATTGTGAAATCTGTCCAACAACGCATTCATGTCCATCAAGCAAGCTATTGCCTGTAAGAGCCCACAACCAAGGCATCTGGTCAACTCTGGATGATGGAATAAAACATTGACT
>VXAD01003121.1:0-15151 GCA_013399195.1 Dicrurus megarhynchus
GGGGGAGCTCTGCCCCGGGAATGAGCGCGGCGGGGGCCGGAGGGGACGCACGGAGCCAGCGCGGCCCGGCCCTGCCGCAGCGGGGACAGCACGGGCTGTGCTGTGCCGGGAGATACCGGGATGTCGGGATTGTATGGGGATACACCGGGATACCGGGATGTCGGGATGTCGGGATTGTATGGGGATATACCGGGATGGGGGGGTGGGGCGGTATGGGGATATACCAGGGTGAGANGGGGATACACCGGGATACCGGGATGTCGGGATTGTATGGGGATACACCGGGATACCGGGATGTCGGGACTGTGTGGGCATATATCAGGATATCGGGATTGTATGGCAATATACCGGGATGGGATATCGGGATATCGGGATTGAATGGCGATATACCGGGATGGGATATCGGGACTGTACGGCGATATACCAGGATGGGATATCAGGATGTTGGGATATCAGGATTGAATGGCGATATATTGGAATGGGATATCGGGATATCAGGACTGAATGGCGATATATTGGAATGGGATATCGGGATATCAGGACTGAATGGCGATATATCGGGATGGGATATCGGGACTGTACAGCGATATACTGGGATATCGGGATTGTACGGTGATACACCGGGATGGGATATCGGGGTGTCGGGACTGTAGGGCGATATATCGGGATGGGATGCCGGAATATCAGGACTGTACGGTGATACAGCGGGATATCGGGATGTCAGGATATCGGAATTGTATGGCAATATACCAGGATGGGATATCGGGATTGTATGGCAATAGACCGGGATGGGATATCGGGATTGTATGGCGATAGACCGGGATGGGATATCGGGATTGTATGGCGATATGCGGGGGTGGGATATCGGGATTGTATGGCGATAGACCGGGATGGGATGTCGGGATTGTATGGTGATACATCGTAATGTTACGTCCGATCATCGTACAAGGGTAACTGAGCCTGGATCCCGCCGGATGGCAGCCCAGAGCTCCTTACATGGATAAAACTCACGATTTATGGAAACCGCCGGCGATAAGGGGCACGATCGCGACAGAAGAGCCGGGGACGGCTCAGACCAGGCGCTGAGCGGGGCAGCCCCGTCGTTATGGCAGCGGGGGCCTTCCGGGGGGGGGGCGGGTAGCCCCGTCGCTATGGTAACGGGGGCCCGCCAATCAGGCGCTGAGCGGGGCAGCCTCGTTGCTATGGCGGGGGCCTTCCATTAGGGTGGCGCGCAATATGGCGGCGCCCGTGCCGAGTGCGGCGTTGGGTGAGAAACGAAGGGGGAGAGCCGGGACTCCCCCGGCCCGGGGATCCCGGGACCGCCTGAGCGGGAGGGACGGGCCGGGAACCCAAACAGCGCCTTCCTCTCCCCTCAGGTGCGGGGTCAGTGCGGGGCTGATCCCGGGGGTCCCGGAGCCGGCACCGGGCAGGCGGAGCTTGAAATCCCCTGGGAATCGCGGACGGGCTGGGACGCGCCATGGTGAGTGTGAGGGGCTGGGATCCAGGTGGCATCCAGGTGGACACTCCATAGAAACCTGGCTGCAGTGTGGGGGGAAGTCCAGGTGCTTCGGTTTGTCCCAAGGGAATTTGGGTTTCTCCGCAGGCTGCCAAGGCCCGGAGCCGCTTATCAGGTGAGTGCCCTCGCCTGCCCTCACCTGCCCTCGCCTGCCCTCGCCTGCCCTCGCCTGCCCTCACCTGCCCTCACCTGCCCTCGCCTGCCCTCACCTGCCCTCGCCTGCCCTCGCCTGCCCTCACCTGCTCTCCGGGGCCCTTGGATCCCTGGGAACGCCGGGATGGCGCGGGGTAGGGGGACACGGGGACAGGGAAAATTCCAGGCTGAAACCGGGAGCTTTTCCCACCTGCCTGGGGAGCGAGGGGAGCCCACCTGCATCACCTGGGCTCACCCGGGTTTTGTCCTGCTCCAGATCCCATCGATGACGTGCTCGGGGACCTCCTGGGATCCGATGGTAAATTGGGAGCTTTTGGCTCCCAAGGGAATCCCTTGGGAATTCCCTGTCCGGGGATCGCCTGGAGGGAATCCCCCCCACCCCCATTCCCACCTGGAGCCGTGTCCATCCCTGATCCCTCCCTCGTTTCCAGAGGAGCCCCCGGCTCCCCCTCCCCGAGGTTCCCAGGACCCCTTCCCACAGGTGAGCCCCAGGTGAGCCCCTCCCTGTGCCCCCAGCCCCTCTGATCCCGGAGCCGGCCCTTCCCACCTGCTGGAATCTCCGTGGCACCCCCAGCCCCGCTCCCTCCTCCCAGGGCTGCCTGAGCCTCCTTCTCCAGGCGTTCCCACCCGGGAGCCCCTGGGACCCCTCCCCACGCCCCTGACCCGGGCCGTGCCTCAGGGGGGGCCCGGATCGGGATTCCAGAGGCAAATTCCCAACGGAGAATGGGAAACTCCCGGAGGAGGACGCGGAAGCGGCGGAGGTGAGCGGGGGCAGAATTCCCGAGGTTTTTTGGGAATCCCACCTGAGCTGCAGGTGAGGGCAGGAGCTCCCCCCTCCCCAGGACCTGGATGACCTGGATGACCTGGATGCAGAACTCCTGGGAATGGCCAGAGCCGGGTCCAGGCCAGGGAAACGCACCGGGAGGGTGTTGGATCCCGAAAAAGGTACAGGGAATTCTGCTCTGCTTTTCCATGGGGACATTCCCGTGGGACCAGACCCTGTTCCCTGCTCCCCTCAGAGCCATTCCCATGGGACCAGACCCCATTCCCTGTTCCCCTCAGAGCCATTCCCATGGGATCAGACTCCAATCCTCGTTCCCTGTGGAATGATTCCCATGGGATCAGACCTCATTCCCTGTTCCCAGACCCTCTCCATGAAACCCCCTCGGTCCTGCTGGGATCTGTGATCGTTCCTCTCTTTTCCCGCCCCTCTGGGGAATTCCCAGGTCCCGGGGACCCCCTGGAAAAGCCGTTCCCAGAGAAGGAGGAGCTGGCGGGGCCAGGGAACAGCTCCAGGAACAACCCGGGATGGAGCAGGGACAGCGGTGAGGGGGGACAGGGGAGGGACACCTGGAGCTGTCCCAGACACCCAGGGATGGCCCAGAGCCAGCTGGGGACACCTGAAGGTGTTCCAGAGCCAGGGACACCCAGAGGTTCTCAGAGCTGGGACATCCAGGGGTGTCCCAGAGCTGGTGACACGCAGGGGTGTCCCAGAGCTGCTTGGTGACACCCAGGGATGTCCCAGAGCTGGTGACACGCAGGGGTGTCCCAGAGCTGCTTGGTGACATCCAGGGATGTCCCAGAGCTGGTGACACCCAGGGATGTCCCAGAGCTGGTGACACGCAGGGGTGTCCCAGAGCTGCTTGGTGACACCCAGGGATGTCCCAGAGCTGGTGACACGCAGGGATGTCCCAGAGCTGCTTGGTGACACCCAGGGATGTCCCAGAGCTGGTGACACGCAGGGGTGTCCCAGAGCTGCTTGGTGACATCCAGGGATGTCCCAGAGCTGGTGACACCCAGGGATGTCCCAGAGCTGGTGACACGCAGGGGTGTCCCAGAGCTGCTTGGTGACACCCAGGGATGTCCCAGAGCTGGTGACACGCAGGGATGTCCCAGAGCTGCTTGGTGACACCCAGGGATGTCCCAGAGCTGGTGACACGCAGGGGTGTCCCAGAGCTGCTTGGTGACATCCAGGGATGTCCCAGAGCTGGTGACACCCAGGGATGTCCCAGAGCTGGTGACACGCAGGGGTGTCCCAGAGCTGCTTGGTGACACCCAGGGATGTCCCAGAGCTGGTGACACGCAGGGATGTCCCAGAGCTGGTGACACGCAGGGGTGTCCCAGAGCTGCTTGGTGACATCCAGGGATGTCCCAGAGCTGGTGACACCCAGGGATGTCCCAGAGCTGCTGACACGCAGGGGTGTCCCAGAGCTGCTTGGTGACATCCAGGGATGTCCCAGAGCTGGTGACACCCAGGGATGTCCCAGAGCTGCTTGGTGACACCTGGAGCTGTCCCAAAGTTTGTGAGCCCTGGAGATTCCCAGAGTTGGTGACATCCAAGGATGTCCCAGGTGCAGCCAGTGACACCCAGAGGTGTCCCAGAGCTGGTTGGTGACACCCAGGGACGTCCCAGGTCCCATCGGTGACGTTCCCCCCCCCAGCTCCATCCCGACGTCCCGATGTCACCTTTGGGGACGACGTCGATGACCTGGTGGATTCCCTGGGACTGGGCAGCGGCGCCGACGGAGCCGGGAACGCGCAGAGGACGCCGGGGGGGTGAGGGGACCCCGGGGCGGGGACAGGGACGGGGACAGGGACGGGGGGGTCCCGGTGCCACCCCCACCTGTGCCGGGCGTCCCCAGCCAGGGGCTCCGGAGGGGCCGCGCCGGGATCCAGGAGCTGCTGGGAGGAGGCTCCGCGGGAAGAATCCTGGAGCAGCCGGGAAGGGCGGAATTGCGGGCGGATCCCAAGGAGCGGGAGCAGCCGGGTGAGCGCAGCCGGGGGTGGGGGTTCCACGGAAAGCGTTCCCCAGAGGGTCAGTCCCGGTGGGAGCTGCCAAAGGAGCGGGGCAGGCGTTCTCCAGAGGGTGAATCCCGTTGGGAATTCCAGGAGAGGCTGGGACAGGTGTTCTCCAGAGGGTGAATCCCGTTGGGAATTCCAGGAGAAGCTGGGACAGGTGTTCTCCAGAGGGTGAATCCCGTTGGGAATTCCAGGAGAAGCTGGGACAGGTGTTCTCCAGAGGGTGAATCCCGTTGGGAATTCCAGGAGAGGCTGGGACAGGTGTTCTCCAGAGGGTGAATCCCATCGGGAATTCCAGGAGAAGCTGGGACAGGTGTTCTCCAGAGGGTGAATCCCGTTGGGAATTCCAGGAGAAGCTGGGACAGGTGTTCTCCAGAGGGTGAATCCCGTTGGGAATTCCAGGAGAGGCTGGGACAGGTGTTCTCCAGGGCCCCATCCTGTTGGGAATTGTGACTCGGGGCCGCTGTTCCGGCAGGGCCGGATGGGGGCCGGGATGAGCCGGATTTTCCCTTCGGATCCTACGAGCCCTCGGTGGCCTCCGGGACCGGGCGGAGACGGGGACCGAGGTACCGGGGGCAGGGGAAGTCCCCACCCAGCCATGTCCCCAGTGCCCCCAGTGTCTCCTGGCTGGTCCCCAGGGTCCCCTCCCTGCCGCTGTCCTTGGTGTCCCCAGGGTCCCTTCACGTCTGGGGTCCCCCGTGTTCCTGCTGTCCCTGATGTCCCTGGGATCCCCCACATCCGGTGTCCCCAATGTCCCCGGTGTCCCCAGGGTCCCTGGGCCAGTCCCCAGTGTCCCCAGTGTCCCCAGTGTCTCTCTCCCCCCGCAGGTTTCCAGCCGGGAGCAGCTCCCGACGTCCCTCCGGGGCTGCCTGGCTGGGGCTGAAGGACGAGGATTTCCCAGGACTGGGATCCAAGGATGAGGATTTGCCAGGATTAGGACAGAAGAATGAAGATTTCTCAGGACTGGAACAGAAGAACAAGGATTTCCCAGGATTTGGGTTGAAGGACAAGGATTTCCCAGGACTGGAACAGAAGGACAAGGATTTCCCGGGACTGGGATCCAAGGACGAGGATTTCCCAGGACTGCAACAGAAGAACAAGGATTTCTCAGGATTTGGATTGAAGGACGAAGATTTCCCGGGGCTGGGATCAAAGCACGAGGGGGCCGATCCCGCAGGGAAGGGGGACGGGAGCTGGCTCAGCGCTGCCCTGGCACGGAGGCGATCCCAGGCCAAGGCTCCGGAGCGGAATTCCCACCCCCCGAGGATCCCGGAGCCCCCCGGGCCCGGCAGGTAACGGCTCCTGCTGGGAGCTCCCACCTGGGACTGGGGAGGGGGTCCGGAGCCCTCTCCGGGACCGGGGTTCCAGGTGTGCCTGGGGGATGTCCCTGTCCCAGGTGTCCCCAGGGGATGTCCCTGTCCCAGGTGTGCCCAGGGGATGTCCCTGTCCCAGGTGTGCCATGGGGATGTCCCTGTCCCAGGTGTGCCTGGGGATGTCCCTGTCCCAGGTGTGCCCGGGGGATGTCCCTGTCCCAGGTGTCCCCAGGGGATGTCCCTGTCCCAGGTGTGCCCGGGGGATGTCCCTGTCTCAGGTGTCCCCAGGGGATGTCCCTGTCCCAGGTGTGCCTGGGGGAGGTCCCTGTCCTGGAATTCCCCCACCTGAGCTCTTCCCACCTCCCAGTTCTCCCTCATTGCTCCCAGTTCCTGGGAGGTGGCTCCCCTGGCTCAGGTCACCTGGGCCACAGGTGTCACCTGGGAGGGCTCCAGGGGGGAGGGGACCCCCGGGATGGAGGTTTGGGCTGTCCCTGTTCCCCCCAGATCCCAAAGGTGGGACCCCTGACGTGGGACAGGTGACGCAGCATGGGTGACATGGAACTGGTGGCACAGGGGCGGCCTGGGGGAGGGTCCTGCCTCCCCTCACTGTCCCTGTGGGATTCGTTTCCCGATCCAGGCTGGAGCTCCCTGTTGGGACACGGCCCCGTGGGCAGGTGGCCACAGGTGAGGCCTCTGTCCCCCCGGTGTCCTCTGAGGTCCCCGTGCTGGGGAGGGGACACCTGGGGACCCTGGGCCTGGGGGATGATCCCGGTGGGGACCCGGACTGCTCCCGGTGCTCGGCCGCCAGACAGAGCAGAGTCCCTGATCCCTGATCCCAGCCCGGGTGTCCTGGGAATTCCTCCAGAAGGGCGGGAAAACCGGGATGGGCCCATCCCTGTGCCCAGGGGATGCTGCCCTTGGAATGGGATGCAAGGGNTTGGGGATGGTTCCGTTCCCGTTGCCGAGTCCAAGTGACGGATTTGTGCCGTTTTCCATCCCCGGCAGAGCGGGAGGTGCCGGGTCCTGCCGCGCCCGCTCAGGTGGGTCCCGGAGCAGGAGCGGGGAGGTGTCCCTGGGGATCCCCCGGGAATGGGGGCTGGGCTTGGGTCAGCATTCCCGGGATAGGGGGGCTGCCCTTCCCAGGCCTCCCCTGGAGCATCCGGGGAGATGCCAGGAGCATCCCGGTGTCCCCACAGCTGGGGCCGGGGGCTCTCCCAGCCCAGCCCCGCCAGGAGGATCCAGGAGCTCTCCCATCCCAGCCCCGCCAGGAGGATCCAGGAGCTCTCCCATCCCGGCCCCGCCAGGAGCATCCGGAGGCTCCCCCAGCCCAGCCCCGCCAGGAGAATCCCCGAGCTCTCCCATCCTGGCTCTGCCCGGAGCATCCGGGGGCTCTCCCATCCCGGCCTGGCCAGGAGGATCCGGGGGCTCTCCCATCCCATCCACGCCAGGAGGATCCGGGGGCTCTACCATCCCAGGCCCACCAGGATTCCCAAGATCTCCAGTCCCATCCATGCCAGGAGCATCCCGGCTGTGGGATCACCCTGCGCAGCCTCCAGGCCCGGGTGGAGGAGCTGGAAAACCAGGTGGGGACTGAGGGGTCACCTGGGGTCAGCTGTGGGGGTCACTGGGGCCACCTGTGGGACCCCGGGGCAGGAGAAGGGGCTGCGTGCCCCACTCCGAACGGCTCCGGGGGATGGGGAAGCCGGAGCGGCCGTGGGAGCTCCGTCCCCAGGGTGGCACCTGGAGCTTGTCCCGCTCCGGCAGGTCCGGGCGCTGGAGCTGGAGCGGGCACAGCAGGGACTGCTCCTGGAGGGTCTCCAGAAGCGGCAGCAGGACCTGGATCTGCTGGAGAGCTCCCGCAGGTAACGGGTTCTCACCTGTGCTCCCAGCTCGCTGCTCCCCTCCCTGGGCTGGGCACGCTGGGATTCTTCCCGATCCACCCTGGGCAGGAGCCAGGGAAAGGTGGAGGAGCAGCAGGAGAGGCCACGGCGGGAGAAGGAGCAGCCGACGGCTCAGAGCCCATCCCGGAGCCAGGACACGGTGCAGGAGCACCCCAGGTCCCAGGATCACCCCAGGTCCCAGGAGCACCCCGGATCCCAGGATCACCCCAGATCCCAGGAGCGGGACGAGCAGCTCGCAGGTAAATTCCCTCCAGGTGCATCATTCCAGTGGGACCCTCTGCTCCATCCCAACGGCATCAGAGCTGATCCCGTGGAATCCAAACGGTCCGGGGACAAATCCAGCCCTTGTGCTGTCCGGAAGGAGCCCTGGGCCTGTAGATCCCTGTTCCATCTCTCCTGCGGGGTTTCCTGAGCAGAGGCTCTGCTGTGTCCGAGTGTCCAGCAGCGCTCGGACAGGGGCTCGGCTCCGTCCAGGACTCCCCCCGGCCCCAGAAAACAGGGAGAAGTTGCCCCTGGTGAGGCAGAGGCCGGGAGCCAAGGCTGGCAAAGTCCTGCCTTCCATGGCGGGATCTCCCTTCTCCCTGTCCTGGGGCTGCGGAGCACAAACACGGGGGGATTTCGGTGCAGGATTTCCATGTGGATTAGGGGGGATCTCCCTACATGGGGGAATTTCCGTGCGGGATTTCCTTGTGGATGAGGGCAGATCCCACCTCCTGCATCCCGGGATCCCCTGTGCCTCTCCCAGCACTCCAGGACAGGCTGTGCCAGCAGCAGCGGGATGCGGAGCGGGAGCAGAGCCGGCTCCAGGAGGCCGTGGCCGACTTGGAGACCAGGCTGGGAGAGCGGGAGCAGCTCCTGGAGCAGGTAGGGCCCTACCCCAGAGCCGTGTCCGTGTCCTGGAGCTGTGTCCGTGTCCCGTGTCCCTTCCCGTGTCCCTGCCCGTGTCCCTGCCCATGTCCGTGCCCGGCAGGAGGGGCTCCCTGCCCGGACCCCTCCTGGAGCTGCCCTGTCCGGCCCCAGGAGCGCCGCAGGGCCGCTGCCGAGCGCTCCAAGGCGGATTCCCTGCGGGATGCGCTGGAGGAGCAGCGCCGGCTCACGGCACAGCTGCTGTCCATGGAGAGAGCGGCGCTGGACGAGGCCAAGGTGAGCGGGGACGCGGCTCCAGGTGCTCCCGGGGGTCCGAGCAGGGATGGGCTGCAGCTTCCCGAGGGAATCGCCGAGGATTCCCATGGAATGCACCCCTGGAGCTGGAGCTTCCACGTGGGAGCCACGGGCTGGAACCGCCCTCTGGGAGTGACTGGGATGGGGCTCGGAATCAGCTGGGGGGAGCTGGGCTGGGAAAAGGACTCGGAACCAGCTGGGGGGAGCTGGGAAGAGCTTGGAACCAGCTGGGTGGGAACAGGACATGGAAAAGGGCTCAGAACCAGCGGGGTGGGAACAGGGCTGGGGGCTGGAAGGGTCTCGGAACAGGCCAGGTCCAGCCTGCTGGGTGCCCACACGGGGCCGGAGCTCCCCGGCTGGAAGCAGCCTCTGGAAGCAGCCTCTGGAAGTGGCAGGGCCGGGCCAAAGGAGGGAAGACCCTGCGGGAAGCGGTGCCTGGAGCTGCCCCTCGGCCCCCAGGGCGCGTGGCTGGAGGAGCAGCGGGCGGAGCTGCGGGATCGCTCCGAGGAGCGGCGGCGGCTGGCGGCCGCCTGGGCCGAGTTCCACGCCCGGGAGCGGCTGAGCCAGGAGCGGGCGGAGCGGGACGAGGAGCGGGCCCTGAGCATGGACTCGGCCCTGAGGAGCCTGGCCAAGGTCCCCGATGCCCTGCCCGGGGTCCGTCCCGCGGGGTGGAGGCACGGGGGGGGTCCCACACCACCTCCCCCGGCTCCGCGTCCCGAACCCGGGGCGGCCGGGCAGGACCGGGGCTCTCCCGTCCCTTGGGAAGCCGCGACTGTGCGGGATGGGGCCGGTGACGCTCCGTGTCCCCGGGCCCGTCCCAGGAGCAGGCGGAGCTGAAGTTCCGCAGCCGGGAGCTGAGGGGCAAGGAGGAGCAGCTGGCGAGGGACAGGGAGGAGCTGGACGAGGCCTGGCGGGAGCTGCGGCTGGAGAAGGAGAAGGCTCTGCGGGCCGAGCAGCGCCTGCGGGAGCGCGAGGAGCAGCTCCGCACCCTGGCCGAGGTAAGCGGAGCATCCACGCTGGAATTCCCAGCCAGGAGCGCGGCTGGGGCTCCGCGTCCCTCCGGGGGGTGCCCGGGTGCCGTTCCCCCCTCTCCCGGTGCCGTTCCCGCAGCGCTCGGCGCGGGAGCACCAGGACGGGGAGCGGGCGCTGCGGGAAGCGCGGAGCGTCCGGGCCGAGCACCGGGATCGGCTCCAGGCCCTGCAGGAGCAGCTGGAGCAGCTGAGGCAGCAGGAACAGCGTCTGCACCAGGCAAATCCCTCCTTTCCCAGCCCGGGGCGGCCGCGCCGAGAGCCGGAGCCTTTCCCGACGTTGCCTGTCCCTCCCTTTTCCCGGCGCGGGGCAGGAGCGGCTGAGCCTGGCGCGGCAGAGGGAGCGGCTGCAGCAGCTCCGGGATGAGCTGTCCCCCGGCGGCGCGGGGCCTCTGCTGGCGACAGTCCCTGCCAACGGGCTGGCCAGCACCCTGGGTGAGGCTCCTGCGCCGGGATCGGCCCTCCGGGGCTGCTCTGGGCTGGCTTAGTCGGGATCCTCGCGCTCCAGAGCTGCTCTGGGCTCGCAGGCGGTGCCCAGGGTGGGGAGGAGGTGGGGAGGAGGAGGTGGGAAGGCCCTGCCGTGGGGCAGCAGGGACAGGGATGCTCCGCTGTCTCCGTCTGCAGCTGCCCCGGCGGCTCCCGGCGCCCAGGGGCTCCTTGCCGGGTTCCTGCCCCCCGTGGGGATGTTCCTGGGGGACAGCGGCGACCGCCTGGCCTCGGCCGCGCTCTACGGACACCTCCTGCTGCTCAAACACCGCGCCCAGATGGTGAGGGGAGAGCGATGGAGGGGCTGGGGAGCGGCCCCAGAGGGCTGGAACTGGCCCTGTGGGAGGTGGAAGGGGCTTGGGAGCAGCTGCATGGGAGCGGGGCTGGGAACGGGGCTGGAGCTGGCCAAGGTGGGAGCTGGAGGGGGCTTGGAACCCATTGGGTGGGAACGGGGCTGGGAGAGGGGCTCAGAAACAGCAGGGTGGGAACTGGAACAGGCTTGGAAGTGGCCAGGTGGGAACTGGGCTGGGAAAGGGGCTCAGAACGGGCTGGGAAAAGGGTTTGGAACCATCTGAGTGGGTGCTGGAAGGGGCTTGGAACCAGCAGGGTGGGAACTGGGCTGGGAACGGGCCTTGGAGCCAGCTGGAAGGGGCTCGAGAACCCCTGTGCGGGAACAGAGCTGGAAGGGGCTCAGCACCAACCAGGTGGGGGCTGGAACGGGTTTGGAACCAGCTGGGTGGGATCTGGAAGGGGTTTGGATCTGGCCAGGTGGGAGCAGGGCTGGGAGAGGGGCTCAGAACCTGCTGGGAGGGGCTTGGAAGCAGCTGGGTGGGCTCACCCCGTCCCTGCACCGCTCCTCAGGACCACGATTTCCTGGAGAACGAGCGCAGCTTCCTGGAGTCCCTGAAGAAACAGCCCTAAGCCCCCCCTGCATCCCTCGGGATCTCCGTGTCCGGAGCCTCCTGTGCCCTGCCCCGGCAGCAGCGCCGCCCGTGGTCACCGCGGGTTGTATTTACCAACAAATAAATGTATTTTTGTAAAAATAAACTCTCTGCTGAGAAACTTACCCTGCAATTCCTGGAGGGCTGGGAATGTGGGATCCGTCCCTGTGGGCCGTGGGGCGTCCGGCCTCTCCCTCGGGACGCCCCAAGTTATCCCAGCCCTGCCCGGGGTTCCCCGACCCTGGGCTTGTCCCACGCCTCCCGGGCTGCTCCAGCTGTTTCTTTTGGGATCTTCTCCTGTGGAATCTGTGCCGGGCTTCCCCCGTTCCCTGCTCCGAGGGGGCAGCGGGGCTGCTCCGTCCCTGTCCACAGCGAGAGAGGGACAGGGGAGAGTTCAAGGGCTTTGAACAGCCCGGGAGAAGATGCAGATGGGATCTGGGGAGAAACTCCTGCCTGCGAGGCACTGGGATGGAGTTCAGGGCAGCTGGAATTGGGATGCCAACCCCACCCCTGGCACTGTCCAAGGCCGGCTGGGAGGGGCCTCGGAGCCTCCCGGGCTGGTGACAGGGGCGGAGTCCACGGCATCGCGGGTCCTTTTCCAGCCGTTCCATGGCTCTGTGACTGTCGCAGCAAAGCACCGGGGCCGCTCTGTGACATCAGCCCCGGGCGGGGCTCGGGGGGCTCCGGGGGCCGGAGGGGACGCGCTGGGCTCTGGCCGCTGTCACGGTGTCCCCACGATGGCTCCGCTGTGGCTCCTCGTCCTGCTGGCCCTGGCCGTGCCCTCCTGGGGCACCTGGGACACCTGCGAGTAGGTGACCCCTGCCCGGAGCTGGGCACCCCGAGGGGGTCCCCGAGGATCCCCAAGAGTCCCCCGAGGGTCCCCAGTGGTCACACCGCAGCTCCCTGGGCCCCACGGGGTGGGTCACAGCCCCCTGCCTGTGCCAGGTGCTGGCACAGCTGGTCAGGCACCGAATGGGGGGACAGATGTGGCCCTGGGGGGTCCCTGTCCCCGTGTTGGGGGTCCCTGTCCCCCCTGATAGTGCCCAGTGCTGGCACAGCTGGTCAGGCACCGAATGGGGGGACAGATGTGGCCCTGGGGGGTCCCTGTCCCCGTGTCGGGGTGTCACAGCCCAGTGCTGGCACAGGGGTCAGGCAGAACCAGGGGGGCAGTCACGTCCCCGGGGGGGTCCCTGTCCCTGTGCCAGGGGTCCCTGTCCCCCCAAGTGCTGGCACAGTGCTCAGGCACCAAGCAGGAGGGACAGTCACGGCCCCGGGGGTGTCCCTGTTCCTGTGGCGGTCCCGCCGGGCCGGGCAGTGACGCGTCCGCGCTTCCAGGGGCACCTGCGGGCTCCGGCCCATGGCCGAGGAGTTCGGGAGCAGCGCCGGGGCCGTGCCCGGGGCCTGGCCGGGCCTCGCCAGCATCCAGGACCCGCACAGGGCCGGCAGCGGCCACGTCTGCGGGGGGACCCTCATCACCCCCGGCTGGGTCCTCACGGCCGCGCGCTGCTTCCTCCGCGCCAGGCGAGCGGGGCCGCGGGACGGGACGGGACGGGACGGGATGGGCCGGGATCAGCCGGGATCAGCCGGGATCAGCTGGGATGGGCCGGGATGTTCCAGGATGTGCCGGGATGTGCCGGGAATGCTGTGGGATGTCGCCAGGATGCTCCGGGATCAGCCGGGATGAGCCGGGATGTGCCGGGATGCTCTGGGATGCTCCCGGGATGCTGAGGAATGCTCCCCGCCGGGCCGGGATATGCCGGGGATGCTGTGGGATGTCACTGGGATGTGCCGGGATTCTCCGGGCGGGCTCTGCTCCCTCTCACGCCCCGCGTGTCCCCAGGAATGTCAGCACTTGGCGCGTGGTCCTGGGGGCCTCCGACCTGAGCGACCCCGGCCCCGAGGCGCAGGTGCGGCAGGTGCGGCAGCTGCGGGAGCACCGGGGGCTGGACGTGGCGCTGCTGGAGCTGGAGCGGCCCGTGGAGTGCAGCGATTACGTCCAGCTCGGCTGCGTGGCCGAGGCGCGGCTGCGGCCGGACGAGCTCGCAGCCTGCTACATCGGGGGCTGGGGCTCCCTCGCGGGCGCAGGTGAGTGCCAGGAGCGCCTCCATGTCCGGGGAAGATCTCACTCGGGTGTGTCGCGTGTGTCCCGAGGGCCCGCTGGGCTCCCCGGGACGTGGGCTGGGGTCTCAGCACATCCGGAGGTGTGTCCCGAGGGTGGGCTGGGGTCCCACAGCCTCGGGTGTGTCCCGGGTGTGTCCCGAGGCCGGGCTGGGGTCCCACAGCCTCGGGTGTGTCCCGGGTGTGTCCCGAGGCCGGGCTGGGGTCCCACAGCCTCGGGTGTGTCCCGGGTGTGTCCCGAGGCCGGGCTGGGGTCCCACAGCCTCGGGTGTGTCCCGGGTGTGTCCCGAGGCCGGGCTGGGGTCCCACAGCCTCGGGTGTGTCCCGGGTGTGTCCCGAGGCCGGGCTGGGGTCCCACAGCCTCGGGTGTGTCCCGGGTGTGTCCCGAGGCCGGGCTGGGGTCCCACAGCCTCGGGTGTGTCCCGGGTGTGTCCCGAGGCCGGGCTGGGGTCCCACAGCCTCGGGTGTGTCCCGGGTGTGTCCCGAGGCCGGGCTGGGGTCCCACAGCCTCGGGTGTGTCNCCCGGCACCTGCCAGGTGAGAGCTGCGGGAGCCCCCGCCCGGCGAGCCCCCGCCCCGGGACCCCCGGCCCGTTCCCGGTCCCGGCCCCGTTCCCCATCCGTGTCCCCATCCGGAGGCTGCCGACCCCTTCCCCATCCGTGCCCTGCGTCCCGGGGCCGCTGTCCCCTTCCCCTTCCCGCTCTCCATCCATGTCCCGGAGCTGCCGTCCTGATCCCCTTTCCCCAGCCATTTCCCCTGTCCCGGCTCCACCGTCCTCTNGTGCCGGGACCCCGACTCGGACCAGTTCTGGGTCGTGGCGGTGACGAGCTGGGGCCGGGGCTGCGTCTTCACCCCCACCTGGCACTTCAGCCGCTGGATCCTGCAGCAGCTGGAACCGGGCGGAGCCGCCCCCGAGACCCCCGGGAGCCCCGGCTTGGAGGCTCCGGCCTCGCCGAGCCCCGTCCTGCTGCAGTTCTTCACCGTGGTGCGGGAGCTGCTCCGCTTCCTGCGGGACCCCACGGGCTGAGCCGCGCCGGGCGGGCGGGGGCCGCGGGCGCTCCCGGGACGGACATTCCCCGGCGTTCGGAACCTTTCCCGGGACAATTCCCGGGCTCCGGGACCCACGGACGTCCCTTTGCTGAGGGGCAGGCCCCGGCCCCACATCCCGCCCGCGCTGCCCCACCCCCCGGCAGCGATGTTGGAATAAAATTCCCTGTTTTGGCAATTCTCGGCGTTTTCAGCCCCGTCCCGGCTCACCTGCCCGGCACCTGCGCANGGTGTGTCCCGGGGCGGGGCGGGGCAGGCGCGGGGGTCTCACGGTCGCGCCCCCAGCCCAGGCCCCGCGGGAGGTGCTGCACGAGGCCCAGGTCCGGCTGCTCGACCCCGAGTTCTGTGGCAGCGCCGGCGCGGCCGTGGCTTCCCCCCAGGTGTGCGCGGAGCACTCGCGGGGCGGGTCCGGCACCTGCCAGGTGAGAGCTGCGGGAGACCCCGCCCGGCGAGACCCCGCCCCGGGACCCCCGGCCCGTTCCCGGTCCCGGCCCCGTTCCCCATCCGTGTCCCCATCCGGAGGCTGCCGACCCCTTCCCCATCCGTGCCCTGCGTCCCGGGGCCGCTGTCCCCTTCCCCTTCCCGCTCTCCATCCATGTCCCGGAGCTGCCGTCCTGATCCCCTTTCCCCAGCCATTTCCCCTGTCCCGGCTCCACCGTCCTCTTCCCCATCCCCATCCATGTCCCAGG
>VXAD01003124.1:0-52596 GCA_013399195.1 Dicrurus megarhynchus
GCCGGCGGAGATTTTAACAATTTTGAGCTTTAAAAACAAAATGTTTTATGTCACCAACGTTTTCTTCATCTGTTTTGAATACTCCATAGAGCAGGAACTGTATAGAAACTCTGCAAATGCATTTAAGGAGGAAAAAAACCCCTCCCTAAAATTCTGAGACTAATTCTCAAAGTGATATCCTGGAAATAGAAGAAATTGCCTTGATAAGAAGTGAACTGTTAGACAAGACATAGTTCTGTTCCCAAGTCTGTTATATAGGCTTGGGTTCTTTGGACAAGCCATCCATGACTGCTTTCAAAATACTATGTTTAGAATGGAAATGTTTGGTTCCTCCTTATTCCCTCTTCCTACTTCCTATCCACAAACATAGGGAAAGAAATGAGTCAATTTTTTTCGCATTTATCTATTCTCCATACTCATAGAATCTATCAAATTTTTGACAACCAGATAGTTTCTATTTTTAATATTTTAGAGAAATAAAAAGGATCATTAACTAATTATATTCACTCTCCTTAACTAATAGTAAAAAAACCTTCATGGTTCACCAGATCCTTGTCAGTCTTTAAAATTCCTTTCTGATTTCTATCAGCATCATAATGCTGATAGCTGGGCCTGTAAGAACACTGGGTGAAGTCACTGTACCTCCAAACCTCCAAAAGATAATGTAAAGAGAAATTTTTCCTCAGAGCTCTTCCCTAAAAATGGAAAGATAAGAAGATCTTGTTAGCTTTCCATCATAATCACTTGCACAAGGTAGAAATATTTTCCCATTCTTTGAGTACTTTTAAGGGACAGTATGTCTGAATTATGGAGATTCTTAGATATAGAATTATGTGCATAAAATTATAATATTTGTAATGCCCACTACTTGTAAATACAGAATTAAGTGTCAGCTGCAGGTTTCTTAAAAACTCAACTTCTTTGCCACTATACCACATTTCACAGCTGCAAAATAAGTAAGATTTTTAATATCAGAGATATATAATGTAAACAAGAATCTAAAGTTTCAAGATCAAGTCTGCAAAGTGGTCCATGGAAGAAACATAACTTAAATTCTGAATAATGGATTAATACTACTTAAAAATAATACTTTAAAAGGAAGCTACAGTAGTTTTCTTAAAAAGAATATTGGTATTTAGGAAAATGTACTGTATAGCCAAAGGACTGCAAACTAGTGTCTTATGTAAATGAATTTCCCATAATCATCCTGCAGAGATTGTGTGTGTTAGATCAGTAGTTCATATATTGTGTTCTTCACTAACCTTCAATAGTTCTTGAAATAAACTCTAAGTGAACTGTTCTTGAACTTCCTTGAGAAAATGTCATATAAGTGCTCATTTTTTTCTGCATTAATCTCATGTACAGTTGCTATTCTAATTGAGTATAAATTGAAAGGTGAAGAGCATGGTAAATGGTATTAAGGTTTTAGATTAGAAAAATATTAGCCATATACTGTGCCAGCACATATAGCTAAATAAATGAGGTTGATGTAGTTGTGTATAGTTAAATGTAAGCTACATAGGACATTCAATTAATGAAGCACATAATGTGAAGCATTAGCAGTACTAAATGATCTGTTTATCATTCACATCAAATCATCTTTTCCCATTAAAACGTTGGTATCCCATAATAAGTATTAGCCTCTTGTCTCAAAATGAAAATAGCAATTTACTGGCTTGCCATTATAATGTTAATGATAGCAATACTGTGGAAAGTAAAAAAAACAATTAAAATACATATTATCCAGTGTGTTTTTCCTCTTCCCTTTTTGAATAAAGACTGTTGTAGACAGATATTATGGAAAAAATCTGACAAAATAATTTGTTTTCTTTTTATGTTTCTTTAAAATTTAATTTACATATTGATTATATAGCTTGAAAAATCTCCCTATTTGATTAAGTAATGCAAAAAATGCCTAAGAATAAATTGATAGCTGAAATTGCAGAATGTACTTCATCTAATTGTATTAATAAACTATCCTGATTAAGTTTGTTTAGTAAGAAAAAGCCCTTTTGTCATTTTTATTTAGCATAGACTCTAACACATTCCATCTATCTTTTAACAGTATTCTCATCTGTCTTTTTACAGTATTCTTATTACATTCTGAGAGATCAAACACTTTTAGAATATTTGGTCAAATGGAAAAAAATAATGGAATAGCAAAGACTAAAATTATTTGAAGAGGTAGCTTTGTAGTGTTTGTGAAGCTTTGTTTTTAACTGATTTTGTGTTTCTAGATGCAAATTGCAAGACAGAAAAGTTGTAGTCTGACATTTTACTTAAAGAACTTTCTGTCAATGTTTTGTCTATTAGTATGTTTCATGTATTTTACTCTATGTGAGAGAGTATGGATTTTTTTCCACTTTCAGAAAAGTAAGGAAGCTCTTTTTTAGTAACTTGTCTTATACTTCTTAATCAATATCATACACACCATGAGTTTGTTCTTTGAGGTAATACTTAATATCATAGATTAGAAAACTTTTCTGGAAATTGTGAACAGATTGGGGAAAAAAGCAATAAAACTCAAAACATGTTACTAGATTTTAAAACATTTGAAACAAAACAATTTTTGTGGGATGACATTTTGCTTAGAGAAACACATTTTCTCATCTCTGTAATGGGGTATATAAGAGAATGAACAGTCGGAAAGACTGAAGTATTCAAAGACATTCATAACATCAGATTTTAAATATTTGACATGAGAGTGTCAGAGGAAAAGGAACACCAACAACATGAAAAAAAACCCAATGAGATTTGCGGTATTACTTATTTCTGTTGTTTATTTCTGAGTCATAATTTCAAGTTGAAAATGTAACATTTCCTTTTCTAGGATGCACAGCATATCTGCTAGTCTCAATGGCAACTGCAACTTTATCTCACTGTTTTTCTTAATTACTTCTGTTTCTTTTTCCTAATTTTATCTTGTAGTCAACAAACTAAAAATCCCCTCGTATGGATCAGTCATAGAGCATTACCAACTTTCCAAAAGTCACTGTTGTTCTCTACCATAGGTCAGCTTCTTTTCTGACCTTCCAAATCTGTGTTGCTACACAGGACAGCTCCATTTCTAGTACAGCATACCACTTATTTCTCTGGAAAGACTCCTTTGATGTAATTCTATCAGCCAGCTCTCATCTTCAATCCAGCATCTAGATTTTTAATTAAATTAACCAAACTTTAATAAGAAAAACCTGTCCTTAGAAATCATAGAAAAAACATCATTATTCTACTTTTTGTAAATAAATTATTCCCCATCTCTTGCTATTCTCTTACTGTAGCTGTAGAATGATTTAAATGTCTTATATGTTTACTGAAACTTTCATTCATTTTCTTCTAATATTCTACATACACAGAGGAAAAGGGAATTTAATAGCACTCTGCTTATCTGAATCATACCATATCTGTAGAAAAGGACTTCATTGCAAATATAATTGAGTAGTTTTACAGACTTAGTACTACACAAAGCTGACAGTTTAACATTATTATACAGGATATCTGCTGATGTAGATTTTTTCTTGTTTATCCTCATTGTTTTGGTTTGATGTCTTTACTTCAGAACTCTGCATGTTGTTTCTTTCTTGAAGGCTCAAATCTGACTTGAAGAAAATTCCTCCCTTCACAATCCAGTGTGAGTTTTGCTTTGCCTGGGAAGTCCAGAAGGTCTGCCTGGCTATCATTCTGATTCATAAGAATTAAGCCAATAGGAAGTAGGTTATTTCTGTGTACATAATATACCATTATATTGGAAATCAATTATACTTTCTCTGTAAAAGGTCATTCTTATGAATATATATGCCACTGTATGTTTCTGTGTTTCTGTGGCATCATAGGTCATTTCCTTCTTATTTCACCTCCAAATCATGAGGTAAATATATGTTAACAGAATGTAATGCTCACCCAGTAAATTATATAATTAAGCAAATGTCTTTCTTTTGAGATTTAGATTATTTTCTACCAAATGTAAAACCTGAAAAACAAAGTATATACATTCTTAGAAAACTTATCCCTGTGCAACATTCCAAAAATAGGTAAGGATGAAAGGTGTAAAGCCTTTGTAATAGCAGGGGATCATTTGGGTAGAACAGACCCAGGTATTTCTGGGAGCTGAATCATGCCTGCACTGTGAGGAGGAAAAAGGGAATAGAGAATAGGGAGGGAACAAGTTTAGAAGAGAATTCATTCAAAATTTCTTAGGAGTGGTGGGAAGAAACTGCTCAGATTGAAATTTAGCTGCCAGTATGTCCCTGAGGAGGTGAGCAAGAAACATCAGTCAGTCATATAACATGAAAAGCATTCTTTGAACAGTCTGTGATTACTGATCTTTTTTCTCCATGTTATCATGGCCACTTTCCAATGGGAGAATAGATGACAACAAGCTGATTGTGCATCATACACACAAATGATATATAACTCAGAGGATAGTAGTTGATCTGCTGAAGTACAAATTTTTGTTTCAACTACTAGCTGCAATTGTCATAGGCATGTAGCACACACATTCAGTTCTGTTCATTGAGGCATGCAAAAAGAGAATTAAGGTGTTGATTCCAGAGCTTGCAACCTCCAATGCCAGAAATTACTGTTATGCAAAAACACTGCTGAATTTTTTGCATAACTCTGTTAGAGAACATCTTTTGAAAGGTTAGCTATTTCTTTTTAAAAGACTTAGAACACTGGTAATTTTGTCACCTGCCATATTATTGTAGTGGCAGACAACCCTCAATGCCAGGAATAGACTTTTGATCCTTGCATTCTCTCATACCTCAGTCAAAAGGGCTGAAAAACCTCCCATTACAATTTTCTAGGTGTTTGTACCTTTACACATGGACCACATTTTTTCCCAACTTTCTCTTCAATAAGATGCATTACTCATTATTTAGAATCTCACAAAGCTTTATTAGATTTTAAATCAATCTTGGATTTTGATATTTTGAATAATAAACCAGTTAAAAAAATTAATCTTTGGAATATCTTGCATACTAGATCTCTGATAAATAAGGTTAATTAGCATCTGCGTTTTGAGATCTGTTGATGAACCAGTTTTTATTTTGAGATCTTTGTGCACATTTTCCATGCAAGTGATGAAGTAAAAAATCTTTCTAAAGTTTCAGCATGAATACAGAGGTTTTAAAGCACTTCAGAAGACATGATAAACAGAACTGTTTTAATTATACAGACTAAAACTTTTTAACTCTTGGAGATGCACCAACGAAATACAAGTCCAAAAAGATCAGAACTAAAAAAAAAAAAAAGTACACAGCTGAAAAAGAAGACTGAAAAAGGGTCTGATTGATCAAAAAATTAAGGTAAAATGAACTAAAACAGAAAGAATTTTGAAATAACAGAACAAGAACCAAATACTGATATTTAACAAGGAAAAAAATGTCCTTTATCTGAGACTGGAGTAATGAAGAGGATACATTAAGAATTTAAAATGTTGGCTATGAATATAAAGGGTTGTGGAATAAGTCTCTTCTGGATGAAAGTCCTCTAGGTTACTCGGTATATATACTGAGGTGCTCTGAGCATAGGAAGGAACACCTGAGAAAATATTTTTTTTAAATTTAAATTTTAATTTTTAGAATTTTAATTTTTAAAATAATTATTTATATTTATTTTTATGCATTTTTATTCAGAATACAGCATGACATTTTCTAAATTCTAGCATTTTAGAAGGGTGATCCAGAAATGACAGACTAGATATTCATGCTTGACAAAAGTAATAGAATCCAAATTCAAGACTTCATTAATAAAGAATTAGACACTAAAAATATCATTAGTGACAATCAATTTGGTTTTAAAGGAGATACTGCATTTTACTTAAAACTGTTATCCTCAGAAGCAATGAAAGCAAGGATTTATTTTCTTATCTGTTATCTGAAAAGGGTTAATTGCATCCATGAAAATCTGGCAGTTTCTCTGTAGAAAATGTATGTTTCTTAAAGACATTACAGAAAAAAGTCCACTATATAACAATGAAGAGTTCACACATAAACTAAATTGGTCACTTATTAATCATTGTTCATACAGGATTTTGACAGGTGCTGCTTAAAAATTTGCCACTGAATTTGTTTCAGAGAGAATCTGATTGCATCTATCAGGTCAGACCTACAAGGCTACCTTAAATTCGAGAGAAATACCCAAGTTAATTTCATCTTCATTTTTGCCTGGATTCTTAAGACACTAGGAGAGCTATTCAGAAATCTAAATTGCATTGGTACCAATCAGTAGCAGATAGGAACTTTTTATGGTCTGGCCATATTCTAGTCTTCCAATTTTATTTAACTACACCCAGTTACAGGAGAAGATACAAAGGTGTTCACTCAGATAATGAGAATTCCACCCCAGTTTAAGAGTACTAGCTTTTTAATTTTTTTCAAGTATTTGCCATTCCAGAATAAAGGAACAAGGCTTTCTTCAGCTAAATATAGCACCAAAATAGAAGTCCCTTCTAATGTTCTCCTGTCTTTGCACACTAACATTGTTGCACAACATTCATTTTTTCTTTTCCCTGTTGAAATCCTCAGATAAGTACCAATGGCACATTTAGGTTACTAACTCCACAAAGAAGATTGCCACTTCTTTTCTTTCTAAACTCGTAAATATTTCTTACAAACAAACCCCAAAAGTACAGAATTGATAAAGTTTGTAGTACCTTTATCAAAAAGTGCTAAAGCAACCGTATTGTTATCAGCAAGCATGCTATAATTGCTACAGCAATTTATCACTGTTAACACCGAGACTATTTTTATAAATACTTCTGAGCCTCTTTCAGCTGCGACTTCAGATTCTCAGCTGCTAGTTGGAACCACTGTGGGGGTGGATGAAGTGGGATTCTATTGTTTCACCTGAGGTTCTGCCTTGAGAACACAAATTGTATTGAATTCAGACTCCAAAACTGGGTTGAAATGTTTTGCTCTATAAAATTTAGTTCACATAATGAAAACTGAAGAGGCAGTAATTCTCTGTCAGGAATCATAGGAGAAGAAACTCTGGTGCAATTCTGAGTCATTGACAAACTACAGACCCTTTGCAAAAACAAAGAGATTCAAAGCAATCAAGCTTATTAATGAATTTGGCCCTAATTTCATATTTTGATTAAACAAGATCAAGTACCAACTCCATTTAAAAATATTCAAAGATGTATTGGTATTTAAGGCTTCATGAATATTTTTTATATACTTGTAAGGTTCATTAAAAATGAATATTTCCATTTTCAGTTCATGATCCTGAAACAAAGGGAATATAACACATTCTCAAATACAGTGACTTAGAGCATCTGTATTTGTGCCTTTGTTTCCTGAATATATAAACCATCTTCTCTAAGTGATTTCTATCCCATTTCTTACCAATCAGATTAACATATTTCCTATTTCATCCTTTTAAAATGGTTCCATATATATATATATGTGTTGTCATATATATATATATACACATATATATATTAAATATATATATACACAAAATTTTCAGTTTTCTTGGAACTTAGGAGTACAGAGAATATAATTTCTTAGAAAAATCAAATTAGAATGCTTAAGTGGGTGTATCTTCAGGGGTGTAGTGTTCAGGCAGGCAGAAAGGAGACAAATATAGCAAGAAGGCATAAAGGTGCACATACTTTCAGAGTAACAGAAGCCAATTTTTCCAGGAAAACCAAGAAGTTGAAGGTTTATTACAGCCCAGAGGAGACATAATATTGTTGAACTGAGGACGGTACCAGTGAATAGGACTCAGTGAATAGACTCAGTGTCCAGAGGGCAGATCTATGCACAAATTTCTTTAAAATTAGTTTCCCTATCCTCCCCAAAGTTCTCCAAAGTTCTATCTTTCTCAGTTTAAAACCTTTTGATTCCAGTTTTTGTTTAATTGTTTGCAGC
Source organism: Dicrurus megarhynchus (assembly GCA_013399195.1). Lineage (NCBI taxonomy): Eukaryota > Metazoa > Chordata > Aves > Passeriformes > Dicruridae > Dicrurus > Dicrurus megarhynchus. Next base: position 7,875 of record VXAD01003124.1, read on the forward strand.
TTAAAATAATTTGACTGGTTCTGGCGCCCTCACTTTAAGAAAAACTTGTCAGCCAAACAACCCCAAAACTGTATCAGTTTGGGCAGAAAGTTGTATTTTTGTTTTAATGACAGTTTCACTGCACCTGCCAACATATTTAGCCTTTAGAAAGTCCTAACGCCTTTGTACATAAAACTGTTAAGCATTATATCATAAAACTATACCTGACAGACTACTGCTTAGTGTTAACCTATTAAGAATGCCAATGAAATTCTATTAATTGTAGCATGTGTTTGCACCTGAGAAATACAGATGTGACAATGATTTGTCTGCTTTGTTCTCTAGCAATGAGAAGACAGGAAGAGGCTATATGTTATTAGTGTAGAAACAGATTTTCCACTGGATTTTGCCTCCAATAAAAATAACTCATTTAAAAGCGTAAAGTCTGGCCTTTCATTAATGATGCTTTCACATTTGCTGAAAATCTACAGTCACAGAAGATAGCTTGCTGCTTTATGTTTGTTCTTTGTCATGACTTTAGGAATAAAAATTATTTCACATGATTTTTATGTGCTTTTATTTTGAAAATAAAAAAGGTTTCATGAAATCAAACACATTTGAAAACAAAATTTGTTTCAACAGTTTCTCTCTCCAAAAATTCTTATTTTTTTCCTACTGTCTTTTCTTATGTGGACTTCATTTGTCACTGGGTGATCAGTAGTAGAAAACTACTGTTATACCTGAAAATCCTAAGTGGTCTCCCTTTAGGTACAATTCATTCTTGAATCCCAAACTTTCAGATAAGTTGAGATTGAGGCATTTCTGTGTAGGAAAAATGCTATTTTCTGCTATGATATTCAGTATTTGAAAGATCTGAGACTGAAACTAGCATTATTTGTGAAAAGTTCTAAGAATTTAATTTTCTAAATTAACATTTTTAATTGAACATATGAATAATAGGATACATTTTTATTATGTATCACTGCTACAATCAGTTTTTGATGCAACTATTTGGGTCATAGATTCTGCAATTTTTCTATGACTGTCTAGGAACGCTTGCATTCAATTCTTTGCTAAACTGAATGCCAGAGATTTAATGTACTTGTTAGTACATTAATAGGAACTAAATAATTGAAAATACCATATAAATAAATATTTTTAAAATAAGCCTATCTACTGTTTTTAATATCTAATATAGTAATTTCTAATTTTACTACTCCTTTTTTTTTTTAAGAAATATTTATGTTTCACATTTGAACCGTTGTTCTCCTTCTAATTATCTATTACTAAAATTCCTCAAGGTATTACCTACTGAGACAAAAATATTTGACTACTATAGCTGTTTTTCCACAAAGAAAAACATGGAATAGACCACCATTATAAATACTCATAGGTTCTTTAGACTGACAAGAGTAAAATTTCTTTCCCCCCTTAACCCCTAAACCTTCCTCTGAACTTCAGAGAATGAGGTAACAAAACCCCTGTAGCAAAAGATTCTTTCTTTTCATAGCCAGTATCAAAAAGGCTGGAGTTTCTCCTGCTGGTTGCTTTGTCTTGTTCATGCTCCTGAAAAAGACAGTCCAACACACATTGAATTTGACACTTCACTTCAGGACAAATCTGCAAGTGTGGTTTTTGCATTCTCTCTTCTATTCATAAATGCCTTGAAAATAAGTGGAGCTCCATCAAGAGTCAGGACTAGAGGTTGTGAGAGTGACAGCATGTTTTACACACACGCATGCCAATGTGACAACAAAGTCCATTTTTAGAAAGCTGCATAGAAACCTCTCTGCATCAGTGTCAAATTAGAGATACTGTTCTGAAACACTGATTACGACTGCATATTTAGCCTGTGTCAGCTGAAAGTATCTGACTTATCTATCCATCTATTACTCTCTGCTGCTCAAATGAATGTCATCTTGTCAATGGGCTGGTCATTACATTCAGCTGGAAGGTTTGCAGACTTTCAGCTCTGAGAAAGCACTATTATGGTGTTTATGGATGACTTCAATACTAGCACATCCCTTTTTTAGGAGTGTCAAACTTCTTGGCAATCCATTTTGCTGACCAAAAGTGAGTCCCTGAACAAAAGAGAGTCAGTTCATGAGCTTTCTATACCATTTTTTCAAGGTATAGTTCCTCAATGATTCTTTAAGCCCTGATGAATGTTCCACTTACGTGCTTCCTTTAATGTAACTCTGCCTGCTTGAGTGGTATTATTTGTTTCCAAAAGTACAGTTCTGTGTGAGAATATGCCTGGAAAATTAATGTATAACAGGCAAATTTTATGACGAGCTGAGGGACAAGATAGAACCGTTTAGAAATAACTTTATTTTTAACATGTCTTTTATAAGTTAAATGCTTGTTCAATTAAATTAGTTTAAAGTTAATATCTTGTAGGAACAAATTATTTTCTATAAAATCTGCTATACCTACCCAGGCTGCCAAGGTTACAAGTTTTCTGTCTCCAGGTTTTCCATACAGTGAACTTGTGTTATCTGAAACTTATGAAAGGCAGTTTTGCTTGGGTTTTGGTTGGGTGGGGTTTTTCTGCTTTGTTTTGTCTGTGTGTGTGCATGTGCTAGCAGAAATTGCTAAAAATAATTTCATGTTTAGATGCCTGTTTCCACTCAAAAACCTTGCAGGAAAAAGCTGCTAGACTGATTAAATTGTTGAATTTTTCTATGTCATAAGTCACTGCAGTATTAAGTGTTTTGCTTTCTGAAATTTCTGACAAGTTAAAAATACTGTATGGATGATATAAGAAATCTCGTTGGTTTGCAAATATGAGTAAGATAAATAAATTAAGAGATGCTCTTAAAAGAGTAGAACGTGGTAAGGTGAATGGCACAATGTGATCAAGAGATACGTAAAAGAAAAGAAATTAGGGTATTTGTTGAGAGTTTCTTTCTGTGGTCTGGACTCTATTATTGGCCATCTCATTGAACCACACTCCTGCAACACCAAATGTCAAAGAGGTGATATGACCGAGCATAGCTGTGTTTATTAAAGGTCATGATAACATTGCAGAGATGGAAATAGAACCATCAGGGCAGAACAGAGTCGAGAAGAGGAAATATTTTTCCTTCTGGCTTCCGTCTACCAGTGATATCAACTGGATTGATGCAGGTGGTTAAGGATTTATCTGTGAACAAGTATTTTAGGCTCCTATTAAGCATATTTATTAAACAGTCTTACTAAAATTAGTCCAAAAAAAGAATAGTTATACTAAAATTAATTCCTGCATCATTGAATGATGAATAATTCAAATGCAATAAACTGACTTTGAATTTGCTTCTGTTTTAGCACTGGCTTTTATTTTATTCTTTATTTTGCATTGTGCTAATTACGCCAAGAGTAGGAGTGTTACTAGACAGCTAAGGACTACATGGAAACAAAGAAATCTACAAGTTCTGGAAATAACTCTGCAGTCCTTTTCTGGAAGGAAATAAAGCCCACTAGTGTATTTGAAATAGCAACTCCCTATGAATTGAAGCAGTTTAGAAGGATTTTCTGAACCCTATACATTGTTTTCTGTTCTGTTATTCTTGAGCTGCTTTATAAACAAAAAACCTGATGATTTATATTTTTTTCTAGCATGAAAAATAATTTTAAGGCTACTAATGATGCTGATCTAGTAATCTCATACAAAAGTGGCTACTTTTGTAAAAGACAGCAAAAATGTTTTCACAAATGCATCATCAACAAAAGGAGGGCTAAGGAAAATCTCCATCCATCCTTTATTGCATACAAGGGGAAATATAATGACAGAGGATACAGAAAAGGATGAGATACTTGATTCCTTCTTTGCCTCTGTCTTTAATAGTAAGGTCAGTCATCCTAAGAGTATCCAGTCCACAAACTGAAAGACAGAACTGGGGACCAGAATGAAACCCCCATAATCAAAGGGATGAAGCAGCTCTCGTTATGAAGAAAGGCTGACAGAATTGGGATTGTTCAGATTGGAGAAGAGAATGTTCCAGGGGAAACCTTATAACAGCCTTCCAGTACCTAAAGGGGGGCCTAGAAGAAATCTATAGAGAGTTTTTACAACGACATGTGGTGATGGGGCAAGGAGGAATGGCTTTAAACTGAAGAGACTAAGTTTAGATTAAATATTAGGAAGAAATTCTTTACTGTGAAGATGGCAAGACACAGGTTGCCTGGAGAAGTTGTGGATGTCCCATCCCTCAAAGCATTCAGGACCAGGTTACATGGAGCTTTGAGCAAACTGGCCTAGTGAAAGCCGTCCCTGCCCATGACAGGGGCGTTGGAACTAGATGATCTTTAAGATCATAGAATCACAGAATCATTTCAGTTAGAAAAAACCTCTAAAATTATAACATCCAGTCTTTAATCAATCACTGCCTTGTCAACTAGACCATAACACTAAGTGTCATGTCCAGTTGTTTCTTGAACATCTCCAGGGATGGTGACTCCACCTCCCTGGGTAGTCAATTATAATGCTTAATAACACTTTATGTGAAGAAATTCTTTCTGGTCTCTTCAAATGCAAACCATTCAATGATTCTATGAAGAAAATGAGAAGTATTTAGGCAGATAGTAGTAACATTAAAATGGAAATTTTCAAGGCAGTGAGGTTATGATAGAATGTAGTCATGGAATATTCTCTTAGTTTTAGAATGATTCATTTTCTCACCATCCTGAGGAAAGGGAATTGACCAGTCTTACTCTAATTAGTTAAAATTCAACTCTTATCCAATAATTCAGATGGCTAGATGTAATTATATGTTTTTCATTGTTATGTTAAATGGATAAAATAAAGACCATTCCGAGAGGGAAATGTTGCTTAATATGCAAGGTGCAAAAAGGGAGAGTTGTTTAGCAAACTGTAAATACTCTGAGGCATAAGCTCATTACTTCTGTTGCAATGCAAAAGAGCCTCACTAATTCACATTAATGACTTGGAGACTCACTGTAAATGACTGAATTTTATAATGAGACGCTAGGTGAAATAAATGGTAAAACTCTCATGGACTTGCAATTTTAGTTTGATTGGTATCAAGGCAAAGGAGTAAGAAAAATAGAAAGAACTAATTACAAAATATCTGCTGGTCATTTGTATGATGCACAGTTTCAAGTATTTGGGGATGAACATAGATGGAAGTAGACTAGGTTAATTAATCTCTTTTTAAGTAGAGAAAATGGAGCAGAACTATATCAATTTTCAAAACAAAATGGCACATTTATTTTTGAAACACTTCCTCATATTATTGAGATTGTTGTTTTGTCTCCCACTTTAATATAATAACACTAATCATACTAATACTACTACTGATAATAAAATCAGTAACCATTATTTTGGCCACAAAAACATACACTTCTAAAGGAAAAATGCTGAGGAGTAGGTACTGAGACAGCTAACTAACTATTACAGGCCAATATTTTCTTTATTTTTTGTGGCGCTATTACATAGAAATTTCCTAATTTCAGATCCACTCACCAGTTTGTGATTAGATGCAGCACACTAACAGCAGCACCATCCTTTTCTGGTTACCTTCTCTATTTTTTCTTATACTGTGTTTTCTTGATATAACAGGAGGAAATAAACTATTCTACATCTTAGATTATTAAAAAAATAGTAATTCACAAGGTGTTTTCATACTTTCATTAATCATAAATTCCCATCTGCTCATCTGGAAAAAATCTGCTAACAATTATAAGCCATTGACTTAATGAAAGAATGTTATTTGCTTTTGTACATCTTTTTCTTAATACTCTGCTTGCCATCTGGATCTGAATTTAAAGATGTAAAATTCTGTAGAAACTGGAGGTGTACAAGGGGAAGGATCTATTTCAAAATAAGTGCAGGAAAGAAAATCACATGGACTAAAGATGTCACAAGATGATCCAATATAATGCACAGGAAAAGGCATTTGACCAGTTAACTACTGAAAAACATCTAGGATTTGTGCCCATTATCACAGAAAAATGGAAAATTGGTTCACACATACAACTTCACAAAAGCAACCCTGTTCATCTGTACTCTGATAAGTAGCTTTTCTACATCAGTGGAATTAATTTTCAGGATTCTGGCAACTAACTTACATAGATTAAGGGATTTCTGGAGACTACTTATGTGAGAAGCTCCAGCTTCTGATGTCAAGTAGTTCTATTGGGGTTTCTTTGTCTTTTCTCAGTTAAATGAAATGCAAAACAACAGATAGCAATGGTGCTGAACGTTTTCTGTGGCAATTATTCACATACACAGAAACCCAGGTCCTGAAAGTATTTAGATGCTACTCTTCCTAGAATGGAAAAGAAAGAAAATAAAGAAAAGAAAGAAAATAGAAAATAAAGCCCTGAAGTACTACTTTAGGTCTCTGCATCTAACAATTTAACACTGAGATCTTCAAATATCTTTCTAGCACAGGGGTATTGAATGCACCCTGTATACTTTACCATCTTACACAGCCCCATAGAACAGTCTTTGCTTTGTTGTGCTTAGTCTTATAGGTGTGCTCCAAATTCCATGTAAATGGCAAACTAAAGTGTTAACACTAGGCAGCAGGGCACTCTGAAGAGGAGGAGCAGAGACATGGACCTGCTACCTTTCTCCTACAGTATCCAGGAGAACAATCTGTAGCTCAGGCAGGTACTGTCTTCCATGACACTGTTCCAAAGGCTTCCATAACAGTACCCTAAAGTGGATATCTTCATATCTTCTGCCTTTTCAGTTGTAGAATATTCAGATTTCTTTTTCTTTTTTTTTTTTTACTATTAATTTATTTACAAAAAATAAGATTTTTTGAAACAGAAACTTTTGATTCAGACTGCCAAACATCTAATGAGGTTACATTGTCATAATTAGTTTCTGGTTTTGTGACTACTTTGCCCTTAAATAACTTGTGAAGCTTCACCAAGAGTGAGTAGAAGAGACCTGCAACATCACTCAGGAGCTTGATAGAGACAACATCTTTGCCCAAAGTGACAGACCTTGAGCAAACATCCTTCTTTGAAGGAACATAGTGATCTGAAGTCTTGAATGACATCAATAAAGTGATGTATTTGCTACTGAGACTCATGAAAGAAGCCATTTTCAATGCCCAGTTTCATAGGTGTAGTCTGAAATAGGGTTTTTTGTGGAAGACAGGATAGGAATCCATATACTAAAATTACATTATTAAACAAAACAAAAAAACAAAGATAAGACTTGCATATTTAAAAGGTGTTAAAATAAATAGAAATCAAATAAAATATGAACTCTGGTGTCAAAATCACAACATGTACTCCTTTATAGTGCATTTCTTTAAATGAGTTTAATATTAAAGAGTTAAAAAATACAGCTTGGTTGGAAGTATCCCTCAGTTATATCAGCTCAAACTGCATTCAGAGAGAAAAGTCTGAGCTAAGAAATAGAGAAAGAAATAGAAAGCAGATCCCACATTCCTGTGTATTGAAAAAAACCTGCCCTCTTTACCAAATAAATCTTTCTTAAAGGCACCTTCTGACATTCACTGTGACAGAGAAAATAGCCATCAGCAACAACTGGCAGCCAAAGAATATTGAGCTGCTTTGAGTTGTTCTCAAGAGATAGGAATTCTAGCAAGCAAATCCTTTTACACTGGCTAAAAATGTCCATTTTTTTTTTACCTGTGATCACCAGATACTCAGCTAATAAATCTCTCCTGCAGCATCCCTCTGCTGCAGAGCTCGGTGAGGTTTTTTAAAGCATTGTATTTCTATTGGGTTTTTTATACCTTAAAAGTTTAGTGAAGGACTGAAGGTGTAGTTTAAGCCTGAATTGCTTCCTTATTGTGCAAAACAAGTTAAAGTTTAATATCTCATATGCGCTTTTCTGTGATGTGAGAAATATAGCACCCTCTTCTAAAGATTTTTCTATCATTGCTTAAATTTCACAGATCACTCCCAGTTAAAAGTCTCTGTAGAGACTATACAGGTATTATAATACTGAAGATGATAATAACAATAACAAAGTATAAAAAAAAATATATTATTTGTAAAATAAATAATACACCTTTATAGATTAAGAAAATTTGGCTTATGCAGTGGTTTGTGAAAATAATAGACCTGAATAAAAATGCAGCACTTCCAAGTAAAACTAGCACACCAGCTTTTGCTAGAGTGTGGTTTGAATAACCATGAGGATGTACAGTATATAACTAAATGTTTGCAAGCACAGCAACTGTGACCATGTAGCCCAATAAAAAGTATTGCCATGGCTATTAGCAGGCCATAAGCTTTGTATTGAATTTGCTAGACATCAGGACTGAGGCTTGTCAGACTTGGTCTGTCTGAACTTTACTTGAACTGCCTTACAGATTTGTTTCACTGGGAAAACAATTTCTTTATTTGGCCAGGTATTTATAGCTAAATGATTTTACTTTTGTTTATTTTTATGTGGTGCAAGCATGGTTTTATAGAGGCTAACAAGCAGTTATTCTGTATAGAATGAAATATTTCAACTCTAACACAATGTAGTAGAGAAATGCAGAGCTGGTACAGTAACAGAGGCCTTGAGAAGTGGAGACAAAGGATGTGGCATAGAGGAGTACAGGCATGGGATGATCAGGGATAAAGCGCAGATAAAGAGATAACACAGTAATGTATGTTTCTACTCGTGTAAATAAGTAAAATTAACAGTGTCATTTCAATGCACTGGAAAGTTTAGTGTCTACTGTGGCTGCATATGGATTTATAGGACCTCTAATGCCCTTATGATCTCTAATATTAAACATACCTGTATATAAAATATGATACCATAGAATATCATCATAATGGCATGTATTTAAGAAGACCTTGACTTTTTCTAATTACTCAGTACGATTTTTGTCTGCTAACTTCACAAGCTTCTCGGAATGCTTAAATCAGGTAAACTGTTATGCAGAACTTGTGTTTAAATCTTCTGGTTATGCTTCAGTAATCCAAGAAATTAAATAAAGTTACTACAGGATCTTATTTATGTTCAGCAGTTACAATATAAAGTCCACATTTAATTTATTTGGTTTTGGTTAATTTGCATGCATGCAGTATAAAAGCAGGAAGGTTCTGTAGGAATCTGAAATCTATTGCAGTCTAAGTCTTCTGAAAACCTAATTTTTATTAACTCTTATGGCAAAATAACTTTATTTTCAGGGATATTTTTTCGAAGAAGGTTTTGAAAAATGTTATGGTAAAAATACGTATCTTGGTGAACATGCATATTCTTTTGCATGAGAGGACACCAGCTGTATAGTATATATGCAAATGTTATATGTGGCATCCATTTCCTAGCTACGCAAAAAGAAGTAGAGATAAGGATTTGATTCTTCAGGAAATAAAGTAGGGTAGGTCTTTTAAAGAAGTGCAATAACATTCACATTAAACCCAAAAAATATTGAAAAGTACCTTGAAATTATGCAAAAACATAAATATCTTTTAGGTGCATGGTCTTAAAGAAATAGAATTCCAAATTGTTTTGGAAAATTTCCTCTGTTACATATACAGCTCTGCTTTACAGGACTGAGATTTAAGAAATTCTTTCTTCAGTTGTTCTACATCGATGCTCCCTTTTTTTTGTATCCAAAGATATAACAAAGGGCAGCTTAGTTCATGAATAACTCATTTGCATTCTCCCTAACTAAATCTCAATGATATGTTTTGTGTACAACACAAAAGCATAGTGCAGTAAAATAATGAGAAAAGCATTAATAATTACACATATGACGAAAAGAAGAAAAGAAAATACCTGTTGCAACACAGAATGAATTAAAAAAAAAGATTAGAATAATGGAATACATCCAATGGCATTAAAAATACACAAAAATTATTTAAAACACAAAGGGAGATTCAAAAACAATAGCAATGAATTCATTAAAAATTAGTTATTAAACTGAATAAAAAGCAAGAGATAATCTAGTCACTGAGAACTTGACTTTATTGTGTTTTATTCACATTACAAATAAATGCTTTTAATTAGTTTCTTTGAAATTTCTTTGCACAGCTCTCAAAAAGGAGGCCTCTGTACCTTATTTTTGACAGTACCAAAGCTCTCATTACCACGGTAATAATTTGATTTGAGTTTTCTGTAGTTTCTTTAAGCATTTTTCTTGTACAGTTCTGACTTATGAGTTCTGTTACTTCATTTATGTGAAGTAAAAAAATCAACACATAGGGACATATAAAACATTTAAAGTAAATAAAGACATAACTAATTCCCATCCCCATTAGTGCAAAACAGCCAGATAGCTCTCTTTTAGTCATTGGCCAAAAAATTATTTGGAACATATCGAAGGGTCTATGACTCTGTACGGTTGCTCCCTCTAGACCTGCATATCAATCTTCAAGCTTTACCATACTCTTCAGGAATGTCACCCCAACCTTAACATCTAACCAAGCGTCCTTCCCTAGCCTTTAGCCTTATCATCTTATTCAACACGCTACTATCCATTCCTCATATTTTCTTCCTGACACCCTACTCTTTTATGATATTTTTAAGAGCTATTTACCTTTGTCTGTCTGCAGTAATCACGCAAGGGCAAGGACTCCTCACACACGGTGGAAAAAGTGCAAAGCCTTTATTGTGCACCTGAAGTTCCCCTAAATACCAGTTCCTAACAGGATATCACATCATATAAACAGGAAAGATGCTCACCTCTGTGTCCCCCAATCACCTGGGGTAGTGCACAGACATTGCCTATTATGGTGATAGGTAAACAATACCCTAGAAGGTCACTACGTGCAATTATCACCTCTCATAGGTCCAACACTGTCCAGAAACCCACAATCCTCACTCAGCCCATCCCCAGTGACCTGGATGCTTTCCCAGGGTCACCTCCAGGTCTGAGAAAGAGGCTCTCTCTCTGGCCTTCAGGGCCTATCTCTCTTCCAGCACATAGTTCACTCCAACACCTGTCAGTTTAGGTTGTTCTATAATGGAAATTTTAGAAGCTTCTTTTTTCTATAAGCCTACTCTCTTCCAATGAAAGAGAAAGGAAAAAAAAAAATACCCCAAACCCAAACTCATTTATTAATAACACATATACGAGAATTAAATTTTGCAACCAAGTGCATAGTAGAAACAGTTCCTCTTTTTTTTAGCAGCCTTTTTTATAACAGCTCTAATCTTTGTCCTTCTGGTAGCTATGCTTCTGGGAGGCTTGCAAAACTAATATAGAGAAAAAAAGTGTTTCTTTTATTCTTACATAATGGTGCTATGAATCCTTTCACTTGTTATGTTTAATTCTTCTAACATAAAGGAGAATCAGAAAGTGTGGTCTTCTGTTTTAATCTGCTCTTTTAAGAGGGAAAAAATGAAAAGACAGTGGCAAAGATCACCCTACTTCAATTTAATATTTTTATATTTATTTTTATAGTGCTATTCAGTAGTTCAGTTCCAAACCAGAGAATGTAAGAGACGGGAGATGGCTTACTGTTACATAGCAAATGTTAGAAGATATATTTTATCAAGTTTTAAGGAATTTTGTAGTAAGAATACTTTATAAAATTGTTTTTCAGTGCAGCAAAATAACAAAAAATTTTTCAAATTTTATGTCAGGACCCAGGAAACTCAAAAGTTTATAAATCGGTACAAAATACCAAGGGTCCTGGCCTTTTTAAATCTCACCATAGCAACTAATTTTACTTTGGAATATTTTAAATAAAATGGCAAACCTCCTTGAATTAAAACTGCTTTAGGAGTCCTTAAAGAGAACAACAGGATGAATAGCATAAATAAGTAAGATTATATTTTCTTGATGAGCATCAAATTATTACACTTTGCATTTTGAATACATAAAAAAGCTAAATCTAGTTTGCCTGAAAGTGGGAACAGCTGAATTTCTGGTCACTAGAAGTTGTTTAAAAAAAACTTAGAAAATTGAGTAAATGTAAGTGAAAACCACAACATTCTTTTTAATGAGAAAACAAATGGAATAAAAATTGATGAAGTGGAAACTCTTCTAGTAAAATTAAAGATTTTATTTTGATTTTGAAGTATTCTTGGTTTTGTGGGTTTTAAAGTTTTCTAGAAGAACCTTTTAAATAATTTAAATATTTTTGATGATAGAATTACAAAACATTTGTTGTTCTCTCTGTCCACAAGTGACTGCAGGAATAAATCAATGTGTTATCCTAGTTCAGAAAAGCAGTTTTGAAGAATGATCCTTATTTAAAAATAAACATATGAGATCTATGTGCTACACCCTATTAGAATGTAAGGCATCAAAAATATGTGTGGTATTTTGAAGGTCAGCAGGAGTTAAGCTCTTAATTCAGTTAAGTGCTTTTGTAAAACCGATGACTATATGATCTCTAGTTCTATGAGGATGCTAAAAAATAGTCTTTTATATTCTGCTATTTAGTTGACATAAAAAAATGGTTTCCAAATATTACCTAAAATAACAAAATTAGATTGTTTTCACAATAGAGAATGATACATTTACCAAGAGGTCTGTAATATAGATCACTCAAGCTTTATCAACACTAGGGAACAAGTTCTTATAAAGATGGCAGAGTGTAAACAACCAGCAGAATTTCCTTGTTATGAAGTAAAAGTTACTTTGAAATGTAGCATTTAGATCAAAAAACTGTCTCTTGCAGGGAGGATGAAGTATGAAAAGTGGTTATGGTGTCTGGACTTGAAAATAGAGTTCTTTAAATATAGCTCTATTGTTATACTGTTTTTGCCAAGTTACTTGGTTAGTTATATAGGGTAACATCCATCTTTGTGAAGGCCGAAAAAAAGAGTGAAATCCCCAAAGATCCCTTTGCTTTCTTTCCCTGGAAAAGAGAATGAGGAAAAGAAAATACAGGGCCTTCACTTGATAATTCTGTGCATGTTCACTTGCTTTAAGTGAACTTACTCTTAATATCAAGATATTAAATATCTTGATAATAACTTTTAAAGTGAAGTTTGCAGGTACTTGCTTTTTTCTCCCTTGCAGTTCTTTTAAATTTGGAACATGTTAAAATTTTTAAGAATTAGAGTAGAATGATTGCTGCTGCATCAGAGCATTCAGGAGACTCAGTTGTGTGTTTGACAACAAAAATATCCACACAGACAAATTGCTTCAAACAAATCTAGGGATTTATAAAATATGCAGAAATTGACTGGGGGATTAGTTAACCTTGTAACATCAACCTTCCCTCAGATAGTTTTTCTAAAAGTTTGTCCTTGAAAAAAAAATGTGCATGGTCACCTGTAGCAAAAGGTATCTTCCTGGAGGTTTCCATGTTTTTGATTTAATGCAGCCCATCAAAGTAATGATATATCACACGTGAGTTCCATACACCTTCAATGCACCTTCAGCCTGATCTGCAGAGCTCAAGCTGTCATATTCTGAATCCCTTCAGGACAGAGCTGCCAATCATGCTAAACTATGTGAACAGCTTAGTAACACAGACAGATGTTCACAGAGAATGAGACAGAGCCCACCAAACTCACTCATTTATAAATTTAACAGGATTTGAATGTAGGGCTTCAGTATGAAAGTCTATTTCATTGTTCTGGTAGTTTCTTTCAATTGTATTTTTAGAAGATATATTTGCAAACAAAAAAATCTCAACTCTTTTATATTGCTACCACCAAACAAGAGGGAATACACTTGGCCCCATTCAAGCTTTCAAACTCAGCATACTTCATGATTTTGTACAAATTCAGAAAACAGCTTTTCATAAGTGAGCTCTGAACTTTGTTTCTCAAACTGTCTTTCACTGGGAAAGAAACATGACATTGAGGTTTAAACATAATAATTTTAACAGGACGGAAACTCAGGAAAATTAAGTACTTTAAAGCAAAACCTGAAACACAGGAACACAAAAACTGAACAGCCTACAAAAAAAACCCCAAAAACCAGAGAGACAAAAGGTCATAAATATTTACAAAGGTGTGATTTTGACTTAAATAAGAAATACCCAAATGTTCTTAATAACTGCAGCAAAACCAAAAAGCATTAAAACTTTTTTATCTGTGCCTGTGGTAAGACCATAGACACAAAATTGAACAAAACAGTAACAGGAATATAAATAATCAAGATAAAATATAAAATCACTGCACTTTTAATTATTATTTTTAGAGAAGCCTAGTTCTGGTACATGTAATAACACATTTTCTTCAGTTAGAAGTACCATATGTTTGAGAAGACTTTCTGAACTAAACTGTTTTCCCCCTACAGCTTTGCCAATTACCCTTATTGAGGTATTTTGGCTTTTATGAGATGATTTACAACACATACCACAGGAAAAATAAATGGAGATTTTCATATATTGTTATTAATTCTTTATTTTACTTAATATTTTGAAAAGCAATTAACTTACCTCTTCCATTTTCTGAGACAAAGCTAAAGCAAAATCCATTGAAGAACTTATATCTAGAAATGATGAACAATGGATCATTTTAAGCATAACACTGAAGTTGGACTTAGAGATCCAGGGATGATATTTTTTTTCTGGGAATATTTCTTGGCTCTTTTAGACTCATACACAAATTTTAACCTGTGTTCAAAATTTTAATTGAGTCTGGAGTGCATTCATTCTTCATCTGTTTCTCAGAGGGCTAGGAGAATCCATAGATTTAAATTATCTCCATATATGTGGAAAGTTAAGCACATAGGTATGAGATAAAAAACCAAAAAATTTAAATCTTCAGCAGTGAGTTACCTAAATTAATGAAAACAAATTGAAAAGGAATGTCTCTTACATCTTTTTCCACTGCAGAATTTTTCTTCCACCAACAGTAAATATTCATAAGGGTTTAATAAGTAATTCAGTAATCACAGTATAAATACCTATTTCAGGAACCAAAGGAAAAATAAGAACTTTTGAGAGACTGGTTAAATACCTCCTATTTTACAGTGAAGACTTCCAGTGAGTTGAGGAGAATAATTTCTCTATCACACTGGATTGTTGTATCTTGAATAGAACATCCAATAATGGGGAGAAAGTCTTAATGCAATAGTCACTGTGTTATTTCGTTGAAGAAGGGAGACATGGACTCCATTAGTTCTTTAAAATTTGTCTCAGATACAGTTTTATGAGAAGAAATTTAATCTGCTTTCTGAATTTTTATCTAGTGAGTCTGTAAGATTTTGCTACCTGTATTACTTTACTTAAAATAATTCTTTACTATGGAATGGAAAAAGAAATCATTTAACTGGGAAAGACTGATAAAAATCACTGTAGATTTTCCTGCATAGTGGAAGTTTTTTCAGCAACCTCTGAAAAAATTTAAATTTCAATTTCCTCATACTGGATCTGTCAATTTTCTGATGAGAGTTTCAAGTTACCAAACTAGTGAATGCTGAGGTGATGAATGATTACTAACAATAATTCACCGGATATTCTAAGACTGATAGTATTTGCACAACCCTGGAAGTGAAGTGAATGGAAGGAATCACAGATTTTGGCCCTTCAATTCAGTGACTTCCTTCTCAGCAGTGAAAGAATTCAATATATTTAAAAATTAAAAAAAAATAAAATAGAAAATAAGAAAATTTAGATGTACCTTTGGTAGATGACTAGCTTATCCAAAACCAGCTGACAGTTAAGCAAGTGTCAAGTGTAGTGGGATGGTTCTACTACCATTCTAATTTTTAATTCAAAATTACCTTTAACTTTTTAATTACTTTTTGTTCAAATATTTAACTATTAGTTTAGAAACTAAGATTCAATCTCAGTTTGGGTTTAAAAAAAAAATAATGCTCAAATAATGACAAATTGGCCTTTTTCTCTCTTTTCATGACAGCTGATCTCTTAAGATTAGAAAATTATTTATTGCTCATTTTTTGTTAAAAAATACATTCTTCAATGTTAATCCTCCACGTGTTCACAAATGT
The DNA here is from genome assembly GCA_013399195.1 of Dicrurus megarhynchus. Lineage (NCBI taxonomy): Eukaryota > Metazoa > Chordata > Aves > Passeriformes > Dicruridae > Dicrurus > Dicrurus megarhynchus. The sequence continues at coordinate 23,648 of VXAD01003124.1, forward strand.
TTCTTTCTTATGTTAGGACTCAATCTCCTAGAACACAGTGTCAATAATTACTACAGACAGAGGGCAGGAAACAATTTATTTTCAAACACAAATGAAACAATTATTGAAGCAAAAGAGTCATATACTATATCTGCAAGGAATGCATTTACATACTTTCATTTCTAGAAAGGGCTTCTTGCTTTGAAATGGAAGCAGTTTTCTAACTTAAAGTAGGTAATTACACACTCCATTAAACAAGTAATTAACAGATTACAATTTAAAAAAAAAAACAACTTGAAAATGAGCAATTCAGATGCTAAATGTGAAGCACACTGTTATAATTAGCATAATACTTTTTGAAATGGATTAACAAATACACAATGAAAATGGGAAAAAAATCTATTTTCTCCATGCAGATCAGAAGCAACAAATAGTATTTTATAAGTCAAGCAATATCGCAGTATAAGAACCTAGTGCAAATACCTCATGCTAAATTGCTTATTTAAATAAATAAATAAATAACCTCTTAATTCCCTGGAGAAATAGCTAAAACTTTCAGAAGATTATTATTGTGTATGCACCATGCTGGGAGCATTCATTATGTGAAGTAAACAAAAGGTCAGATGCTGGGGTTTTTACAAGCAAATATGATTCTTCTATTAATGCAAGTGAGATTTTACCTACCACTATTCTAAACATCAGCAAAATCTACCATAATGAGAAACACCACCCAATACTTTATGCTTCCAAGTCTTGCGTTAATTTTGTACACCTGATGAAGTTTCTCAAAATAAAAGTGTATAAGCCCAGATAGGCTAGTGAAAGGCATGAATGGGTTTATGAACTAATTTGTTTAGCTCCTTCAGTCCAGCTGGCACATACTGGCCACCTGTCTATACCACCAGTACAAGATGTGTGCTTTTCAGCTGCTGCCTTGAAGAAATGTTAATTCTGCTTCAAAATTAAAGAAATGGATTTTAATAGGAGCCATATCCTTTATAAATAGTTGGCTTATTTAATCTTCTTTATAGTTATCTGTTTTTATTTTTTGAAATTATAAACTGCAGACAAAAAATGATCAAGAAAGAATCTAGTTTAACCTCTTTTCCACGGGTATTTAATCTAGCTGTTCTCCTGAATTCTCATTTTAATCATCATTTTACTTCAAAATAATACATTCTTCTTCTTCTAACCCACAGGAAGATTTTAGTTATTCAAACATTATTTTCAAATGTTCTTTCTTCCATAAAAGGAAATTACTAGAATAACTAATAATACCATTTTCATTATTTTTTATAAATAAAAAGACTTAATAGAGAGGTTTTTAATCAGAAAGCCAGTAGAAGGTAATAAACAGTAAACAAGAGACTTAAAATTTTAAGAATATAAAGTCCAAAACACAAACCAAAATATTCATGTTCTGTCACTTCCTTTTTTTTTTTTTTTTTTTTTTTTTATTTTTTTTTAATTTTCTATGAATTCTTGAATCCAGCTACTGGCAACCCAATCTTAATTTATAGGACATGACAATCAGAGCCCATGGCAATATGGCTGTAGGGAGCAGTGCTTAGTTGAATGCATTAGTGTCATGATAAGCTAAATTACTCTATTGCTAATGAAGTTGACCTCTTCTGGTGTTATTGCTAGCCAGGCCAGTAAAGAAATTCAAATATCCCAGAATCACTCAAGGCTTAATTTGCATTGAAATAGAGCAACTACAAAATATTATAAAAAATTGAATTGCTGTGGAATACTGAATCAAATGCAGTATCTGTGAGCAAAGGAGACTGCATGTCTTACAAAAGGGAATTGTTGTAAGGCAAACATATGATGACACATCGATGTGATGGCTTCCTCCGACATAGAGCACACTAGTTTCTTTCGCTTTCATTTACTTAACAGGTTGTTTTGATGAAGCACCATCTCATATGGTTGAAGGAGGAGGGTCATGACATGAAATCAGAATGGCAAAGGTGGTTACTATTCCTCTGAGTATCAGCAATAATTGTAACTTCTCCAAGTAAATAAAGCCTTCCTCAGTTTCTTTCTTGCAGGTGTTTTCCTTCCTTAAATATATTTCCTGGTCTACTTTGACAGTTAACTGTTATCATGGATAGTCCTCATCCCAAGATCATGCATGAGAGCAACAGCAGTTTAAAACTTGGGTTTTTCCTTTCTTCCAGGTATGATTGAATGCTACAAAATAAACATGAGAATGCATCTATAAATCTACTGTATTTTATCTTTTTCCTTTATAGAGGAATGATTAGTATGAAATTATCAATTTCTACCAAACTCCAGGAACCTTAAGATTCTGCAATGATGAATAGTTGAAACTAATTTCATAATCAGTTTGAATTAGTAAGACAAAAACCTACATATAAATACACATAAGTGGCAGCATGAGACAAGTTACTCAGACAGATATCATATTGTAAAATATCCCAAATGTGAAACTTTTGGTAGTTTACATTTTGGTTTGTTGTTTTAAATCTACAAATATAATTCTGGGTTTCTTCCATTTAAGTAGCTTTCTTATTTACTATTATTTCCTTTCTCAACAAGTATAGAAACCTGTTATAGAATACTGTTAGACTGATTATTTTCATTAAATTCATATTGGAATAATCTGTTTTCAAGAGTTATTCAATTTCTGATAATTTAGCACAAAAAATGAGAAATAAATTTTATTCACAATAAAAAATTCTGAATATATGTTTTAATGACACATAAAATACAATACTTTTCCTACTTATTTGAGATATAACTTTATTGGACATGGGTCTTTTGAGCCTGAAAAGAGAGATATTTGAGTACAGATCTCCCTAAAACTATGATCCATATATTTTCAACAGCAAATAAAAGTCCAGAGTTCCTAGTGTTTCTGTAGAAAATAAAATTTTAAAAAAGTATTTTGCTATCTACATTAGACTTACTTATTTTGATTTCTATTGTAATTTAAAAAAAAAGAGAAAAAATTTGATAACACTGCCATTAGACTAGCAATGAAGTAAATAGCAACTGCAACGGTCAGTCTTATGTTATAAAAGCTATTGTAGGCAAAAGTTTAATCTAGAAAAGTGCCGTAGACAGGCAGCAATTCTGATCCTCTTTCTGCAATTGCTAAAGTCAAAATCCCTCTCACTTTCTATCTGTAGATTATTTTTATGATTAGTCTTCTTTTCAATGTCATACTTTGCTGTATAGTAACAGATATGTGTGCAAAGCCATACCAAGAAATGCTACCTAGAAGAGCTAACAAAAGCTAATAATTTTAGAAGATAAACCATTGCAAATTCTCATGACACTGAATCTGAATATCTTGTAATGCCCATTTTCTCCGTGAAAACAAAGCAACTTTAATAACCAATCTTGTTGCAGATTTCAGTGTAGCTCACAGTCTTGCTTCATGGCCTGAGGAAGTAGTTTTGGAAGCTCATAATAGAAAGACAGCTTTAGGAGGAACTTCGCAGGTTTTCTCTTCAAACAAAAGCAAATAATTTCTAAGAAAGTCAGGTAATTTCTAAGAAAGAAGGTAACCTTCTCTTTCACTAAATTTGGAAGAAATAAAAGGCAAGGCAGAAAACTCCTATTCCTATCTTGCACATTTTTTTTCACATAGTGTTCCTATACATTTTAAATGAAATTGTAAAAGCTGCATAAGTAATTTATTTGTTGTAGGAGAAGAATATTTCAATTTCTTTAAACTTGGCAATAGGAGAATTCTGTGCTTTTGATAAATAACATTTATCAATTTATCAAAATGGGAAAATCAATTTCGTTTCGATTTGGAAGAAATACACTGTGAAAAATGTTGCAGGCAGCGTCTCGAAAATCATCATCAATATATTTGGAAATAAACCAGTAAAAATTCTATTATGATGTTCCCTATTTTCTTCTAGATTACACTACCAGATGGTCCCCTCCTGCTAGAAGTAACCAAGATCCAATGGAATCCACAACAATGTCAATAACAAACTTCAGGGTTCACTCCAAAAGTGACAGATCCTAGATATTACATTCAGATTATTAATTGTTCTGTCACTGTTGTGACTCCAATAGATATCAGAAGAAAATGTCTTTAACCATTGCCAGCTACTGCAAGTTTCTTGTATTGGGCTATAATATGTATTGTTATATCTTCTGATGAGGTTTCAGAGTGTCATCTTTATTAGAGGCAGACACACAATAAGAAAGTGCAGTCAAGTTTGGCTTAAGAAATGTCTGGCATCTCTTCTTGCTTTCATCAGACTGCAGCCTCAGGTGACCTTAGTTGAGGCATCTTTCTTAAAAATAGCTGCTTCTTATGATTTTGCAATAAATTTTTAGTCTTGACTGAAACAAAAATTGCTTAGTTAACTGTTAATAAAATTTGCTGGATAATTAATTTTATAGAACTTTATTATTTTTTATTTATATCTGCTAGGTAGGAAACTGATGATCTGCTCTAGTTCTGCTAGCCAGCAAGGTGTGGCACAGCTACTGTGTGCAAGCCATAGCTGCCTATGGCAGTGATAGTGCAGTAATTTTTCAGCCTGTTGTACTAATAGGATATGTAAGAGCTTTATAAAATGTGAATCATACAGGTCTCATGACTAGAACTTGGGAGAGATACAAGTAAAATGTATTCATAGTTTATTGTCTATACCTGAGCCCATTGTTGGACTTGCTCTACCAAAGAATATTAAAATGAGTTAGGAAGGACTTTGACTCAAGGTCAAACAGACAAAAGCCTTCTGTGTATTGAGTTTCCTATATTACACATGTTGCTCTACCTGTTGGCATCATCATCTGTGTGTCTTTCCATTCTCAATTCCCCTACATCACTGAAGCTACAACACTTCAACATATTGAATATCTTGGAGGATTTATGTGCCTCCACATTTCTGACAAATCTGAACTTCAGCTATTTAGATGGCATTGATTACAAAAGGGAGGAATCACAAATAACACTTTGGATGTTGAAATACTTTTTCCCAATGTTATGCTCCAAGCATAGATGTACACTCTTATGAAACACACAACAAGTTCTGAGGAAAGCTCTGCCCCATCAACCCTGTTTTCAGCTTCTGTGAAAGCAAGGTGTTGCTGTCCTATAGCATAGCAACATACCCCTTGCATGTCAATCACAGAAGTTTCAAGTCCTCTAACAGGTCAGCGTGATTTGAAATACCCTCTAGCTGTCTTGTTACTTGTTGGTTTGGTATTGTTCCTCCCCTGAGGAGGTTCATTATTGGTTTACTATCATGTACCTTCTTTCATGATTGGTTCATTCTGTTATCTCTACCTGATGATGTAACACTTTAAAACTCTCTGCAAGAGGACAACCGGGGTCTCTCTGCTTTAGCTTCCCTTCAAGCTAACTGGCCCCTGCCCTCTCGGGGGCAGGAGAAAATAAACTTGGAATGCAGCTGACAGAGTTTCCACTCTTTTCTCCATACCTTCCGCTGCTGGCTACAGCATGCCTACATGCTGTGAGGAGGCGTTGGGCTGCACTGGTAAACTGAGGCACGCAAACCTCAGCTACCATCAATTCGGTCGCTGGCTCACGTGGGCATCGGACCCCGAAAACCTGCAAGCCAGGCTGGGAACAGCCAGGCCGGCGGAGATTTTAACAGCAAGGGTGTGAGGTAAAAGGAAATGGAAGAACGTGTTTGGAACTGTATGCCTTAGTATGATAGTGGCACTGAGATAGAATCAGTTTGGGGAGACACACAGACCTCAAAGCTGATATGTAGTTTTAAGATATTGGTATAGAGTACAGTTTCTGTATAATATATAATATTAATAATATCATATGACTGTGATCATAATCAGTGTTTCAAGAGGAAGACGGCAAATATTTGTTTCACATTTAATTCAAACAAATATAAAAATGACAGGTTGAATAGAGTGGTGTGTCATGACAGAGAAGTAAAAAACAACTCTACAGATTTTATATCCTCTTTGAACTAAAGATCCTATAAAAGCCAAAGAACTCTGAAACATTGTGGATAATGTCATGCTGTTCTATAAGAGCACAGTTTTTAACACAATCCTTTAAGTCTTTCATTGCATATAATTTTCATAAATAAAAAATATATTTTGTTTTCCTAAAATTCATAAGTCCAAGAAAAAAAAGACAGAAATAACTACTTTGACCAATTCTACCTCAGCTTAACAAGCTGAGAGCTACCAAGTGTAAATATTATAAAACATGTGCATCAACTCTTTACAAAGCAAAGGAGCATTGTCTATAAAAATCTTGAACCTCCATCGCCTGCCTCTTTGGGCTATCATTTATACCTGTACAAAGAAAGTGTAGAGTGCAGTCATACCAAAAGGCTCACCTATTCCAAGTACAAAGTAGCACTTTTTGGTCTTATTATGCATAAAAATATGATTTAAGAAAAGACTTGAGTGAACTTTGTCAGAATTTTGAAACAACTTATAAATCACTTCTAACAGGTTTTCTTCATTTTCAAGAAAGATGGTAGAAATATTTGTTGCAAAGTTTTTCATTCCCAGACTGAGATAGTCTAAATATTTAATCAGGCACAGAAATACAAACCAAAGCATGTTAACAAAAATTATGCATACCTCAGTAAAGTTCCCTGTAATAATAATTTAAGAGACGAAGTGACTGAGACTATGCTACAGGGCAGTTTCCATTGAGTACATTTGAAGCTGTAGGCTAAGCTCTTGTTTATGAAAGCTGTATGGAAGATATTTTATATTTCACAAAGTACTGCATCTATTTATCTCTTATAGATGCAGTGGCAAAGAGGAGATTCTTCTTAATCTGCTGCTCATCAGCATGTATTAAAAACCTTTGCTGGCCAGGCTTGGGTATGATGTATGTTTCCTAAGTTTTCAGTGTTTCAGCATAAGTGTCACACACATTACAATGATAGTCATTAGTGCTACTTGCATCTAATTGCTTTTTACATACCTCATCCATGCAGCTGTTCATATATCAGTGTTAGAAATGGGTTTGGAACACCAGTGTCAGCATCTTGATACAGAGGGCTGAAACAAACACATTTGTTATGATTCCCCGTGCCACCTAGGAGATTTGAATGCTCAGTTCCCATTAATTAACATCCAAGTCCCCTGAATGCCTGACTATCTCAGCTTTCATCTCCCATGAATCTTTCAGGAAACAGTATAAGCTTTGACACTGCAAAGTTCAGTGTGCTTAAATATTTGTACATGGGAAGTAAAGGTCTTATATACTCTGGAAAAAAAGGTTAAAAATATATAATAATATGCAAAAAAAAGTTAAGATACTTCAGAGATATCAGGTATACTTGTTAGCAATATTTAGAATTACTCTTTCATTACGGATACTCTCCCATTAATTTCTTTAAATATTTTCCTTCCAAAGAAATGCAGTCAACTATGTTATAATTAACTTGGCTGCCAAAAGATATTATATATCATCAGATGCTCTACCGGCCTAAGGTAGTCATAGAGTGGCAGCTGTATTGTTCAGTGTTTAATCAGGTCAAAGCTGTGGCAACTTTAATTACAGTTATTGTCAAGACGCTGCTTAATGCTTGCAACAAACCTTGTAATATGTCAGCTCTTGAATCTTTTCTTTTGGGCATATGTAAGTGAAAAGACTGTCCCTGTTAAATTTGACAGGCATGATTCTATAAGAAAAATTGACATATTGCTAGATAAATTTGGGGTAATTTGGACATGTATTGTGAGGATAGGAAGTAGGCAAGCATATTGAGGCAAAATAGAAAATCCTTACTCTCGTAGCTAACACAGAGGATAAGAAACAGGTGCAGAGAAAGTGGGGCCAGCAAGTCACAGAATCTTTTCCCTTTCTTAAAAAAAAAAAAAAATCCCACTACATACACCCCACTATTTTAAAAGCAAAGTATTATCATGTGTTATCATGCATCATTATAATGTATCCACCTGAGTCATCACACTCTACTAAAGATGTAGACCTGCCATTCATGCATCTGCCACCTGGCTCAAGAAATTAATTAGTCTAGTGGTCCTTTGCCGTTTGTTTTCCAATTTATAGTGTCATTTTGTTCTGCATAAATATTACATTTTGCAACAGTGTTTCCCTACTTTTCCCACACTAATAGTTTGGCTCATTTTCTGTTTTTCTACAGGTGTATCCACACTGTCTCTATTCTCCTTGGATCCCAAGGCCCCATCTGAATCAAACAAAATTACTTCTCTCAAGGAAGTGAACTGAAAGGTTAGTTGGCTTCAAAATTGTCTTCTTGTAAATCTGCCACATCTTAAGGATGGATAAGGTTTCATTCTCTCTGCTCACAATAATCCTTCAACATTATTCTGACATATATCAAATCATATCACACTATGCCTCCACAAGCAATGGTTGAGATGCATGCAGCCCACACTGGGGGTGTCATGTTATCAAAAACAAGAGAACAGTCTCATTATTTATCTGGCAAGTTTATGTTTTCATAAGGGGTGCTTGTTATGAGCAGAAACACCTAAGATGTGTCAGAGTACAGAATAATAATTGAGGGGTGTGGAGGCAAAGAAACTCCTTTGTCTGCTCGGTCTTTTGCTATGGTTTCTTTGGTGATCCAGTCACCGTGCTCTAAATATGATCTTCTAAGGAGTGAGTTGAAAGGAATAATCACTTCTCTCTAGCTAGTGGCAGTGCTTCTGTGTTAGGAAACAGACTAGGAGCTGAGCATAAGCACGAGGCCAGAGGAGTCAGGAGCCAAACCACAATGACCTTATTCCAGTGTACCTGGGCGAGGTAAGCTGGGCAGAACGAGGAGTGGCAGATGGGGTCAGGCCAGAGTTGAGATCACCATACATATTTGTGGTGATGATGCAGGTCTGGGTCAAGTCGTGAAGTCAATCAACGTTTCAGGTTTAAGTCCAGCAGTGGTAAGTGGTATCAGAAATAACCCAGCAGTTGCCAGGCACGTCTATAGTAATGGAGCAAGACTGAGGCCAGGTCAAAAAGACAGTCCACAGATCAAGGCTCAGACCAAAAAGGTCCCTAGCCAGGCACTTACAGAGCTAGGGCAGAGCTTGAGCCATGTACATGGAAAAACTTCTCAGGCATGAGCTGAATATCCAGGCACGAGCTTAAAGGAAGCCCAGGGCCCAGGGGCAGGGGTGTTTCCGAGGCCTGAGGTCTGCCCAGTCGCTGCCCTACTTAGATGGACAGGGGAGAAGAATTATAACAAAAGGCTCATGGGTCAAGATATGTACAAGGAGATATCACTCAACGATTATTGTCGTGGGCAAAACAGACTCAACTTAGGGAAACTGATTTAATTTATAACCAATTATATCAGAGTGGGATAATGCAAAATAAAATCCAAATCCACTATGGAGTCCTCTCTCCACAAGGCTGCAGGTCCTGCCAGGAGCCTGCTCCAGCATGAGCTTCCCATGGGGTCACAAAATCTGTTGGACATCTACCTGCTCTGACATGGGGTCTTCCACAGACTGCAGGTGGATCCCTGCTTCCCCATAGACCTGGAGCACCTCCTCCCCCTCCTTATTCACCAACCTTGGTGTCTGCAGAACTGCTTCTTGCATATGCTCACTCCAGCTGCATCTGCACAGGGGCTTCTCTCCCCCTTCTGGAATCTGTTATCCCAGAGGGGCTACCAGCATTGCTGACGGGCTCAACCTTTGCCAGCATTGGGTCCATCTTGGAGCCAGCTGCCATTGGCTCTGACAGACACAGGGGAAGCTTCTGGCAGCTTCTCACAGAAAACACTCCCCTTCCCCCCATGTCTACCAAAACCTTTCCATGCAAACCTAGTACAATTATTCGTGTCTGGCCCAATAGTAAGAGGTTCAAAGGAAAGAAAGAGATAACGAATGTTAAATATTTGGAAAGATGAAGCCTAATTTGTAGTATATGAGTATACGAGTGAGTAGGGGGAGTAGCTGAGTTTTTTTTTGTTTGGTTTTGTTTTTACTGTGGTAGAAAAGGAATCTCTTACTATTTGGGGAATTTTTTAGAAGCAGATATAAAAAAGGTCTTTTTTTTGTTACATATAGAGCTTTTATGCATTCATTCAGGTAGTTTACACTCTGATTGTGAAGGCTATTAATTTTACTCTAATAAGTGCCTCAAAAAACAGTTAAATAATTTAAAAAACCCAAAAGATGCCTCTGATTCATAACCAGTTATAGCTATGATGAGAATGGACATTAATTTTCATATATTGCAATGGAATCTAGGAAGTTAACTGTAAATCATCTTCCTAACAGTAGCAGAAGTGCCTTGGGTACCTCACTGTAGGTACACATTGATGTCTATTCTAGGCACCAATTCTCTTCTCCCTCTAAAAAAAGTAAGACTCAATTCTGAGTTACACAAAGGCAGAGCATGAAACAGAACTAAAAAGCCACCTAAGTGTCCATTTCCAAAGAAGAGCCATGATTCTTGGTGATTCTTGGAGTACATTTTTTCCAAGGAGGATAGAGTCTTTGAGCAATGGAAAAGTCAGCAAGCAATATAATAAAACTGATAAGGGAAGATATCTAAATTCTTTTGCCCTTCTTTGCCATAGAATAATAGAATAATAGAAGGGTTTGGGTTGGGAGGGACCTTAAAGATCATTTAGTTCCAACCACCCTGCCATGGACAGGGATACCTTCCACTAGACCAAGTTGCTCAAAGCCCCATCCAACCTGGCCTTGAGCAGTCCAGGGATGGGACATCCACAGCTTCTCTGAGGAACCTGTTCCAGTGTCTCACCACAATCACAGAAAAGAATTTCTTCCTAATATCCCATCTGCTTTCTGTTTGAAGCAATTTCCCCATGTCCTATCACTTATGCCTTTGTGAAAAGTCCCTTCACAACTTTCTTGTCAGCCACCCTGAGTTACTGGAAAACTACTGGAAGGTCACCTTGGAGCCTTCTCTTCTTCAGGATGAACAACCTCATAAAACCTGAATTCTTTGTATGCACAATCCTTCACAAGAATCTAAAAGTATCATGGTACAGACAGCTTGAGAGCTTAGGAACTCTTAAGAAAATTAGGACTTCTCAGTTATTTATGTTGATTGTGGGAGTTAGAAAAATAACAGCCAGCTTTGGAAACACCATGGAAACATCAGTAATTTTTTAATCTTTATGTATGTATTGGTAGGCTTTAGAGGGTCAAACTCCTTTTAAATTTTTATTAATGTATCACTTTTTTCAGTTTAGGGATTGAAATTTCCCTAGTTCAGCATAATGAGTGGAATTCATAATTACTAATGGTGTTCGTTTGGAGAATATAAAGGTTTTACTGGAGCCCGAAAAGTTATTAAAAGAGATTACCTTGATCTGTTCATCTGTCATCATAATTATCTCTCTAGAATCAAATAGGTTATATTGCCTAGGTTTTGGAAAGTAGTCATGGATAGGATGGATGTTTATCAATTATGAATCAACTAATTTATACTATACCTATGCAAACACTGTTTTAACACTATGTCAGATTTTATTCTCTTGATGGATTTCCTGAAGAGAAGTTCTCAGCTCCTAGCTTCTAATTTTTCAGATAATTTTCACTAGAGGGTTATGATACACAAATCATTGGACAAAATATTTCAAATAAATGATGATAACAAATAACTTACATTTTTATAACATCTTTCATCTTGATTCAATATCCAGTATCTCAGTAATGCCTAATTTTAAAATACTTCATGCAGAATCCATCCCTCATGTGTACCTTTTATTACTGCTGATTGCTATTTTGCTGTGAAAGCAGGCAAGTAGACAGGCAGCTTTTTCCAGAGTAGCAAACACACAAACTAACTGGTCTTTGAAAACTGTTATTTTAATTTTCCTTTGGGGTGCTTTTATATAAAATTTTATCAGAGATTATTACTAAATAAATAATTAGTATATCTTTATTATGTTATAGCTTATATTGGTGAATAATATTTATCATGTGAAGAAATGGGAAAGTCTTCATAGTAGTATTATTTGCCCACTGACAGGAGAATTAGAAGAGTTACACAGATATATCAGTTTTCCCAAAAAAAACATCAGTGTTTTTACAACCTGGTATTTAAATAATGCATTATAAATAACCTGCTCCTTAGATGGCAATGACAGCACCAGCAAACAGCAACTGCAACAAACAACAGTAACACAGACCTCCATTCCCAGGCTGATCATAAAACAGAAATTCTGGCGGTGGATCCTGAGTTAAACGTCACATATTTAACAGCTCTATACTTAACATCTCTATCCCCTGGACAGATTTATCCTTCAGATACCTTGGTATTTGGATTGATCAGTCACAAATTAATGTACTGTAAACACTGAAGATTTCACATAAAAATACTTAATCTATATTGGGAGTGATACAATGCAGAATGTTATAGTTTAAGGTAAATAGAATTAAAATCATGTATCAAATATTTTTCTTTTTCGAACTGCAATGATATCTAATCTATTAGTAGAAGAAACTTTGGTTATTTAGAGGTGAATCTCCCAAAAGTAATAATGCCCTAGCTCTACCTTCACTGAAGACAGTGGTAAATTTTCATTATACTTAACAGGAAAAGAATTTGGCCATTGTTTTGAGAACTCCACCTTTAGGCTAAGCTTTATTCAACTACTTAATTAAAATTTCTGCTTGTTTTCTACTTGGTTATTATTCCTATGGTGAGCTTAATTGCTGCTATATGAACAGTGCATTTGACTGGAGATATTTATTAGTTTTTAGCTGAGAAGCATTCACTTGTTATACACAGTTTGTGGTAAGTTATGTTAAGCAGTACCCTAATTCTGTGCACATAGTTCATGTGATGAAGCCTGAAAGTGTGAAACTATATAAAGCAATTAGTTTCTGTTGTCATTAAAAACTGACAGTAATATCTTTATTCGTTCAGATGCTGTAAACTCCTCTCCCTCTACTTGCTTGTTTAAGTATTATTATGGCACTGCATTATGTTCTGTGTGTGGCTGGGGATTTTCAGAGGTTGTGCAACATTCATATTCCATACATGTACAACATTCCATCCCAAGTTCATACTAAAAGTGTTTACTTTTGCAACCCCTTTTTTTCCCCCAATAACAAACCCAGAAGGAATAATTATGATAATAATAGTAGGCAAGAAAATTTGCAACAATTAATATATCTGTCAAGTACAAGAAACTTTTTTTCTAGCTTTTTTCTGTCTGTTATGTATTGAATCATTAAATATGCTTACATTTAGTCTTTAGTACTTGACAGAAATATTTAATAATACTTCCTTTTCATACTGTACAATTCTGACATCCTCCATCTTCCAATATCTTGTTTAACTGTGGATCCACATCATTAACTTCAAAAAGGTGCACTGATCCCAAAAGCAGGTGGAGGAGCGAGGGAGAAATAAGTTGACATACAGACACATTTTCTCAAACACAAAATTCTGAACTACTCAGATGGATAGTGAATGTAGCCAGTATATCTGTTTAGCCCTCATCCCTCTGATGAAATATGGTATTGTTTCAACAGTATATGCTACACACGTGAATAGCTCTAGACTGTCTGTAGTACACAAGACTCAAATACTCTTTTCTTTTCAGAATTATTATATTCAACAAATTTACCTTCTGAAAATACAGTTATACCTGCCTATTCTCTTTTTGCATCACCTTAATACAGGCACAATTTGATAATTTACAGTATTCTTTTTTTCTTGAAGACATTTTGACTAACAGTTTCTATGTAGATACGTATCTTCCATCTTATGATGTCATTCAACATACTGCAATTACACAAAAGCTGGAAAGACAAATGCATATTATACTATACAAACTTTAATACAAAGTATGTTTTTTCTTATAGAAAGATTACTGCCTATTTTTTAAGGATCATACTTTGATACATACTTCGTTCTCTCATACCTAATGACCATAGCAAGATGTAGTTTTCCTTGTATTTTTTTTTATATTTTATGTCTTCATTACATCACACTGTAACATCAAGTTGTCCTTCTTCACAACCCAACTATTCTTCAGGAAAAAAATGTTTTCACTTACTAAATATTTGTAAAAAAATATCTCTTCCTGAAGTTTGTGTTTTACTTAAAATGTCATCTTTGTGTACCTTGATTTCAAGGCATGTTGAATTTCATGCATGTGAGGATGTCTACAATTCCTTCTGTTTCTTTTATGCATTTAAGTCATGTTTTTAACAGGAGGAGTTCTGAGTAATTTTCTCAGTGAAAAAAAAATGGTATCTTAGTTACCTAAGAGAAAAAAGTATTTTTGTGAATTTCTATTGTGTGGAATTGTATATAATACATGATTTAAATGGAAGTCATATGTTCCTTAGTCATTCTAATAAAGTTTCTAGTTTAAAGAAAAAAAAATTGCAGCAGGGGTCAAAATGCTAACCCAGTAATGTTTTCAAAGTCATGTGGTTTATTCAAATCCACATATTTTTCTGATAGAATCCAAGAAAGATTCCTATTTTTTACAGAAGTTTACATCTATTATACCTGTTATCTAGGTACATTGAAGTTTTCCTAGGACATAAGAACAGGTTAAATACTTCTCAAACATTTTCATGAAATGGACAGCTTAGTAGGTACAGCCAAAGGAGAGGCAAAGACAACTGAGAGGCCATTATGTGGATTAATTCAAAAAGTCATTTTAGCCCTTGGAAGATATCCCAGTGTCCTAGAATTAGGCAATGACAAAGTTGAGCTTTATGTCTCTTGTGTGCAATCACTTACTTCTCCACCTTTCAGCTGGCACTGCATGCCCTTTGGCTATTACTGAGAATGTAGCTGAGTTTTAACTCATTAATGTGACAGCAACTCGCCAGCTGACACCGGAGGCCTTGTGCTTAAATGGGCATGTTCACTGAATTCTTGTGGGATTCCTTTGTTGTGAGTGAGCATGGATCAGAGAGAACAACCTAATTGCTCAGCAGCAGCCAACATACTGACTCTGTTTAAGAGAACTTGTGTGAATGATTCATGCCAGTTGTCTGAAGAAGTGGGGACGGCGACTAAATGCTTTAATGCCTCTTTTAATAATAAAATTTTAATATGGTTAGGGAGGATGTAAGAAACACAAGGAAAATTAAAATGAGCTAGAAATATTATCACTAACTAGTCTTGCACTCTTTCTGGAAGTTATTTAGTAATCAATCCTACTTTGTCAATTCAGGTTTATGTTTTCATTTAAACTAACAAGGTTCATGTCAATACAAAATAATGTACTAGGAAATAGGCTGCCAACTGTCTTTAAAGTAAGCTCCCAAAACCCAACCAAAAAGACCCACCTCAGTTGTGATAGTAGAGCCTATTTTGGCTTCTCAGTAACTCAACCATTTTACACTACCTGAAATATGTTTTCATGTATTTTATATCTCCACTTACTCCACTGTAAATATTAAGACGAAAAGGAAAAATATAATCAATTAAAACAGTTATTTTAAAAAGTTTGTTTAACTCCTGTCTCATTTGATATTGAAAGATGCTTATAGGGAGCGCAAAAGTAGTTGAGTCAAAAAGTGTGTGTATGTTGGGAGAAGGAATGGCACACTGTTGGTTAGTTTGGAAAATGTCACGTGGTTTCATAGGTAGGACTCCAAATATATAGGGAGCTATTACTGCTAAAACATTAATTTTGTTTATCAGGCACAGATATATGTATTGACACATTTGAAGACTTACATCTGTTGAAATGATAAGCAACCAAATTACAATTATGGTAGGACAAATTCAAAATATATGAGTCTATCAGTGAAACAGAAAGGTTACATGACAGGAAACTCAGGAATAAAACTGTGTGGCTTACATTGCAAATTTAAATGATTGTGCAGCATCATGTCTCAAATTGTGGAAGTGATTCTGATCTCTGTAGTAATTACATGCTGTTGACTTCAGTAAATTTTCTTCAGATTTGCACAGTTGTCAACTGGCAAATATAGCCTATAGCTTTTGGGAAGGAAGTTTCACTTTTGAAGTTGAATATCTAACCAACCTAAAGCTTAAGGTGTTGGTAAAAAATCAATAAATAATTAAATAAACATGAAGATGTAGGAAGAGGAAAAAATGCTCTGCCATTATTACTGGGATCATAAGAACCTCACAAAAGTCAGTGCATTTACTATGCCTCTGGGATTTAGAAACAGTGGATGTAAGGAGATGTAAGGATAGCAATGGAGTTACAAATGATAATGCTACCAAGAAAGCTACTGAAATGAACTGCAAGCAACTTAGAAGTTCATGGATTTTGCAATTCAATACATCCTAAGGGAATAGTTTTAGAAGTGAACATTGAAAGTTTAATGTCAGGCAGCGTGGAAATAAGCATTTCACAATTTCTAACACTTGATTTAAGCTGCCTTGTGTAAAGGATTTATATTTTCTTTTTAAGATTGCATCATATCTGGCAGCAATAATAACAATAAAAACATTGAAACCTGTAAAATGGTTTCTCCTGGAAAAGGAGTTGATATTAATGAATGATTCAGCACTTGGAAAACAGTATGTTTATCAGTATCAACAGTAGACTAAAAGCAAAGCGAGTGAGCAGAAAATTTCACTGGAATAAATCAGTGACAAGTTTCATAAACCTGATAAATTTTTACAGAGGAATCTCAAACAGACAGAGAGATTTTTCATAGACATAAAATAGTTTTACTACTATATCTACTAAGTAAATTTTTGAAATCAGCATAAGTTTTGTTGTTTTGTTATTATGATATAAACATATTTTTCTTCTTTATTTTAAGGTGGATGTGGTAACTATTTACTATTAGCATATGTCTTAATTTCCACTGGTTTCTAGTAATATTACTGAAAGTTGAAAGAGATCAAGGATCAACCGGCAGCCAGAATTTCTTTTCTCTCTTAAATTTATGACTAGAGGAAAATTTATATAAATATATAATGAATTCATAAAAGCAGTATCACTGGTGATATTTAATGTAATTCTGTAGCATAAAAGCTTACTCTATGCCATTCAGATCAAGAGCATTTTTTTTGGGGGGGGGGGGTTTGTAGCTCTTTTTTCACAGAATCACAGAATAAGCCAAGTGGGAAAGGACCCACAAAGATTATAGAGTCCAAATCTTGGCCCTGCACAGGACCATCCCCAAGAGTCACACCATGTGCCTAAGAGCATTGTCTAAACACTTCTTGAACTCTGTCAGGCTTGATGCTGTAACCACTTCCCTGGGGAGCCTATTGCAGTTGAACTTCATACGGCTGGTGATTGCCCGCTCCTACAACTTATCAAGGCATCTCTGCAGGGCCTCCCTGCCTTTAAGGGAGTCAACAAACAGCTCATCCCAGTTTTGTATTGTCAGCAAACTTAGTATCCCTTCCAGTCCTGTGTTCAAGTCCTTTATGAAGACGTTGAAGAGCACTGGGCCTAAGATGGAGCCCTGTGGAACCCCACCAGTGACAGGTCACCTGTCTGATGTCACCCCATTCACCATAACCCTTTGTGCCTGACCCCTGAGCCAGTTGCTCACCTATTACATGATGTGTTTATCCAGCTGTGTGCTGGACATTTTGTTCAGAAGGATACTTGAGACACAGTATCAAAAGCTTTACTGAAATCCAGACAGATCACATCAACTGGCTTCCCTTGATCAAGTAGGTGGGTAATATTTTTGTAAAAAGAAATCAGATTTGATAAGCATGACTTTTCTGTCATGAAGCTGTGCTGGCTGTGACCAATGACTCTGTTGTTTCTCAGGTGTTTTTCAATACCTCCCAGAATAATCTTATCCATAACTTTACCAGGCACTGAAGTGAGACTAAAGGCCTGTAGTTTCTGGGGTCCTCCTTCTTGCACTTCTTGAAAATAAGGACAAGGATAGCCAGCTTCCAGTCAGCTGAGATCTCTCTGGATTCCCAAGACTGCTTGAAAATCATTGAGAGGCTTTGCGATGACATCAGCTTACTCCTTTAGGATGGCTTAGACAGTGTTATGAAGGACTTTTTGCCCATTATGGCAAAAGTGTATAAAAGAAGCTGTGGCCACCAAAGCCCACCCCTCCCTGAATATACCTCCTGACTGGAACTTTGGACTGTGAGTTAAGCTAAGGGAATTTGACATAAGATAAAGATGACCACATTGTCCAGTTATCTCAGATCTAGGGAGAAGTAAACAAGGCTGAAGGAGAGGAATATATCCACAAGAAAGCTGAATTCAGCAGCTATTCTGAAAATCAGCTCTGGCTGGGCTCGAGTTGGGGAGGCCATAGAGGCCAGGTTTGCACACACACTCCCCCCCATTGGGGGGTAGAGAGAGAGAGTTTTTGTGTATGTGGTGCAATCTCTGCTCAGAGGGACTTAACACCCATCCTCCCTTACAAAAACTGACTCAGTTGTAAAAACTCCCACACTGGACAGGCCACGTATACATGGGATATTCACATGAGAGGCAGCTGAGGAGGTGTCATAATCCATCAAAGACCCCTGAAGCACTCCCCAGATGCATCCCTGAGGCCTTGCAGCACAGCACTGCACATGATGCAAAGTGATGCAATAGACCCAGAGTCTGCTGCAAGAGACAGTCAAACTTGCTCCCTGCGGGGAGGTGCTTGGGCATTCCCACCTGACCCAAATGTACATTAATCTACTGAACTCTTTTGTGTGGGACTCATCACCAGGAAGCCCAGTAGAAGACGATCAATGGGACACCATCAGGATCCACAGAGTGGTGATATTTTCTACTTAATCTGTCTCTGTCACTCTCTTTGTCTTTGTCTTCACCCCCCCTCTCTCGCTCGCTCTCATTTACTGTTAAATACAATCCATACTATTGACTTCAGCATATGGTCTCATTTGCACCTTAACTCAGGCAGAGGCATCTCTCTGCAAATTTTAATAATTGGAGGGTAACATCTGGGTAACTATTTTATACCACATGACAGATGCTGAATCAAGCTGAATCACTATAATATTCATTGCAGTCCTATTTGAATACAAGTTTACTCTGACCCCAGAGTCTTGATGAGGTTAAAGATCAAGCCAAGGGGAAATTTTTCTGTTCTTGAAGAATGTCTTGCAGATGGCTTATAAAATTCTAAAGATCCTTTGGCCCTTGAGCTTGCCATAACTCAGGAATTGCCATCAGTTTTAAAATTTACCTTTGGAAATCTTCTCCAACATTCCTTCTCTCTGAAAATATAATGGTTACATTAAAGTAAGAGCTTTGCAGAATTATTTGTAATTCTGTACTTTCAAGTTCAAGTTTCAAAGCCATACAAACACTGTGTTCAGTGTTTGAGTTTGTTCCTCTAGATTAGTCAGCAAAGTCTTCCACTAAGAATATAGAACCCTGTAGACAGAATGTCAAAGTTTCTGTAACTAGCAGGAAATAATGTTTTCTGTCTCAGAAAAAAAAATATAAGACAACAGAGCTACTGTAATTCTGCCTACTAGTCGGAGTCATTTTTGTGCTCTGCTAGGAAAACTGATGAGGGAGATCATTTCTCAGGAAACTGTGCTTGAAACATGAAGTAATCATAGCCGCAAGAATTAAAAAAAAAAACTTCATCCATGTTAATACTCCTGAAGTATTTATATATTCTATTGTGTATACAAGTATTTGTAGTTTCTTGGTAGTCAAAGAATACCTTGCCTTCAGTTGTCTTGTTTTATTATTTGATTACTTAATTGATAATTGGTTAATTTTTACCACTCATTTAAATGTCACTGCATTGAATTTACAATTTAATGTTTTATTTATTTTAACTTGGAAATGTTTTTTTAACATATGGGTAGTTAAAGTAATAAAATTAATGTAGTGCCTTACCTTGGGAGCTGTCACTGAGCTAGTGTTTTCATAGGACTTTTGTTATATTTGCTGTCACTAAGGAGTTTTTTATGTGGCAGTTATGCAATAGTCTAATACTGAGATACATTTTCAGCACTTGTTCCTGTCTGGATTTAGGGCGTTCAGTAGACAGAACTGTGCATTAAAGGTCATTTTTAATGAATGCCAGGAACCAATACAGGCATATGTACATAAGTACCTGCAAAGGAAATGCCACTTAAAAATAAAGATGTTTTTCTCTTGGGCAATGATATGTCAGGAAATTAATTTTAAAATCCAGGATATTTCTGTTCTCTTCACCAGGTATTCCCACATTAAATTTTACTAGTCTTAACAGTCTAGTTACAAGGACATGGGGAAATTTTAAAAATAATTTTCTCCATATATCTTTATAAAGAGTAAGATTCTATTTATCTGTGTGTGTTGGTGCTTGACTGAAGGATCAGTTTTCAGCCTGTAACAGATAACATGGCTCAGATGCCAACAAAGATAACAAGCCAGGGGAAGCTTTTTCAAAATTTTCATATGCTACTTTTTCTGCAACAAAACACTTAAACTTACATTATTATATTTTAAGTGAACAAGGAATGTGGATACAAAAACCGTATCGAACAAAAATTACTTTGTCTCTATTTCTTTTATTTTCAGTACTTAACAATAGGTTCTATAGTAACAAGACATAGGGTATGATTCTCTATTTACTTTTATTTCATGCTGGTTCATTTTCTTTGGCTAATGATTATAATATAAACATTGCATAGCTAAATGGCAAATCAAGTTCCATAAGTAATAAGTTTATTGGATTTTATCAGAATTATTTTGATGAGTCTACTTTTGCTGCATTAAGTAAATTCATTTTCCAAGTGAACACAACAGTTATTTAACAGCTCTCAGGAATACTAGATATCAGGCTTATCCTGACATAAAGATACCATCTTTGTTTAAATCTTCCCTCTTCCTGTAATGCCAAGTGAGTTGACAAACAGCAATAGATTTAAAATCTGGCCAAGAAACTAGAGATAATTAAAAATACATCTGAATGAAATCACTGAATTTAGGGCTTCAGTGAGCTAACAAGCCTCAGGAGGGACTTGCTAAAGATAATGCTGAATTGAAGAGCGGAAAATAACTGGTACCAAAAAAAAAAAAAATGCTGTTATTTAAAAAGAGCAGAACTCTCTTAGTGAATACACTGTTTATACTTATATCTTCTGTTAGATCAAACAGAGGCTTTGGTAATTCTGTTGTCCAGTAAAATATGAATACATAAATAATACTATTCAGATATTTTTAGTGCTTTCACCATTGTGCTTTTAGGTGCAAAGTTATGATGGCATGCTAGGCTAACATTCCAAACAATAGACCATCCTTGTACGGCAACAAAGTAACACACCAGATGAGTAAGGGAATGATGGCAACAAAATGGTATCTTCAGCCAAACAGTTCATGGATACTTTCTGTTTCTCAAGCCTGTTCATTAGCAAAGTTGAGATCTGAACATAAGCAGATCAGAATGGAAATCCAGCATTGCATGAAGCAGAAAATTAGGATATTTCTTCATAAATTTTTCATAATAAAGTATAAGACATACTTCCAGTTAAGGATTTACAGATAAAGCCAACATCTTAATCCACATAGCAGTCGGCATGAAGCAGAGATCATCATGGGTACATAGTGACTTCTTTTGTGTTCCTAAGAGGAAATATAAAGACTGTCTTCGTTCTCTTACCTTCTACTTTGGTTAGCAATATTTTTTTCTGGTAAAATTTGGATGAAGTAATTGAAGACCTACAGCAATTTTTTTGAGGGTAAAAGGACATGTTCTTAACAGGCCAAAGGAAATAAAATTATATTTTAAGTCAAACTTCAATCTTTTATTTTCTAAGCACCTTTTCTGAAAGTGTTTTAGGGAATTTGCATGTATGTTTATGTACAACACCACCTTTTTTCTCTGCTATCTCTTCTGGAACCCATGTGTGGCATGCAGGAATGTATTAACATTTTTCATGCTACTACCAGAAATTATTTGATCTAATCTGAAAAGGTGTAAAGAACCTAATAGATTATTATATTTAAGGTGATGAACAGAGTATTATGCATTAATTTGGCTCTTTTAACAACAACAGGACATCAAGTACCATTTAACCTACAGACATTTTCTAATACCTACATACTTTATCTGTGTTCAAGGTTAAGTTATGCAGAAAAAAACTTACAGCAGTTAGAGCAAAGTCTGTATGTAGATGAATCATTGCTTTCAGTAGTCATCAATATCTGAAAAGCCTTTCAAATGGTTTTGAGTAGTCCCTTCTTGAGCAGTTACAAAGGTGTCTCTGATTACTTGCATTAGCTGTCTCCTTTTGGGCCTCACTTTGTTTAGGTTCACCCAGGCATGCCCTCAGGCACATTTCTTAATCTTGTGTTGATATAAGTTCCACTTACAGAAGGAGGTCATTTGAACCTCTTCTTGCCCCAAATTTTACAGCAAATTTGAAAAACTACACTGAGTATTCAGAGATAATGATCTTTCTTCTCAAAGTTCTCATTCATCTCAGTAATATTACTCACACTTACTGAGGATATTCATCAGACTTTGTTAGGTCTTGATTAGCCTGCAGGAAAAGTACTTAATATCAATAATAGGAGGGTACAATTCTGCAGTACTGACTCACCAAACAAAACTTACTTCTGCATGAATAAATAGCACTTATTATGAGAAGAGATATTAAGATGATGCACTGTCCAAGAGTTTTATTATAAAGTCTGGCTATTACATGTTTGCAGGAACTACTATGAAATCTTTAATCTTTTATTTTGAATGGCTATGGGACAAGGTTATTGCCATGGAAAATAAACATGAAGTGTTCAATTGAGAAATAAGACACTAAGATCTAAAGTTAAAATTAGAACTGCAGACAAATAAAAGATCCATAGAGAAGCCTAAATTCCCAAGGGATCTAAAAATACTACCATGAACATTGACCTTACAACTGGAAGCATACAGAATTCCCAAGTCTCAAAAATGCGAAGCAGTTCAATGCCAACAAACCTATATACCAGTACTGTTCACAGAAAAAACCTGCCCATTTTCCTAACTTATGTGTAATGTTTGAGCCTCTATAGGTGCTCTAAACAACTTTACAATTTCTAGTGTGAGAATCCAGGACTTGCCTTTCCCAACTACGCACTCTAAACTGCAGGCTACAGAAACGTCTGATTCTGTATCTGTAGACAAGAATTTTATGTTGTAAGTATAACCAAAAGGAGTAAAGAACATGAATGTTTTTCCTTTCTAAATCTGAGCATAGGAAAATTTGATGCCCAAATAGATAAAGTCCATTTGACTCAATGAGATTACTTTTATTTAAATTAATTTTTGCTTACAAAGCTGGAAGAAGCTTATTTCCCCTCATAACCTACATTTCCATTGAACAGTTAAGTTGACCTTCAAATGTAAGCCTCTTTGTAAACCTAAAATTCCCATGAGTGCCTGGTATGCACTGGTGCCTCATGACAGTGTTTTGTGCTATAGAAATAAAGCAAATGTCCCTTCTGGAAGAGAGGGGTCTTTGAAAGCAACACCTGTAGCCTGCATCACGACCACCTCTGTTAAGAGGAAAAGAAGGGTAGTTGTAATAGGTGACTCCCTTCTAAGTGGAACAGAGGGCCCAGTATTCAGACTGGACTCAACGCAAAGGAAAGTCTGCTCTCTCCCAGGGGCTTGGGTAAGGGCCATTACTGGAAAACTCTCCAGTCTTGCAAGGCCCCTCGAGTACTACCTGTTGCTGGTTTTTCAAGCTGACAGTGACAAAATAACAAAGAGAAGTCCAAGGGCAATCAAAAGAGACTTCAGGGCCTTGGGACATTGGGTTGAAGGATCAGGAGCACACCTAGTGGTTTTCTCAATCCTTCTAGTAACAAGGAGTAATACTGACAAGAATAGGCAGATCTGTCAGGTCAGTGTGTAGCTCTGAGACTGGTGTACGCAGAAAAAGTTCAGGTTTTTTGACCATGGGATAATCTATTCAATGCCTGGTCTACTGACACCTGATAGGATCTAGAGGGGAAGAAGAGCTTTTCTCTAGTGGGGAAGAAGATTTCTAGCACACGGTGATCACAGATAGAGCTTTAAACTAACTTGAAAGAGGGAAAAAGAAAATACCAGGCTTGCAAGTGATGAGCAATGGAATGGTGTGGAGGATGAAATAACGGGACATCACACACCGATCAATATGATCATGTGAAGCCATTTATTATTGGAAGAATATACACTTATATAGCATTTTTAGTTCTGACTCCATAATGTTTCAAACATCGTGTGGTCAAAAGCAGTATAATGATTGGGTGCTTGCTACTGTTAGCATGTTGTGTCTAAACTTCTAATTGGACACTTGCTGTGACAACTATTCACCGTATTTCAGCTCCTCACATCCTTTTTGTTCAGCATAATGTATCAATCTTATTTAAACTAACTTATTGTTTCAGCAATTCCTAAACTATATTCTTTCGTACTGTGGTCAATACATCCTTATTTCATATCCTTGGGTTGTGTCTTCTCTTTCTTCCGTGGTGTTATCAAAGATAGCATATCCTTTACTCTGCTTGATTCAATGCTGGGAAAGCTGGATTGTTCTTTCTTAGTATCATTTACTCAGCTTGATTCAATGCTGGGAAAGCTGGGTTGTGCATTCCCAGTGTCCATTCACCTGCAAAAAAACCTCAACAGAATGGTGTACCAAAACTTGAGGAAACTGCAAGAGGAGCTTTTGTGGTGGTGGCCAAGGTACTGGTGGTGCCAGGCCTCAGAGATGGTCTTTGCAAGAATAGGTTGGGGGCTGTTCCTGCCAGACAAAGACAATTCCAGCCTTTTCCAGTGAGTTCTATAACAGACCTGCCACAGCAGACCTGTCGACGTGGTGGCATCTCTGTAAATGTATTTAAGAAAGGGAAAAAACCCCACCCAGGCAGAGGAGGATGGAAAAGAATTCAATGAGGAATGGCGACCACAAAGATCAGAGAAGGAGGTGGAGAAGGTACTGTAGATGCTGGAGTAAGTTCTTCTCTGTAGTCCACAGAGAGGAGCAGAAATCCATGCTGCAGGCCATGAAGGACTCCATCGTGGAGTAGGCAGGCATTTCCTAAAGGATCTGCAGCCTGTGGAAAGTCCAAATAGAAGCAACCTTATCCTGAAATACTGTATCCGATGGGAGGGACCGCATGCTGAAGCAGGGGACAAGTATGAGGAGAAAGGGCCAACAGAGAGGAACAGTTATGTACTGACCACTGCCTTCAGTACTCCATTCGCCCATGCTGCCGGGAGAGTAGTCAGAAGTATCCTGTTGAGAAGGAAACCAGCTGAGCCTGGAGAAGACAGGTGTGTGGGAGAGGTAGTTTTGATAATTGCTTTTTTTTTGCTTTTCTTTTTTTATGTTTTGCTCCTCAGTACCTGAGTATTTTTTGGCAATAAATACAATTATGTTTTCCCTCCTCAAATCTGTTTTGCCCAATACAATAGCAGGTAATTAATATCACTTTATCTAAATCCATGAGCTTTCTCATGCTATTTTTACCCTCCATCCTGAAGAGGAGAGTGAATGGGAGAATTGCTGAGTGGGCGACTGGCTGCTGGACAAGACTAACTCTATTGTAGCTTTCTAAGTGGCAAACTGTTACTCAAATTAGGTCTAAGAGCTCTGTGTATGAAGTAGAGGAATGTTACTGATGTTACATGTCAGGGCTAACTTTGGTGAAAATGTGCCAGAGGAATAAATAATACTCAGGATACCTCAGGATAAAGAGGGAAACATCATCATCTTCACAGGAAGATTCAAAACAAAGCAAAGATACAGAATCATTCATACTGAAAAGTATGATAAAATCCTTTAAATATGGACTGTTATATAACAAACCGAATTCAATCCCGTTAACTCAGACAAATGTACTATTAGAGCAACCTTGCAATCATTCAGAATAACTTGAGAAGCTTTGTGTGTGTTTTTGTTTTCTCATTTCATTTTTTTGAAAAAACAGATTTTGTTGTAACCCAAAGCTGGTAGCTGGCATAAGCACTGATAGCACTGCACACATACTTCAGTGTAAGGAATCCTCTGGGGAAACGTCATGCACAGGAAACAACGGTTTGATGCTTTTCTTTTTTTTTTAGTAAAAGCACGTCATTATGAGCACCAGACGTTCTGCCCTTTTCTGCCTTGCTTCTAAGCATAGTTATACCATTTCCACCACAGCCATATTCTGAAAGGACTGTATGTTTATTATGGACTTATTTTTTCTAGCCTTGGATAAAAGTATGTCTGAAATCTGAACAAAAATAACTTCAGCAGGTGTTCATGGCTTGTTTATAATTTTTTATACCTTTTTTTTTTTAAGTATCTCTTCAGGGACTATGGACAGTAGTGCTTTCTGCACCACAGGGTACATTATAAAAAACAGCTGCCCACAGTGACAATTAAACTACTGAAATGAGAACTAAGAGAATCTCTTCAAGAAAGAATTCCAGCTTGCCTCATACTTTATGAAGTGTTCTAGTGGAACCATATGTATACGCACATAAACAGAATGTGTAGGTTTTATGGGAATACAAGTGGTTTAGCACATGAATTCTGAAGGGGTGAGAAATAAAGAATATAAGCATTGAAGCTTGTAACAAGCTATATAATTTTAGGGCTTAGTATATGTGTTTATAACTGAAATATTATTTGCTATTGTCAATTATTAACTCATAGAATGTATTAATTCCATGTAGGATGTTTTTCATACTGTCTTTCTGAAAATGCTTTATGCTTTTTCAACATATATAAAACCCAGCTGCTTTGCTAGTAGAAAGTGCTCGAAAGTTGTCCAGCTTCCAAAAGTTATTGGGCAGCTAAGAAATGTTAACAGCCTTTGTTTAATCTGTAAAGTAAAGTGTGCTAACTTGCACATAAATCCTACTCCTGGTGGACTTTTAATAATGTTAATAACTTTTTAATAATGTTTAATACCTGTAATGGCAGTTTTTATTCTTTTCGTCTCTACTATACATTCCTTTTTCCAGAAGATATTTCAAAAAAGTATCCATAGATATGGTATGTATGGTCTTTCATTATAGTACTTTCAAATACATAAATGTTTGTTAAATTGTTTCTACTAGATTTTTTTTCCCCAAATAGGAAGGCTGTATAGAGAATAAGGTAAATGGCAGCACCAGAGCTTTGCAAAACTGTGAGAAAGCCAAGAAATAAACATAAAACATAAGGTTGTAGAGCAGGGCCAAAATTGCATATTAAGAACTAAATCAATTATGGTGCAAATTTAATATGAACAATCTGCATCTACAAGAAAGAAATAAGAGAAAATCTTTTACAGAGAGAAAAACTTGGTTAAAGCACACGATTGTCCATCCAATAGAGCTATAACAGAGAAATGAACAGGAATGGATAATAGACTACTAAAACTCTATTTAATACCAGTTCCACCACTATTTCTCAATAATGAGTACCGAAAACAATACTAATTGGCAACGTAGACTAATGGTGTCAAAAATGAGCAATATCTTTTTTACTCCAGAAATATTTGGCATCATCAATTCTTCTCTTGAATCAACCTTCAGTAATTCCTCTAAAGGCTTTTGTAGCTCTCTGAATAGAAATAGCACATATTCTGTTTTCCAGGTTTTCACTGTGATAAGGAGGCAGTCAATTCTGAATTATAGCCTGCTGTAGTCCTGGGTTTGATCTAGATCTGTTTGCTAAAGTCTGTGTGTAAGTATTTTTTTTTTCTGAAACAATTCTTTTAGAATCACTGTATGTTGGGAGAAAAACATCATTACTGCACTGGTTTACTTTTGTCTGTATACTTAAATCATCATTCGTTTGTGACCATATGACTCATGGGTGACACTAGGAGCAGATGAGTAAATTATGAATTCTCAATCCAATGTGATATTTACAGGGTCCTTTATTTTTTATGTGCTGACAGACATTGATCAGTATAAGAAACAAATGACAACACTGGAAAGATGAAGTAATCTTTGTTAGAATATACAATAAGGTATGACTTCTCAACTGAAAAACTGCAGATTCAACTGAAAACAGCAGAATCCCACCTTTTCCAAGTATGGGTAAATAATGCATTTGTAAAGATGTGATTCTGAGAAAAATCATATCAATGTATATCTTAATTGCTGATGTAGAATTTTTATTTTGTTGCAATACATTTCTACTACGAATTGTGGCAGAGAATAGAAAAAGAATAATGAATCTAAATTAGCAGTTAATTAGCACTGGGAGCTGTGTCAAGGCATGTGGATGAAAACGAGGTGATTACAGACAGCTAACACAGTTTCAAAAAGGGCAAATCATGCCTGGGTAATCTAGTGGCTTTTTACACAGAGTGACTGCTTTGGTAGATAAGTGAATACCAGCTGATATCATCTACCCTGACTTCTGCAAGGATTAATACAACATCCTTGTCATTAAAGAGGAGAGATGTGGGTTTGATGGGTGGATTTTTTGATGAATAAGAAGTGGGCTCGATGGCTGCACCCAAAGAGCTTCAGTTAAGGTCTCAATGCCCAAATGGAGATCAGTAGCAAATGGTGTCTCTTTGGGATCTGTTCTGGAACTCGTGCTGCTCAGTGCCTTTATTAATGACATAGTGAGATTGAGTGCACCCTCAGCAAGTTTTTGGATGACACCAAGCTGAGTGATGCAGTTGATATGCTAGAGGAAAACCCTGTGGAGGAGGACCCTGGGGATACTGGCAGGTGAAAAATTAGACATGAGCCAGTAATGTGGACGTACAGCCCAGAAAGCCAAGTATATCCTGTGCTGCATCTAAAGAAGTGTAACAAGCAGGTCATGGGAGCTGATTCTTCCGCTCTACCCTGCCCTCCTGAGATCCCACCTGGAGTACTGCATCATTTTCTAGAGCCCCCCCAGCACAACAAGGACATCGACCTGCTGGAGGGAGTCCAGATGAGGGCCACAAAGAGATCAAGGGACTGAAGAATCTATCCTATGAAGACAGTCTGAGAGAGCTGGGGTTGTTCAGCCTGGAGAAGAGAAATATCCAGAGAGACCTTATAACAGCCTTCCAGTACCTTAAGACGACCAACAAGAAAGCTGATAGGAGAAGGAGGAAAGGATTTAAACTGAAAGGTGATAGATTTAGACTAGATATTGTTGGGCTTGTGAGGCAGGCGGTCTTGATGCT